>CM053788.1:343787053-344387053 GCA_028749045.1 Cupressus sempervirens | reverse complement strand
TAGTGAAAACCTTGAAACCATTTCTAACATCACTATCATGGACACTTTCAACATGTGAAGAAGATAAATCAGAATCATCGCACGAAGACACACCATCCACTCCATCAATAAGGCATGTAGAATATGAGTCAATATTACTTGCATTGTCTTCATTAAGGTGATTCAAATGTCTTGCAAACCAATCATCTTTCATTTTATCTATAGGTACTGATGCATTAATCTTAGGATCACTTATATGCTAATTATCACTCCATCCATCTTCAAGAAATTCATCTACACAATTAGGTAATCTATCCTTATAAATAATCTCTTTGTCCTCATATTGTGTAGACAAACCTTCTTTACAACTTTCAACCTCAAGTTGACTTGTATAACTCTGAAATGGAACTTCACTTTTAGATTTAGAAAAAGAACTTATATCTTTACTTTCATAAGATTACTTACTTCTCTCATTTCTTCCTTCTTCCCAATTAGCATCAGATTTGTATGAAGATGAACATGTACTATCATTTCCCTCCTCTTGACTTGAGTAAACACTCTCATCATTTTCTTCACATGATGCTTCTTCATAATATGTCGGATCAACAACTTTACCTTCATCACTTGAAACATAACTTTTAGCTTCTTCATCCTCATACTGAGATGAATATCTTTTACCTTCATGATCAGTTATGTTTTCAACATAATGCAAATCATCAATAAGAGAAGGAATGATTGAATTTATATCTTTCATGTATAACTTATCAATCGAACTAACTTTGTCTTCTGTTGCTGTAATAGTATAAACATATGCACTATTTTCAACAATTAAAGAATCAACTCCTCTTTGCAACAAAGAGTTTTCATCTGCACGTGTCTTTAATTCTAAATTTTCAACAAAATTATTTACAACAGCAATAGTGCCTATTTTCTAATCTGAAATCAAACACTCTTTATGACATTGATTCTTCCTTTGAACCTCATCTTGCTAGCAAACATTCCTAGAGAAGTGACTCCTAGTTAATCCATACTTTATGTTATTTTCTATCTTTATTGATATCATGAATGCATGATGCAAAGTCTTGGGCTCTTTATCTCTTAATAAGCAACTCATCTTTTTGTCAAATGCATCAAGATAAACCACTAAACACACTTGATCATCTAGCTTACACTTTTCAGGAATATCATTTAAAACCTTTGCAAATCTAATATAAAATTCCTGAACTAATTCATCACTCTTGATTTGAATTCTCAAGAACTTATCAAAATAATCAGAGATGCTTATTCTTTCCCTAAATTACTTCATGAAGGCTAAAAGTAATTCATCCCAAGATGAAATAGAACATGACAACAGAAATGAAAACCAATCTTTAGCATCACCTTCCAAATTTTGAACAAACAACTTCATATGCATGTCTTCATGAGCAATTTTGAAATCACCGATCAAATCATTAAACATCTAAACATGATGACTGGCTGAATTTTCATGTTACCCATTGAACTTAGGAAAATACTTTTTGAGATCTTATGGAATAAGGTTTGGGAAACCATGAATACCATAAAAAACTAATGGCATGTATCTCTTGGTAGAAATAGATTTAGAATTCTTATCCATGGACTGCATACCAGGTGAAAATAAATTTTCCATTTCTAACAAACTTAAAACCATTCACCGAGGTTACTTTTAGAATTTATTGTTGTGTAGTAGATCTAAAATTCTTTCTACCAATTCAAACTCTGAACATACTTCAAAATATGAAAACACTTACTGAATCTATTCTTCAAAAAGTATGCTAAGATAAATCAAACCAATCTCCTACTTAGTGCTGA
This sequence comes from Cupressus sempervirens, assembly GCA_028749045.1. Taxonomy (NCBI): domain Eukaryota; kingdom Viridiplantae; phylum Streptophyta; class Pinopsida; order Cupressales; family Cupressaceae; genus Cupressus; species Cupressus sempervirens. The sequence goes on along the minus strand of CM053788.1, from coordinate 344,385,244 downwards.
AAGTACCACTTGAGAAAGAAACTTTTTTAGAACTTACTTTCATGGAAACAAATCTCATGAAAGTGGAAAAAATACCTTAAATGTTGATGTCTAAAACTTAATCTGCTGATTGGGATAGGTGCAAACTTCAATTCTTTACACCACTAATCAAATCATTGTAGAGCCACCATCTCCTTGAGGAGAAAAAAATGAAATCACTATTGTGATTCATTTTAACATTTAAATTTATTATGATAGCAGATCAAACACAACACTTCAAAACTTATCAGTCAAGAACTCATAGATTCTCCCTTCTTGCTTACAACTTATCATAACTTTTAGATCTTCATAATTCAGTTGAAAGGTCTTGAAAACATTTATATATAACCAATCTATATTGGTTCAAAGATCCTTTAGAGAGTCACCACTCACAATTGTGAGAAGGATTTAAAACACGATTTACAACATGACAAATCTAAATTGAATCTTTTAACTTACGGGACTTGCAAATTGTCAAACACTCAGAAGAGAGAAAATATCTTTGAACAATTCTAACTCTGAACTTTCTCAACAATAAATGTAAAAATTGAACTGATTGAAGATAAACTTATAACAGTCATATAACACAATTTACATCCAATTCTCACAACATAGTGCTATCCATAAATAAAGCTTAATTGGGGAACACAAAATTTAGCAAGGATATGAAAAGAATACCACAATTCCGCATTGTAGTAGCAAATTTTTTCTGCTCTATTGAATCTTTCCTTTTCAAATTCTCAAGATTTTTCTATCATACAGATTCAATACAAGTCCCCCAAAAAGTTGCCATTTTATTGGTGACTTGGATGGATAAAACCATACTGAAAAATAGGACTGAGATATTCAATTCACACCAGAGGTTCTTGATCTTTTAACAAGGTGTATTGCCATCTTATTTCCCTAGTAGAGTCACCAAGGTGTTTTGAAACAACATGGTTCCAAATTACCCTGATGAGAACAAGATACATCTAGGGGTAGCTAACTCTCATCTTCAACATACCATTTTAGACACTAGGCCAACTATAAGGCTAGACCCTTTTTCTACTTCAGGCTCTGCAAAACCTAGGCAGGTGGACCTTAGATTCAATTTATATGGTACCAATGCTAAAACATTTTCCTGAATCTAACAAAGCAAATAAAAACCCTTAATCTCCTATACTTATCCAATAAAAAAGATATGTAGTAGCAAATTGCAACTCTATGAAATTCACAAGCTAAGTGAGGGCATCCTTTTAAGCTCTTCAACATGAAAGGGAAAAATATTTGATTAATGATGTTGAATTTCAGCAAAAACCTCAAATATGCAGTAGTAAGAACCAGGGATCCTATAGTTGATCAATGCCTTATCTATTGAGCAATTTCATGAATTAAATACACACATATGTGATATCAAGGACATATTTCATACACCTAGACATCAAATCTATCCTATCACTTTGTGAATCAGACATCGATGCTCATAAAGACCTCATTCTCATGAGATATCCTTCTCAAAATAACCAGCAACCCTATCAAATACATCAAGAATTTACTTGGCCCTTTGTTCCAACAACAATATATATTAGACATACAACCTTAAGGGGATGCAAATGGATCTCATTTCTTTGTCCTTAGACAACATAAGAGTATAAATTACATAGATAGCAAATAAGAATTAGAATGAACCTAAAGAAATTCTTGCTAATTTGTATTCATTTCTTTGAAACTATACATTTAGATGCATGAAATTAAAACATAGAAACACCTAATAGATCAACTAGCTATATTATCTTCACTACTATTGTTCATACAAGAGAAAATATGCTAAATAATAATGGTGGAGTCACAGTTCTAGATCCAACAATGTGGTCTCACAGACAAACTAGAACCAACAATGAGGATCACCCTAAAAATGTCCAACCCTTACAATGGATGAGAAAGAGAATGATATAGACAAGAAATGAATTCTTGGATCTGATCTAAAGGTGACATGGGTCCACTTAAAATTCTATCCTCTGTTATTGTAAAACCTCTCTCCTCTTTCTACCCCTAAAGTCTGAGTTAGTTTTCTTCATTATTTTGTAACAACATGAAATATCTCTTCCTCAATGATAAAGACCATTCTGTTACTAAAATATCTGATACACATCATGAAATCTGATGAAATCCCCTTTGAAATGACTTTAAGGTGGCCAAACTCAACTCCAACTGCATTTTTATTGCCTTTTACCCACATTCAACTTGTTAACCTACTAGTTAAATTAGTTTTGAACTTCGATACCTGAATGTAGTTGCAAGTTGAGACTTTAGGAGAAAACCTTAAATAACCTAAACAGACAAATTCCTGTGCAAAAACAAACTCCAGAATTGGAAAGTTTGTCTTCTCCTAGTTTTAGAGATATATAATATGCCCATATTCACCTATCAAGAACTCCCAGAATCTTGGTTTGAAAAATGTACTCCCTACTAGGGCTTTACGACTGAGCTTGGCCATTTAAAAAATTTTATCCAAAAATTTAATATTTGCTAAAGTTTAAACTTTAGGTAATATCATTTTTCAATTTAAAATTGATGTGACCCCTTTTTTAATAAAAAAATTAAAAATCACCTTTTTAAATCATTTCGAATTTCTGGCTCACCCATGAATTTTGGGTCAAACTTTTGTTAACCGGGCTGCCACATGGCAACATCTGATTGGTTCACTAGACATTTCCATGTGGTAGCTTTTCATTGGTTTCCTAGCCACCACTAGACTTCTACATCACCATTCTACCATGTTTAGACCATGTGGCACTTTGTTATTGGCTAAGGACTGCACCTGCCATGTCACCATGGATTGGGGCCTGCTACCATGTGGCAGCTTGGCACTTCCCTACTTTACTTAAACCTCACACATCTTTGTGAAGTGATAATGCGCTAGTCGTCGAATCTCGCCATGTGGCAAAATCTGACGCATCCATCTTGAGCTCCTGTAATTTGCCATATGTTAGTTTGCGATTTACCCATGAGTGCCACATGTTAATCTTTAATTTTCTCTCAGGTCCATGTCACTGCCACCTCATTTCTTTGTCAAAGCCTACCACATCATCTTTGGTTGGGGCCCATTGACATGTGTTAGCTAGGTGCTTCCCCACATTATAGTCAGTAGGGTGCTGACTGTGCATGCCGAGAAGCACCTTCATGACACATGTCTCCCATGCCACATTAGCACCTTGCTATCTACACTACACTTGAAATCCATTGCTTAGTTCTTTCATTTGATGCCACATGTCAGAAGCTAGTTGGTCCATGTGTTGTTGTTGTCATCACCTTTTTTGGCATGTTTGGTAAAAATTTCTTGATTCTCATGCCAACTGTCTTTGTTGTTCAGCCAAGTAGGCCCCTCCTCATGCTTTACTGTCTTTCAAAAAGTGAACATCTTGTAGATACTTAAGATGTGTGTGCTAGCATATTTAAAGATTAAAAAGAATGCCTCTACAAAATATGTGGGACAAAAGTCACTTGATCCATCATTTTAGATTATGCTTGTGAAGAATGAGCAAAGTTTATAACATAACAAAGCATCGTGGCATTGCCATTCATGGAGGACATATTGGACAACGATTTCATATTAGACATCCTTGACCTCATATAAAAGATGCCTCCTCTACTTTACACTGTGGCTTCCTCTTCTATTAGGAGCTCCTCCATTCAACATTTGAAACATTCCCTCTCAAATCATAGAAAAATTTGATGGTGCTAGGCACATTGGGTTTAGCCATGAACACCTGTTGGAAATGATCCTTGAATTCAGAATGCTCCTCTATATATTTGTTATACTCATCAAATGTAGTTACTCTGACACTTCAGTTGACTACAAGCAAGCATTTGTTTAAATAAATTATCAAAATGGGATCCAATAACCAAGTGCAATTTATCTATAAACAATATCACTATTCCTTGAGTTTTCTCTATGTTTTGTCCACATTGGCAAATTCCTCTCATATGGCTTCCTCCAACCATGGAGCTCTACCATACCTCATGTGAAGATATTAAAATTCTTTTATAATGTCACCTCCCCCTATGTTCTCCTTCATTTCATACACTGCCTCCTCTTCAATATTTTTTGCCATGTGCTTGTTTGGAATCCTTGAATGTAGAGGGGTAGCCTTTGTAATTGTCATCCTTCTACTCACACTACATGGATTCCTCTTACATCCTCACCACAAGCCGTTTGACCCACTTTGTGGATGTACCTTTTTGACTCATTCTTCTTCACTATAAATTAAAAAAAATCTCTTTGCACTTGGCACAACACAATAGCCTTACTCCAAGCCTTCCACTGTGGCCTTTGATCTTGCATCATCAACTCCAATATACTTGGGTGCATGCTGAAATGAAAAATGTACAAGGTCTTGAACCATTGTTGTTTGTATGGCAGAGAAAAAAGGGTAGTTTGGTGCTCCTTTGGAAGGATTTTGGTGATCTGTTTCATTGCCTCCTCAAAACCTATCTCTAGAATCCAATCAGCTTCATCAATCACTAGGTACTTTAAGTTTTTATTTATAAAGCCTTTGGTGTTCTAAAGGTGATCTAAAAGTCTAGTAGGAGTTCCAACCAACATTCGTTGTGGGAGATAAGACACATCCACAAAATGAGGAGATACACAGTAATCTTGATTCAATTGATGTACAGATAAATCCAACGAGGTTTATAATCCATGAGATATCCACTTGTTTAATGAAGTAGAAGTGAGCTCATTTGATTCTTCTTCTTCAACATGTATTTTTCAATATATTAATGTATCACCCCTTTATGCCCTACTGATTAAAATTCACCAGATTTCAGATATATGTCAATCCATCTATTGGATTATACACAAAGATATTCAATTAGGGATTGATGATGATGATAAATGAACGTTAAAATGTTATCCCTTTGATTGAGAAGATTTCATCCTCTTCAGTGGTCTAATGAATTTAGTTAGGCCCCAAAGTGGGTTCAGCTAAAAAATAATTTTTTTTCGAACAACTAACATGTCAAATTGATCCATTGACCATTTGGCATTAATTTATCAAAATTAAACTACTAGAAACCAATTTGAAACTCATTTTACATCTTTCTACAAACTACCAACTTTGTGCCATGAGGTCTTTTGACTATCTTCAAAAACTAATCCAAACACTTGACCAGGCTTTGAAATCAAACATATTGATTCTCTGTTCCACATTCTCTTACCTTGTTGAATCTCGTCTCATGAAAAATTATCAGTCAAAAGATATTGACTGTCAAAGTTTCCCTCTTAGAACTACCTGTAAGAAAACATGTCAGAAAACCATAAAACACGTTCAAATTTGGCTTCGAAAACTAGGTAAACTGACACTTGGGAAAACAAAAACTGGCACGTTAATTCACTTTCATGAGGAGAACATGAATATGTGATTAGGGCTCATGATAAATAATTGGGAAAATTTGGTGAGTGGTCAAAGTAGGCTATGCAGAATTTGCAATCTAGAAGCACTATCAGAAAAATAGTTTTTGCAAATGAAATGGACCTAGGAAAGTGTGCAGATAGATTTGTCAAGACTTGAAAATTGGCACACTTAAAGTATTTTTAGAGGAGAACATAATGGTATAATCCATTCTATCTAGACAATTACAAATTCAGAGTAATAACATCATGAACAGGGGTACCGATGAATCTGCATTTCTTGACACCAGTAAAAAGTTACAAATTGCATTTGGAATCGCATTTGAAAACTAATCAAACAGATCTGTCATAAGCTCAAAATTGAAACATAACAAGTCTCTAACCCTTAGAATGCAATGAAAAAGGATTTTTCTGATTTTGGTCAATTGGGTCAAAGTTATGACAAGTCAAATAGGGCTCTCCAGAATTCTAAACAATTCACATCATCATGACATTAATAAATGACCAATTTTGAGGGATTCAAAAATTAGTCAAACATATTTGAAACAACTTGAAATATGAAAGATAGGCTCTCTGATATGGACACTAAATATTTCCAAAGTGGCAAGTCATGAAACATAACTAGATGTGAGATATTCAGTTGCAAACATGGCCTCTTGTTGCTGTTTGACACTTAAAATGCAGATTTGGAAATTGCTCAAAATGGGACTTCACAGAATGACTCAGAATGGAAATTTGTCTTTATGGAATGAGTAGACATGCTTAATGCAAGGTGTTAGAAACATTAAACACCTCTTAGGCCTCACAAGTACAACCATGTACACATGCATCAAAAAGCACTTATAGGGCTTGATTTTTTCAATGGTACTCAAAATCAGCACTTGAATTTTAAGTCCCAACAAGTTATATGTGGAGATTTATAGTACACTATTTAAAGATTTGACATACTATAAATGATATGGTAGAAGTTTTCTTGCACTTACTATTTTTATCTAGCATGTGGATTTGCTAGTTATTTCCATTATGCAATAAATATATCAAGGTTGGGCCTCCTATAGCAGCAGTGCGTTTGGCTAACTTAATAAAAGACTCATCCACAAAGTTATCATTTTCCATTTATTTGTAAAGAAAGAGGTGTAAGAATACATGAAACATGTACTATTTTCATGAATTTACATACTTGGGGTAGCCCTAGTTTTAATTTATTTTCTGTATACTCTTGTTTATAATATAAAAATATCACTTGCATATGTTCTCTTATCAATATTTTCATTTTGTCATTATGTGTTTATTTAAGGACGTGCCTGTGGGTGCATCAAATTTGGCTATGAGGGATCCATAGACTTTAAATGCTCTAGTTGAAATGCTAAGAACTAGGCAAGGACAAAATATTACTATGATGATCCATGAGGTAAGATTAAAAAATATTTTTGATACGAATTGTAAATGTTTTATATTATGTCAAGTTAATTTAAGTTTGTGGAATGTAGGCCATCTCTAAAGTTTCTCAAACTTCTATTATGCCCATTAGTCCTAGTACTATGCCAACAATAAGATTTTATCTAGATTTTGTGCACTTAATTAACTTATTTCACCTTTCATAGCTTGTTAATATTTGTGTTTTTTCTCATAGGAAACATCTAGAGTAGCTCTAACAAGCACACATCTTGTTGGCATACAAAATCCAACCATCCCATCTGATACATCCAATATCATGGAAAAGGAAATATTCAATCTTTGTATGGGTTTGATTAAGTTATTTACCTTATTATATCAATTTAAGATTTATATTTTTGCATTGTAGGATATGTCAAGGTCTTTCATGCCTTCTACATCTAGACTCTATACACCTATAACAAGAGTGACATCAAGTGCAATACCCCATATCACACCATCTAAATCAAACATGGATTCTCCTAGTATCCCTATTGAAATCGACATCCATGCACCTATTAGGAGTACACCATAATTATTAAATAATCCATCAAGTGTGGGTTTAGTTAGAATTCTCCCACCAACACCTGAACAAGTTTCTTTGAGGAATGTTATGGAATCACAATCAAGAATGTTAAGGCTCCTACCTGATACACCTGAAAATGATGAAATGAGGAAAGAAATACATAAACAAATTGAGCTATGCAACATAACATTATTGGGAAGCATAGGGCTTACTTTAGTTGAATAGGTAAAATTATCTTAAGTACTATCCTACAACTCTTTTGCATCTCAAGTTTTCCTTCGACATTATATGTTTTTCTTCTATTAATAATGTTCGTTGTTTCTTCCTTATAAAATATGTTATCTTTTCATTGGAATCTTTATCCTCTTGATGGAATATGCTATTTGAAATTATATTGATGTTCTGTTCATTTTCATATGTTGTATCTTCCTTGCAAATTTTCTTTTCTTGAAGAGAAATATGCCTTATTTATCAAGAATTTCATTTACTCTCAATGCACTTAAGTATTATTTTAAATCAAACCATAATTACATATTATGGTTAAGTTTCTCATAATCTCATTTTAAATGTAGGAAAGAAATGAAGAAGTGACTAATTTACATAGAGGGGAATCTACCTCAACACCAAGGACATCAACAATATCTTTAGTAGGTACAAAAGGGATGCAAGAAGTTACAATCTTGCTCTCCTATGGAGGAAATATTTTGAAGATGAAACTAGTATGAAATTCTTTCACTTCATTTATCATCGTACAAAGAATTTATTTGGTAATACAATTCAAATGGATTGGAGAAAACAAGCCAATGATAAAAAAAAATCAGCTTTTTGAAGATGTAATAGCTACATTTGGAAATCTTGGTTTTAATTAGGAATTTATTTTGGATATTGCAAGAAAATACATTCATTCCAAAAGAGATAATTTAAGGTCCAAGTTGACAAAAGATTTAAGATATCCACATCCAGATTAGATAATAGACCAAGTGACATGGGATGTACTTATCAAAGATGCCAAATTTAAGAGGAAGACAAATGATAATCCAAACTATTGTCCATCTGCAAGAGGAGGATCTAAAAGATGCCTTTGAGATACAAGAAAAATGACCCAAGCTAGGGCGTCAAGTATTAGATCCCACGGATTAGGATTTGGTTGATATAATAGCATTCGTGGTTGCTTGGCATGTGAATATTTTCATCTTTAATATTTTTTATTTCATAAAAAGGTCATGATAAACTTGTTAGTTGATTGTATCTTACATGTCATTAAAGCTTATAAATTTGGCTATTATTTTGTATCCAAGTTCACTAATTCCAAAAGCAGGCTTCAGAGGAAGATTTTTTCCTCTAAACTTTGTTGAAGTCTACCTTATAGGAAGTCCAATTTTCCATTTTAATTGTATGTTGTTCATAAATGGATTGCTGCTCCTTTTGAATAGATATTTTTTCATTGGCATATGAAAATTTTTATATCATAATTCTTCTTGTAATTCTCTTCACAAATTTAATTTTTCTTCTATTCTAAAAAGTATTCTCTCATCTTTCTTTCAGGCTACTAGAGTAACATGAAGGATATGAAATTCTTCTTGTTTAGTTGAAAAATGTTGCTGGGAAATTGTATCTAAAAGTGGTTGTTCTCTAGTACATGACATGCTAAAAATACAAATCCAACATGTTGAAAACAAGAGAGTTTCTTGTAATTGTCTTCATAAAAATATGTACTTCAATGACAATTTTTCAATTCAAAAGAGATGATGGTTTTTAGTACTTACTATTGGTAATGCAAACATATGTGAAAGATACTCTTGAGGTTGAGAATAAAGAGTTTATTGTACAATTTGGAGTTTCAATGGTGAAAAGTGAAATTTTATCAAATAACTTATTTTTGTGTTCATTATTGAGTTTTTTTTGAGTTTATTTGTGTACACTCTTTCATTTCAAAGTCATATTTTTTTAGCATCTTATCAAGGGATAGAGATCATGTTTTTTTTTGTCTAATGTTCTCTTTTTATTAATCAAACATGTGAAAAAAAAAATTAGCTTATTGGACATGCTCGTTATGAGGCTTGCACATCACGAAAAACTAATTCATTTTGCACATAGACTTGAATTTCATAAGAAAATGAATTATTTCAATGCTAGCATTCTTTGGAGTTGGTGTAAACCTGGTGTTGTTCTTGATAAGAATACAACAATAAACAAAGTGAGAAAGTGGACTAAAATTAGTTTTTGAGTTCTCTAGTTCTAGTTTTGTGCTGGTGTAATGTAAAATAATTGATGTTAAGAGTTGAGCTACAACCAAATTGTTAAGGAAATTAAGGGATTTTTTAAAGGATAAGCTCCAATTGACTTTGATCATTTATGATGTGTCCATTATTAGCTGGTTGATTCATGCATTTAATAATTTTTGAATGTATGATAATAATGTTTCTTAGCACATGACATCATTTATTCCTCTATATGATTTCTTTATATTGTTGTAACTAGAAACTATGTTCCCCTCTAGCCTACTAGTTTTTATACTACTACAAGGAGTGGGGTTAAAGACTGTAAGAGTTTTTCTTAGAGAAAAATTCACCCAAGATCAAGGAGCACAAGCACAAGCACACAGTAGACCAAGAGTATGATCAATATGAAAATGCTTACTATTATCAAAAGCTTGTATCAGAAGCATGTACATACACACTAGGAGAGTCTATATATAAAGGCCTCTAAGATGCATCTACAATGTGTCTAGAAAGAACTAGGAGATAAGCATGACAACTAAGCACATATCCTCTACAATAAGAGGATAAGCACGATGAGGTCTCTAGAATGTTGTCGACACCATGTGCTCAAATAATGTGCTAACTCCTAAGTGTAGACAACATGTGCATAATTAGAGTGCAAACTCCTGTGTTGTCAACATGACAACTCACAAGAGTACGCATACTCCTAGGCGAGTAATAAATAAATAATAAAATATATGCATTAACCTAAGTAAACTTAAGTGAGTGTAAATAGTAAATACTTATTTACACCAACAAAGACAAATGTTTGGGACGGATTTGTAATAAATTGTCTTTATTTGAGATGAAAAGAAAGGTGTGTATTATCTCAAATATGTCTTAATAGAGCATCTTAAAAAATTGTCTTCATAAGACAAAAATATTTATGTTTCTTATTGTCTTATGGAGACAATTTTTTAAGACAATATATTAAGACGCTCAGTTAGTGACAAATCTGAAACAATACACAATTTTCTTATTATCTTGAATAAAGACAATTTATTAGAAATTTATCTTTAAATTTGTCTTTTGACACCCCTTCTTTGTAGTAGTGTATATAGTAGTGGTGTTTTGTTTACTTGAGTTCACATCCCAAGAATATTCTGTCCTTTTAAAGGAATGATTGAGATCCGGTGAAAGGAACAAGGTCGACGTGGAAAGTCAGATATTGAAGTTTCGTGGAAGGAGAAAATTTGCACCACCCAACCAATGGTTTCAACGCTAAGCAATCTTCATTATTGGTTGAAGTTATCTGGAAAGAGCACGGAAATTATTGTGTGTCAATTTCAAATTTTGGAAATGGACCGAATAATATTAAATATTCGTTGCAGAACAAAATAAAAGTTTGGAAGCTGGCAAGAGATAAGAAACATCAAAATCCTCTTCTTGCCTCCAAAGGCGGGGAAGGTCTCGGCCTCTTGAACCCATCGAATCAGATCGTAGCTGTAGAGTTGGATACGTTCATGAATGAGCAATACGACCCCGATGGGAAGCATGTGGGAATCGAGGTAAACAGCGTTAGGTCCAAGAAAACATTTTCAGTAAAAGATGGTGCTCTCAATAATGGACGAAGATGGGACGCATGGATACATTACAATGGGACAGCGGCACAACTTCAAGTGCTTCTTGTCTACGAATTTCTCCACTATAGAAGTCTGGAGAAATATACTTTTGGGAATCCGCAGTTTCCTCTCCATTGGAATCAACGATATAGAGTAGCCTCTGCTCTCCTTCATCTTCACAAGGAATGACCAGAGACATCAAGGCGAGCAACGTGATGTGAATACCAATTTGTAGCTCTGAAAATCTGGTCAAGGATGCACACGTCTCTATGCCCGTTTAATGTACTCAGTTGAATAAAGAAATTGAATCCAACAATACCTACGATGGTTACTTCATTTAACGTTTTACTGCTTTCATCATGCAAATTATATCAGCTTTCACAATAATGTGTAGCTCCCACACTACCACACAAGAGGGTGTTTTAAGAATTTAATTAAAGACAAAATTTTAGTTTTGTCTTAAATATTTATCAAATTTTTATTACGTTTTTATTTGTCTAAATGAGGCAATTGCAAAAATACCTGTTTTCTCAAAGATAACTTTTCATTTTCATAAATAATTACATTTCAGTTCCTTTCCGTGATCACGATGCTCAACTCAGCTCATCCTTTGCTGCGAGCAAATACTTGTCTACTACAAACAACTACTCGCCTGCTGCAAACTACTGCTCCATTGTAAGTAACCACTGGGAAATAGATTAAATGTAGTCATCAACGGTAGGGGACATGGCAAGAAGTCATTTGATTTGCTATTCTAATTAGGGTATATGTAGGAACATTTTATTTTGCCTTTTCTCTTTCCTAGTTATCTTTGTCAACGTTTCTACCTATAAACCCTTCATTCAGATTGGGGTAAAATCTAGATCTCCACTGCAATGTTTCTACTTGCAAACCCTTCATTAGATTGGGGTGAAATCTAGATCTCCACTGCAAACAAGAAAATATTTTATTTACATAATATGGTTATCATTGAAATGTGAAATAATACTTAAAACAACATTCTTGGAATCGATGGGTGTGGAAGATAGCATTGGTAACAGCAAGGCGGCGATGATGTACTTGCAGGAAGGTGACCTTTTATAGTATATGGAGGCTATGATGAAGCATGGTGAGGTAATATCGATGCAGTTCTTCCAAAGTTGGAAGGATGGGAAGGTGACTGCCAATGGCATGAGTTTCAATATTTTGGAGGAAACCATTGCAAGGGCTGGTGAATTTTCTATGGAAGGAAAGAACTGGCGGAGGCAGGCCAAGGTCAATGAGGAAGCTAGCCTGTGAAAATTCTTCAAAGGCAAGGAGGAACCAGAGAGAATGCATGGAGGGTTTTCTTAGGCAACCCTTCCTAAGCCTTGAGACGTCATCTGCTATGCTATCATGCGATACATCACCTTGGAGGACCATTTTCGGGTACTATACTACTACCATTTCCCAATCCTAAATCATTTAAAGAATCTAGACCACATCTCCTACCCATTTCTGTTATTGCATTCATTGAATGATTATATTTTTAAGGCTAAGAGGAAATAAGAGGAGGGGAAAAAATTCTACCTCATCCACCAGGGGCTGATGAATAAACTTTACATCTAGCATCTTTCCCTGAATCCACCGCTTTTGGTTAACCATCTTGCCTCTATCACCCCCCAAGCCTCCCTTGACCTTGGCCCTAGCCCTAGCCACAAGAAGTTCAAAAAAACCCTGCCCCAAATGTCAAAATTAATCCCGAGGTTAAAATAAGCCTGATTGAGTCAGATTCAGACACTAGGAAGGGTAAACAAAGTGCTAAGAGGTCCATCAAACGTCTCCAGATGGAAAAATTTAAGTCCCCCCATGCATGATTCCAACTTTGACTCCTTCAAAAGTGATGCCAAACCTGCTAAAAGGAAGATAATGCCTTAGGTCAAAAAAAACTTACTCCTAGCCCCATAAGTCCCTCCCATGTCTCTAAAACTCTTGAGGCTACCTCGGCTAGGAGTGGGGGGAAGATATTACCTCCCTAAGGAAAGAAACCCCCAAAGGTGTTGGGAAGAAAGGTAAGCATAGCCATAGCAATGTGAGACTGGAAATGCCAGAGAATTCCATGAGGGACCTACCTAACAACCAAACTGCTACCTGCCAGAGGTTTGAAACCTTAGTGAAGTTTTTCACCAAGGTCATGCACTCTGCTGCCACCACCCTATATTTTCTACAAGCGAACAAAGAGGAGAAGGACATGGGTAAAGTCACTGAGACCACTTGATCCATCTATGGGTTCCTGGCTGAGGATTGGTTAAAGACTATCCTAGACAAACTGGTTAAAGTGAAAGGAGAGGATGGGGATAAGGATGTGCCTAAAAAGGATGATAGCCATGGGCTTGAAAAGGGTAGCTAGCCCTATATCTTTTGCTTATTTTTGTTGTGTTTATGATTATTCCTATGAACTTGGTACCCCACGAGGTATTTATGTTTATGTTGGTTAAGGGGACTTATAGCAACAATTTTTTTAAGGGTTTTTGTTTTATTTTATAGTCTATTATACATGTTAGTTAAAAGAATAGTAGTGTTATTAAGTTGACTATGGACATATATTGTTTTTTGAAGTTTAAAGTTGGTATTGGCTAGTTGACTAGGAGATTACCTCTGACTGTTTCATCAACCTTTTTGTACTTCAAGGTTAGCCCCCTGTCTTGTTGGCTGCTATCAATTACTTCAAAAAAATTCTTTATTTTTCATAAATGATAATGCTTTCATTTTTCTATCTAATGCAGTGGGTTGTTTGAATTGCATCAGTTTCCTTCATTTTGTTTCCTTTGTTGTGCTTATATTTTCCCTTTATCCTGAAGTTGAAGGACTTGATTGTGTCACATCTCTCTTCAGTCTATAGCCCCTATTTTGCCTCTTGTTATTAGATCCTCATGCATCCTTTCAATCAAGATTTCCTTCCTAATAAGAAAGAGGATATTTGGCCCATTTTTACAAGTTTTCCATCTGTAGAAGTCATCTTTGGCACCCACTAACCCAAGAAGAGAAAAACATAGAGATAATACTTGCATAAGGAATAAAAAGGTTAATCATGAAAACTGAGTTGATTCAATAATTTACTATCATTTCCAAGTCTAGCCAAGGAAGGATTTAGCTTAGGGTTGTCCCTAGTGAGAGATCATAAGTGTGTGATTCTACCAATTTACTTCCATGGTTTCTTATCATTGGGAAAATGTTACTCTTGTATTGCATTTTTGTTGAAATCTTTTTTGGATATAAAACATATCTAGTATCCAATCTTAGGCCTCTTTGTTAGTGCAACTTATGTAAAGAGATGTAAAATTCATTCAAGATACACCTTGTTTATGTTAAACATAATTTGAATCACAATTCTTATTTTTCTATTTTTACGATCCTAGAGTACTTAGTTAAGAATCGTATTGAACACGTCCTACTCTAGATTATATTCAAAATGCTAAATCTTAGATTAGCATAAAGTGACCCTTATTAGAAATAAATCTTCAACGAATCCTTTTGATTTATAAGGTTGATATGCTTTATCATAGTAAAGAATGAACAGAGTCCTCATTTAGGTCATGTTATCTATTCTTCCAAATGGTCATGCTTTCATTACATTTCCAGACAATTCAAAAAAAGTGGGCTAGATTTTCATTTCTATAATCATACAAGTTGTTACCTAACTATTAAGGTGAACATTTAAAATATTTTTATGTACCATTAATAATTTTTTTATTTAACTTAAATATATCTAAAGTATTGGGATTTGACCATAGGAAAAATATTGAAATTTGGTAAATGATTTTTTTATAGATCTGAATATTTTTTGTTTCATTTTCCTAACATGGCACCATACTCTTCTCAACAACAATGTTTCCTATACTCTTCTGTAACAATAGTCTTGGTACCGACATGAGTCATGTTGAGTGTAATAGGAATGACACATTTTGGGTAGAAGGATCAAGATCTACAGGCTCAGAGTCTAGGTTCTTTTCAAACCTATATTGTATGTTCACAAGAGGAAAAGAAAGAGTTAAAATTGTCTTGTGAATAATGGATTCTCTACATGCATATTATAGATCTTCATATTACCTTTGTCATTCTTGAATGTTCTTTTCAAAAATGGGGTTAATTAAATGGTGTTTTATTTCTATTTTCAAAATTTTCTCTATTTACCTTGTCTCTTTGTTTAAGATGTTGTTTTTGTTCAAAATAATAGCATTGATTGATAAAAATCCAATTACACCAAATGAAGTGATCTCACTTTGATCTAGTGTTCATGTTAGCGAACATAGTTGTCATTTTGTAAGTTTCACAAAAGCCAAAATTCTTTGTGCAAGCACATCCACTATTTTCTTTTTAGGTCTGGAGAACAAGTCATCCTCTTAGGTTTCATGTAGAGTGTAATTACTTTATGAACCATTTTTTTCTAGCTTATATCCTTTGGTAGACACAATTATGAATCCACAGATGAGTTAGCGATTGATTGCCACCATGATAGTTTTCTATTGTTCTGTCACAAATATTTTTATAATAGAACATTAGTTATGCAATTTTATAAATGGTAGTGAAAATGGTTATGTTAAAGATGAAACATTACTCCTTGTGTTTCATGAAGCAAGCTTCTATTATAAAGTTATGTTTTATTGTTTATAATAACCCATATTAGATAAACATAATATATGATATCTACAAGTTTGTTATGAACAAAGTATATTAACAAAATATCCCTATTTCTACAGGTTAGACTTGCTCAAACTTATTTTCACACCAGACCTCCTATGTACAAAATAAAAAATAAAAAATGCATCAAGTCAACTAATTCATTAATATTATTTGAGATAAGATTAGCATGCAAGTCAAAAATCAATAGCAATAGTTTAGTTGAGACTCTATTACTATAAAATCCATATAAAGATGCTTGGAGTGGAATAAGTATCCAAGCCATTTGGTTACTCTATTTCAAAACCCACAGTAAGATATGGTTGGAGAGGACTAAATATCCAAGCCCAAATTGTGATAATGCTCAAGAATAAGAAAAGTTCTGAAAGCTTGCTTTTAGTATTATTTTCTAGTTGGTTAGGTAAATAGAAAAACATTCTCCATGAAAAAAATCATCAAATTTCCTTTCAACTATACAAAATCCAATTATGAAAAGAGACATCAAATCCGTAGAAAATGTTTTGGAGAATAGGCTCTTCCTTAGCTTTGTCAACTCCTGCAACATCAACAAGTGCTATAGTATCTCCATTTTCACCAGTTTTGGAGCTTCCAAAACCTAGAGCTTTACAACTTCTCAATTAACTGGTTAAACACCCAAATCATTACTAAAAATGAAACACAAAAAGTGAAAAATTTTACTCTCACTATCATGTTTATTTTTAAATTCAAACCTTACAACTTTTTAGTATATTGCATTAGAAGTACCTGGGAAATTTTGAGTCGAAGACAAAAATGGTAGCAAAGAGTGTTATTTAGAGAAGTGCAATCTATGGAAAAGAGATATAACAATCAACAATAAAAAATATCAAGAAGATAGAATATCAACCAACAAATATAAGTATTTAAGTGTGTGTTGCAAACAAATGTCATATACAAAAACTGTGTGAAGTTAAAATTGTTTGAACACTGAGTGTCATCCAAAATATCATTTGAAAAATACACATAGTTAAAAACCTAAAACTATAAGCTAATCAGTTATAGATTTCAAATATTTTTAGTTGACATGAGTTCTTGATGCAAGAGCATCTGAGGTCTTTTCTATTAACCCAGGTAGAATGATGCAGTGCCTAGGCATCCTTGATTTTTTAACTTTCTTGCTCTTTTCAGTTAGTGGTTGTCGTGTGCCAGTAAAGGTAACTCTATTTAGTATTGACCAAGCGATCTTTCATATGCTGAGTTGGTCAATTTTGTCTATTGGCCAAGTGGAAGTCTTGACCAAGTTCATGAATCAACCAAGTTTCATTATTTCAGTGTTCACCAAGCTTTGTCCAAGTTGCAGATGATGTCGAGTTCCTTTGTCGACTGAGTTATAAATCCTGTATTGATTGAGTTTCTATTGGTGTTGATTTCTAGTGTCGACTAAGTTGTAGTTTTAACCAATTATTTGCTAACTAATTTTCTTTGGTGATAGATTTCTTTCATGTGCTGAGTAGTCTAGTGATCCTTCTGATTGCCAGTCGTGTCTTGGTCCTTTATTGACCAAGTTGTCTGTGTTTGGTTTCTAGTTGGAGCCGACCTTTGCATTTAATCTTGTGATAGGTATTTAATATTTGTTATGAGTCAACTTGTGGCTTGGATATGCATTTAATGTAAGGGTTTATTTAGTTGGTATTTTGTAATAGGTTGACTTGTGGCTATGCAAGTATTTAAGGGGGTCTTGGGTAGAATCTTAGTCATTATGGAAGGAGGTAGTGAATTATTATTTGATGATGGAGATGTAGTGAAGCATGGAGAATTAATTTAGTTTAGGAGTCTTAGTGTTAATTAGCTTGGATTTAGAAGTTCACATTTGAGTATGGAGATCTATTCTTCTTTGAAAGATGTATTCTTCTTTGTAATAGTCATAACTTGGAAGGTTGTACTATGGGGCATGTTGGATGTACTCTTCTTGATTCAAATATATGAAATATTAAAAGGTATCCATTATAGATCTAAGGGATAATTGATGATATTTAAAATAAGTATTATCTCATAGAGTTGTACATAATAATCTTCATAATAGTTGACTTTGTTGCCTGAACAAAGTAAGGCATTGGTCTTTTGAAATCATTGGAATATAATTTTTGGAGTTATTAATTGAAGACATAAATCTACATACTCCCTTATTGCAAGCATCTAATCAAGTATTGACAACTATTATACAAAATATTTAGTCACTTCAAAAATTCAACATTCAACTTGATTTTGATCGAGTTTTAGGATCTTGCCAACCAGAGAACTTGTAAAGTTTAAATTCTCTCTATAAAACCTTTGAACAAGGTGATTAGATTCAAAGTGAAGGTCTACCTACCTAAGTATAGTGGAACTTAAAGTGAAGGGGAATTAAAGTCATTCATGTTCATTGGCTAAAATTGATTGGGTGATCCTATCAAAGAATTGGCGAAGCTATTAGATTTCCAATCTGTGGTTTTGGGAACCAATAGATTGGTGACTCTACTAGGGAGAGTTGCTCACAATATATGTTGTGATGTTACCCAAAGTTTAAGATTTTGTAGACCAGAATTAGAAAGTAGTTATGCTAGTTTGTTTGGAAGTGTACTTAGTTGGAAGCGAGAACCTAGAAGATGAACAAATCAATACATTCCTTAAAAGAGGTGGCAACTCTATTCAATAAGATTTCATTTGGTAACTTTGTTGAGGGAGAAGACTCATAAGGAAATGATAGATAGTTTTTTCAAATGTATCAATGATTTTAGAGAAATCCTTTTATTCTAGATGACATAAAGCCATTATATTTTAACAATTTTGATTATGAACCTAGCAAGTTATCCCCAAAACTTTCACAACTTGTACCAAAGTTCCATGGAGAATGGGATGAATCAACACTTTCGAATTTGGATGAATTTTATACATTTATAGAGGGTTATGAATTTTTTATAGAAGATCAGGCGATGAAGCTATTTGTCATGACATAGAAAGAAAATGTGAGGCAAGCACATGAATCATTACCTAGACAAAGTATCTCATCTTGGAAAGTATTTGAACAATGTTTCTTATATGAATTTCATGATGCAAGTGAGGAAGATAATGTGTATCATGAACAAGATGAAAGTCCAAATTTTAGCATGGAAGATGATACTAACATGTCTTTGGTTAATGAGTTTTTCAGTTTGGAGAGATTTGAAGGGAAGTCTTTTGTACACTTATTTACAAGGATGAAAAACATTTATAATGAGATACCACTAGACATCATGCCTCCATACGAGGAATTTCTAAACAAAATGTTTGAGCCAATGAGAATCTCCCTAAAGGACCTTGATATGAAGTTTCTTTTTCATATATTGGATTGAGAAATTTTTGGATAGTCTAAAGAATAATCCATCCATAACGAGACTTGTATAACACTAAGTACTAGTTAGACATGGAATATCATAAACATATTGAGAAAAATGGTCCAGATTTTTTCTCAATCCACCAAAATAAACAAGTTGATGGATCAACACATATTTAGGAGATAGTAGATGAAGGAGATGAAAATTCCTAAGAATCAAATTGTGGAGATGAAATAGAACGTCATGTGACATATTTAAACATGAGGAAATTTCAAATGGAATTTCTCATTGAGGTATGCCCAATTTCTCTATATTCTCGAATCTATTTTTTGAAGAGGATTTTTTTGCAATCAAATCTATCATCATAATGAAAATAGTTGGCCCAATGATAATTTTGAAGTTTATGAAACTCATATAATTTTAGAAGGTGAGACATCTTTTAGTTCATCCCATGAGTAGGAAGTTCATCAAACATATGAAAGTGATATGAAATCATATGAGCATGGCTCTAAAAATCTTCCAAATGTCATATTTGATCAAATTCTTGATATAAGTAAAGTAATATTTCCTAAATGTGAGTTACCTTTAAAACCTTTTTATGATGAGAAACACCATATGGAGTACATAGATGAAGTGAATTATGCACCAGAAGTTTTTTGAGTAGAGAAAATTGAGTTTGATGCTGGCATAACTAGTCTAATGCATAGAGATCTGTGTTTCAACAAAAAGTATGGTGCACCTAATGATTCCTCAAAGAAATATAAAAATTCAAACACCAAAGATTGCATTAATGAAGCAATGATTATTTTCCATAAGGGTGATGTAGGTAATACAAAAAAATTCAGAGTGTTACATGATTAGAATTAGGTGTTTGATAGAGGAAAGAAACAATGTTCATTTTTGAGAGGCTTGGAGCCACCCAATTTCACCTTGCATTATGTTAAGCATGGATGTTTGGTCTGCTTCTTCATAGATAGTTAAAATCTTAATTTCCCACAGGATGCATATGTCCCCAACAAGATCCATTGATGGAGCTCTATTTTTTGAAAAAATAGGATCTCCATTTAATAAAGAAAGAAAAATACTAAAAGGAATATATATTAATTCTATTAAGATGAAGTAAATAAAAATATGATGGATATGTTTAGTACAAAGTGGTGATGAATTAATAAAGATAGAGTTCAAAATGAAATGATTTACTCTTAGAGATGGACATCAATTGTTTGATCCTAGGAAAACAATAATGTTTGTGAAAGTATAGAGATCTCTAGGCATATTGTAATGATTAACTGTTTAGTTGTGAGTTGATGGAGTGTCATGACATTCACATAATATTAAAAGATTGACATGAATCATTAAGTTTCAAGATAGTTTGACAAAGGATTGGACAAGACACATGACGATGAATACATGCAAATTTTGGAGCATAATATGGGGCATCTACATCAGTTCAGAGGCTGACCAAATCCACCATCTATTTTATGAAGATTCCCTTTGTTCATACTTAAAGATGATTTTTTAATTTAATAAAGACATGGCTTTATCAAGAAATTGTCAAGGATCCTTACACGAAGTTCAATATTAATGTACTAGAAAACATGGAGTCTAATTCATAAATTGGAAAAGGCTATGCAAATTGTTATCTTGTCTCAAGTTTGACATTGAAGATAAAATCTAAAGATATGAACACTTATGCAACATAAGAAGAATCTTGTGATGTCTTAAGTCTTGTACTCTCTCAAGTTCAACGATGATAATATGATATTATTGGTGATCCCTAAGTCATGTTGTCTATTTGTGTCAAACACTTAGTCATATATTTGGTAGAGTTGGTTGGTCATCATTAAAATTGAGCCATCCTATATAGGGTGGGCAATATATTAAGACTTGTATGTATGGACTGAGAAATAGTTATTGCTGAGAAAGTCTTTGGTCACTGAGTACTCCAATACATGCCAAGTGACAACATTGTAGAACATGTATGATCGAGCATCAAAATGTTCAAGTGCCAAGTAAACTAGTTTTGATAAAATTGTTTGGAATGATACAAACATTGAGGTAAACCATTTTTTCCAGTCTGGAGATGTATATTTTTGTTCAAGGAGTTAATTATGGAGGTGATCACATAGTTTGTAATGGATCATCAATCCCTATGCAAGGTGATTAGCTAATCAAAAAAATGGAAGGACTAAGCAAAAAAAGAGAAGTATTTGGATCATTGATTTTGATCTAGAAACATCTATAGATGGTTAGAAGAGGAGGATCCAAACCCTATTTTTGAAAATGTGTGTGAAAGAAGTTGCAAGTTTGGATGGTAGAAGCGAAGTGTGAAGGAAAATTAGACAAGCAACTGAGTACAGAAGTGAAGGCAAGAATACAAATTTATTAGATTAGATATCAGATCAAAGATTGGAAAGAGGAGATTTATAATCAACATATTAAGTGAAAATCGAAGGATTAGGTATTGATACATTCTACCAAGTGTTTCAAGGTAATTCTCTTAACAGAATAAACTTAACAAACCTTTGTATATCTCTTAATAGAGTACTTACTTAGTCATAAGTTTAAATCCTTTAATCAAGGTAGACTAAATAAGTCTTGTAAGATCTTAATAGGACATACCCCACATAGGATAGATCATTAGAAGTGATCAAAATTGTATCCCTAATAGGTAAACTTTATTGCTACAGTAGTGGAGATTTGTGGGTGTCATCCTCACCCCAAGTTTATGTTCACCTTGAAGGGTTTTTTGGAAACCAAAATATTTGTGTTATGTGTTGATCAATAGTTTACATATTTCATTGATGTGATTAGTTGTTGGATATGATATATCATTATAGTAAATTTTTATGTGATTTATGATATTGTTGAGATAAGGGTTTAAGGTGAAAGATATTAGATGCATTAAATGTTTGAAGTGAGTTAAGTTTTATAGATTTTAGACTCACCCTCCACCCCCCACCCTTTCAGTATTTAACTTCCCAATATACTTCCAACATTTGGTATCAGAGCCTAGGTTTCATAGAATAAGTCTAACCACTTGAGAGTTAAGATCTTGGAGATGGAGGCTTATAAGTTGGGAAAGATCATCGAAAATTAGAAGCTTGTTTACAACTTGCACTGAAATAGCTTGAAACAACAAGGGAATAACTGAAAAAATCCCTAAAGAGAAGTAAGGAGATGAAAATCTAATAGAATGATAGACAATATCAAGAAGAAGACAATTAAGGTCTACTTGATGATGGAAATTCCAGTGAAAGTGATGCAACAATAGCAGATCTATTGGAGAGGAGCAATACACTAAATGAAGAGATAAGAGGACTGAAGAAATAACATGAAATACAATCAGTAAGATTGTGTGAAGTGATCAAACAAGAAAAGAAAGCTGAAAAAGATAAGATAATGATTGATGAAGACAATAGAAAAGTGGCTACAAGACTTGATGAAAGGACATCTGATGTGTAGAAACTCACACATAAGAAATTTGACATGCTCACTCAACTTTTAAGTGGAAATCAAAAACTTAATAAGAAAGATGTGGAGATTGCAAATCTGAGATCTAAAAATGATCATCTGAGGAATGAGTTAAGATCTAAAAAGGAATTCATTGAAACGTTGAATAAACCCAAAGAAGCTATGAGATACTATGAAGATCACAAAGAAGACCCCATGAAACCTCTGGAATAAGCTATATCGAGCACCTATCATCCATCGAGGAAGGAGAATCATCAAAGAATGCAAATCCAAAGAAGAACAAATCTACATGTTATCATTGTGGAAAACTAGGTCATACAACAAATGTTCACAGAAGCAAGATTGTTAAGAAAAACCTTAAGCCCAAATTTAATGTATTTTGTTATAATTGTAAGAAAAAAGGACACTAAGAACATGAGTGTGGATCAAAAGCTAGAAATACACCATTTGCACCTAGATTTGAAGGATACTATTACAATTTTCAGAAGTATGGACACAATAATGCAGATCAAAGGGAAAATCTAACTGGACACCCAAGAATCAAGAAAATGAACCTAAGAAAGGTATTTCATATAATCAAGATTACAATACATGGTACAATTTTCTTTTATGTGTTGAATATGGTCATGTTGCAGTAAATTGTATCAAGACACATTTGAAGGGAAAATCTAAGTGTTGGATGAATGGAAGTCTGGTTTGTTATAATTGTCACAAGATTGGACATGTGAGCAGAAATTGCAGGACCTAAGAACGAACACATAGAAATGAATAAAACAAAGGTAAAGGTACTATTGATATAGAACAAACAAGAAACTAGATGAATCAAACATGGAGAAAGAAGGATGAAGGTAGTAATAGTATGACAAATGATGTCAAGATCACCCAATCTAATCAATCATGTGATCACACCAACTCAAATTATGCAAAAATGGTATGTAAGGAACTGTATGTTAAATGCTATATATTGTGTCAATTCTTGACATATGACGTGTTAAAGTCCATATCTGCATAAGATAAGATGCACTAGGATAGATTTGAAGTGAGCACTAGACAAAGAATTTATATACATAATTGGTGTTGAGTATTAGTATTGCTATCAATCATGACCGAGTTGAAGTATTGACTAAGAATTTGGAACAACTGAGTGGATGTTTTGACCAAGTTGGTGGAAGAGAAAGTATTTCTTTTTCTAAGTTGTCTTAAGTATGTTGAGTGTTGGTAAATAGATTGCTCTTTTTTATTTAACTCTTATATACCCAAATTTGTGAACAATATCTCATTACAACAGTTGGAAAGTTGCTTCTAAAAAGACTAACTTTCCTCTGAATTATTAGGTATAGCTCCTTATTACAAATTTGCAATGAATTATGTTTGTTCCTAAATCTAAAATGATGTATGTTCTTAACCCAAGAATAGGAGAGGTGAACTGAGCTAGGCCTAAATAGGATCTAACTCAGGCAAGAAATAATTTTAGAAGATTAATTAAGTTTATGAACTCACACATCTTATGAACTCATAAGACTTAACAATTCAATGTTGCATACTAACTAATGCTAAAATAATTCAATAGGAAACTAATCATAGAGAAAGAGGGATTAACTTGAAAGAAAACAGTTAAAGGATCTCTCTTGAACCTACGATGACAATACTTATCATATTTGGTTTGCTATCTCAAAAATGGGAATGAAGCTCTATCCATTCCTTGTTTTAATTCATATAAAAGAGAAAACTTACAATTAACATTCAATAAAGTGGAACAAAAAATAATTGACATAAAATACCATTCACTTGGCTCTGCAACATCAAGTATCTCACACCAACAATTAGCTGACCCTTTATTAATCTTTCATTCCAATACATGACCATTAAAAAAGAAGTTTAATTGGTTCATCTTCTCAAAAATGACAAATGAAAAGGAGCCAATTTTTCGATTACAATGATTACATCACAATATGAAAAGGGGCAAAATATGAATCGCTTTGCCTTCTTTTCATTTTTTTGATTTTGTCCTATAGGCTTTAGCGGCTACAATGATTGGAATTAATTCTTCATGCCTATGAACATGTACATTAGTATATCTAAAGATCCATTTAGAATGCTCTCTAGCCAAATCTTTGACAACACTCAAACAGTCTTGCATTTCCTCCATGGCCATGTATACACACTTGCCAAGTTTTTGAAGTTCAAAAATTCTATCCTGGGGACTAGAAGTTATCCCTGTTAGACTATCTATGAAGTTAGAGAAATTTGTCTACATGACGGTTACTCCAATGATTCCATTTCATTGCCCACTAGTTTGTGAGTCTATATGCAAACCTCTCAAGATTTCATAATCTCTATCTTGATCCTTCTTCACGTTGGCTTTAGTTTTTGTAAGCCCTTCTTCTGTTGCCATGATCATTTCAGACTTGAATTGCATGTTCTGAAGCCACTCAAATAAAGGCTCATCCCCTTTAGGGAAGATCTTTTCCTTGAAAACCTCTTTCACCTTCATCTGGATAATCATCTTCAGCAGAGAGACACAATCTTCACACTTAATTCTCTCCACAACCAAGGTAGCTCTATTTGTTGAAATGTTATCTTTCTTTGTTTCCAACCTCAATATCACATTTCCAATTTGTTTTATAATGAAAAGTCCATCTATCTTGAGTTTCACATTCTACTCTCTACTGATCTGCCCAAAGTGTTTTTCTTCTTGGAGTTGAGAGATGAGTTCTTGAACATCTATAGTAGTAGGATCCTTAGTAATAGGCATTCTAGAGATGCTTTCCAATGGGGTGACCAATTGCCTGATGAAGCCATTTAGTTCTTGTATTTCTACCTTCATCCTGACCTTTGACAATTTAAGGCTTTCTAGCTATCCTTCAATTACCTCATTTGTTGACTTCCATAAGCCAACTTTGGTATCATGTTTGGCTTCCCTGAGATCCACCAAATGCAAGGTAAAATCATCAGTAGACATATCCTCAATTCTTCCCTCTTTGGTAGGCTTTTCTGTCTCCATAGTTAGATGCCCTATTTTGGGATCTTGTCTGAGGATGGACAAAGTCTTCTGCTTCTTAACCTTACTTAGTGTTGATCTAAGGGGGATAGCAAGAGATAAGGTATTTTTTTTGGGGACTCCTTCATCTTTCATTTTTCTTTTCCTGTCTAGAGTATCCTCCAACCATGAATTTGTGCTTATCTTTGGAGGTCGTTCCAAGGGAATCTATGCTAAACATCTTTCTCTTGACCAAAGTGATTACTTTCATAGTTGAAGAGAAGGGATTCTTTAGGGCTTGTGAAACAAGCTCCAAAGAATCTTGGCCTTTCTCTACCTCTAAAGTCTTCTTTTTGGCCTCATCAGATTCAGTGGATTTTCTGTCACTTCTTCCTCCATCTCCTAAATCTACTACCTGCACTTGAGGACTACTCAGTTAGAAAAGCACAACACTTGCAGATGGAATTGGGCTACTATGAGGTGAGGATATTGGAGTAGCTAAAATATCTTTAGGATCTTTTGGTTTCTTCTTCTTAGCTTCTGATGGAGTTCCAATCACTAGGAGGGAGCCATCATGACAAGTTTTAGCCAAAGGAACATTTTTGTCGGGAGGTTGATCACCTCTGCCTAATGTGTGAGCTAGTCCTTAAGTGATAGAAAAGGTTACACCTAATGTGCCACCTTGAGAAGAAGAGGCTATGACAACTGCTGGAGAAGCTTGAGAAAATATACTTTTACTTCAACTCGTTCTAGCTGTGGTCCATTCGACCCATTTCCCAGCCCTCTTGATAATCTAGGCCATCATTATATCATAAGGTTTAGAACTGATAGGATTACCTCTTAGCTTTGTTATCTAGGTGTTGCTATACATATTCTAACCATCATCCTCTACTCCTTCAATATTAATATTAACCTTATACATCTTCACTTGATCCACTGTTAGCCTAGCAAAAGCATGATCACGTCTCTCAAACTCATCCTTGCAATCAACCCAATAGTCTTCAATGGTAGTGATATGTTTGATTACACTTCCAATTTGCAACACTTCCCTTGCATATCCATTCAGATCAAACATGGGTCTCAAGACTTCATACATCTCCAATTTGTATTTTATTTCAAACACCTTTAGCATGTTATTTGTGTTAAAATGAGACTCACAATTGAATGCTCCCACCTTCATAGGAAACTCATACCATTTCTTCTTCAAACTCCCACTCAGCATGTTCACTTAGATTGCTTGCTACATGATCTCAATTAGCACAATCATATCACTAGGATACCTTGGTAGCTTCAAGGGAAAACCATCAAAAGATACAAGGTGTATATGTGAAAAGGATGAGAATTGAATGAAGTAACTCCCAAATTGGCTAATGGTTGTCATGGCTTTAGGGCTAAATCTCCTCTCTAGACATCCCTATAGCTCCCTGCAAATTCTCATGGTGAATGCATCATTAACTCTTATATACTCTGCATAACTATTTTATAATTGTAAACATGGGTAGAATTCATAAGACTTCACATCATCAGGAAAATTTTCCACCCTTGGGAGGCCTAGCCATAATTGTAAAGAAGCTAACATGTAAATGAGGAAGGAGAACATGTAGAATGTGTTGTAGAATTTTGCAGCACTAAGAGCATTGGACAGAATCTTTCTTACCTCATGAGCCCAATCAATATATCGGGTATCAAAGTGGATGACTTGCACCAAAAAGAAATATTGCTCAATAGAGTTTAGAGCTTCTACCTCACCTTTCAATTGTGTGTAAGAGGACCATGATGTTGACAATCTTAGGTTTGAGATTATTCCCAAATAGATTCTTAGAACCTTACTCTTGGTGCTCCGTGGTTTTCAAAACCATGATTGCATGATCTCCTTTCTCCAAATCATCTTTTTTGCAAAGAATGTGGAAATGGCTCCTCCAAATGTCAAAACTAAAAATAATTTCCATTTTGAAACTCAAAGGTAGTTCACCATAGTTTTCCTATCAATGGAGATCAACACACTGTCATCTGGTAATACAATTTGTTTATGTTGGGTTATAATGATTTATACATTCATAGATCAACTCTAGAGCTTGGACTGCAATTGGAAAACCTACTGCTTTGACCAATCCACATCCTCAAAGCTTCTTAGTAATGGGATGGATTAACTTTGATCTCACTCTCTTTTGAAAATCTTGCATGTCATAGAAATGAAGAGAAGTATTCATGAAATTCTACAGCGAAGACTTAATTTCATTCAACCCATCGAAATCCACAAATCTAGTTTCCATTTTGTTTGAAAATGAATTTTGAATCTAGAAAAGAAAAATAATAGTAGATGCATAGATACTGGCTTATTGAGAAAGTTATGCAAATTAATAGAATATCAGTTCAAGAAAGAGTGGTAGTTTGAGTAACTGTTCATGTTTCCATCTATATAGGAGCTTCAATTCATCTATTGATCTTCAAAATTTGTGCCACATGAATGAATTGGAGGAGAGATCCATTGAAATAGTAAATGCATGGTTCTAACATATAAGTCAATGTCTTTTCACTATTCTGTTTTCCCACCAGTAACTTTCTATCTTCTCATATTTACTTTCCCATTTTCCCTTTAAGTTTTGGGAAATTACCAATAGAGTACCCTGTGGGAAAATATCTTTTGTGTTGAATTTTGGCACATATAGTCTTTCCTGTAGTTATCAGAATATTTTCATTATCATCTTGAGATGCCTTATGCATAAATTGTAAGTCAAATCTACCTCTTAACTTGATTTTCTTTTAAATTTGGGGAATTGTCTTCATGGGTTGAAAACCCACCGAGGAGAAGACAATTTCCATTTCTCCGCCCATGCTCCCTTTTCAATTTACCTTTAGACTATTATCTTCTTTAGGTTCATAAATGTCTAAAGGGAGTGTAAAATTCATTAGGGACCCACCTTTTGTTTCCTTTCCTTCAAAATTTCCTTTTGCAGATACCCAACTTCATGGGTTGCAAACCCGCCGAGGAGAAGTTGGTTTTGAGTTTTCCACCCAGAATGATTATGAGAGTTGTGATAGATCCTAGACATTTCTTGAGGTGGGAGAATATAAAGAAAACATGAATTTCCCATAGAGCACCTTACCATCTTGTTACTTTGATCCAAATGCATCGTTTGGCGCTCTTCACAGGAAATCATCTTCATGGGTTGAAAACTTATCGAGGAGAAGAAAATGTCTAGATTTGTGCAAGCTTCTGATCTTATTGAGAAAGTAATAAACTACAATTAGATATAACTTTGTAAATGATCTTTGTACGAGAAATGTGAATCTCCATTAGATTAGGCACTAGGCTACCAATACAATCAACTCAACACAAAGGGAGAACCACCCATATATGAAATGCAAAAAAGGGAAAATGAAGAAATCCAATGAAGATTCATTCCACCTAATAGGGCTTTGACCTAGACTCAAACACAAATATGAATTCACTAAGATACAAGTGATCACTTTTATTACTCGGGTAGAGGATGAAAAGTGGGGCAACACTGAGACAATTGAATTGCACCTATCCAAACTACATAACATTAATTAGAAACCTAATTTGACTGTTTGAACTTATCTAGTGAATTTTTTCATTCATTTTCATTCACCCAGTGATTTGAGAACTTAAATAGCAATTCAAAAGTGACTATAGAGTGATTTATGCAAAATTTGAAGAGGTCTAATAGCGTGCCATCAATGTTTTTGATTAGATAAATAGGTTTTACAAGGACCCTGAAACCCAAGAGTTAAAACAATAAAAAGGCTGATAATAAGCGTAAAAAGCCCAGCTAAAAGAGTTCAAGTTCAAAGGCTGATAATAAGCCCAAGGCCCAGCCTAAAAAAAAAGATCATAGAAAAGACCAAGAACATAAACTACTTAGAAACGACAAAGAAAAAGCCCTGACAAAAAGCCAAAAAATAGATTGAGACAAAAGAGCAAGCAGTGGATTAGTCCTCGTTCTTTCTCTCTAGGTCTTGCATGGCATGAACAGCCTCATAGGCTATCTGGTTCTCCTCAGCCTCTTGTTGGTGCGTCCTTTGATCCTCTTGGTCTTGACCATTTTTGATATTGTCCTTTATAGTGTCGACCATCAGTCTAGCTTTTTCCTTGTCTTTTCCTTCCTCTTCTTCCTTCATAACTCTATCTTTGATCCAACCAGTTAAAGAAATAATGTTGTTATTAATGGAGCTTAGCAGTAAAATCATCTGGTTCGAGAGATTATGATTGTAGATTTCAAGGTTGTTAATCCTTCTCTCCGCCAAACTGAGCCTCTCACCGTTGTTGTCTCTATTATCAGAATTCACTCCATTCCTGTTATCCTCCATATGACCCACCTACTCTTTGACCTCCTCTAGCTCATGGAAAAGCAACTTGATTGATCTGAAGTTGTCAATCATACTGTTGTGGGCATTGTTCAAGAGGTTCAGCCCAGATTCCCTTGCATTATCCAAAATAGTCTTCGGATCTATAAGTTCTTCAAGCTGCTCCTCTTCTTGTTTTCCCACAAGGACCTGCAGGTTCATGGCCTCTCTAAAAATGACCATTTTTGAGGTCCTAACATTAAAAATTTTCCAAGCTTTCCTCCTATCTTTAACCTACACCTCCCCACCCTCAGTCTCAAAATCCATTTTTTGCTCCTCATGTTGGGCTTGAGTATGGATAGGAGAAAGAGGCAACGAAGACATATCCTGTTCTTGCTGCAATCTCTCATCCTCCAGACCCTCCCTCTTGCATTTCTTCCCTCCCCAATCTTCCTTATTTTCCTCCTGCATCTCCTTTTCCTCCTCTTTCATCTCCACATCCTCCTCATCATCGTTGTCAACCTTCGCATCCTTTACAAGTTGCCTCTGCCCATGGGCCCTAGGGATTTTCCTACTTGGGGTAATGGAAGAAGGTGAATTCTTGACCTAAAGGGTGACAATTTTATTAGTGGAAGAAATCCCGCCATCCTCAGAGCTAAAGTTCTGAATATCATCCGAGTCTGAAGAGAAGCTGGAGCTTCCAGAGGTCACATTCTCAGTCTGAGGGGGGGCATTACTTATAGTTTGAGCCTTAGAGTGCTCATAAATGAGCAACAAGAGCCCCTCATGTAGAGTAGGGTTATCAGTGGGCTTCTTTTAGAAGCATTCCATCAATGTTACAAGTAAGCTGCATATAATTATTCTATGATCGAGTTGTGAAGTTGTTTTATTTCAAGCCCTAGTTGTTAAGATGACACCCCAAAGTAAGAAGAAAGAGGTATTGAAGGGTAGCAATTCTCAATTAGTTCAAAATGAGTCTTGTCCTCAACCTAAGTTTAGGGCATACCTTGATATTTCTTTAACCAGAGACTCATTAGGAGCGTTGCCTGCAATTCCACCTAGAGTCATTATGGTGCACGATGCAAGATCGTGTAACATGTGCAAGATCAATGAAGTGGGAGATTTTGAGTTAAGGACTATTTATGAGAAGTTGTGTGATAATAGAGTGTTGAAAGATGAAAACAAGGTTGGGGCTGAGAAAGAGTTGACTCATGCCCTAGCATTCCAAACATTTTTAAGGTCGAATGGATAAAAATTGTGTTAAGCAAGATTCATGATATGAAACTATGGTTGGACAATGGACCAATCAAAATGACCAAGAATGCAATACATAATGTGACAAGTTACCCTATGTTGGATCATGTGAAGACCATTCATTTCCAAGAAAGGGATAAAATTTAAAACCCCACGAAGGTGAAGTGGGATGGCTGAGGTATGTCTATTAACATCATCGAGGACTCGGTGGTTGAATTTGCAATAATGGTCATTTCCCACAAGTTTTATTAGTTGAGTTGATTGAAAATTATACCTTGTGTAGCTGTATATATGGGACACAAATTGGTCAAGAAGGACCACAATTATGACATAGTTGACTTATAGCTCATTCAACTCATAGAGAGTCTTGGAGCCATTAGAAAAGCCAAGAATACATCTTGTAAGTTTGACTCTCTGATTGTGTGTTTATTCTTCTATGTACAAAACTCTTTTCCTACTATTGGTGATGTAGTTTGGGATAAAACAAGACCTATAATCAAGTAGATAAATAATTTCATTACTCAAATTAGTGATAACTTTGAGACAATAATGGATGGTTACTTTGAAGATTTCATGTAGAGGATGAAGAATAGGTATAGGATACCCAAGTCGGTTGTTGACCACTTTCATGACAAGATATGTTTTCTTGTGGACATCAACTTCACTTATGTACATGTAGTTATACCAAGACTAGCATGGTTAAGACCTCTACACTATGAGGTGAATGTGGGTGAAATTTCTATAGCTATTAAAATTCTTTTGGTAGAGGAAATTGATAAGAATGTTGAGCCATTTGGTATGTATGAGACTACCAAGGTAAAAATAATGATACAAACTAAAGTTCCCAAATTGGATAGAAAGAAAAGGATGATGATCCAAGATTTAGAAGGGAAACTTGGAGAGACACCATTGCAAATTACAGAAGGAAAAGGTGAAGATCTTAGCAGTGGAGATGATGAAGAAGAAGAGCATGAGGGAAAAGACAAAAAAATTTCCATTACCAAGCCCAAGGAAAATAAAGCTAAGAAGATTGTGGTGGTAGATTCTAAGGTAAAAAAGAGTCTAAAGAAAGTGGCAACCCTGTCCACATCTACACTGCAAAGGGTCACAAGATAGAGATCTAAAGAAACAACCCCTACAACTGATGAGACTATAAGAAAAATACTAGTGAAAATAACAAAACTAGATAAAGGTAAAAGTCCTAAGAAGAGGACTATCATGTCCCCTAATTATGGTAATATAGGTAAATTAAATAAAATAGTTTAATTATTTTAAATAAATAAATATATTAAATTATTAGAGTAAATGACCATATTTGAACATATTATAATGATGAATAAATATAATTATAAAAATACATTTAATAATATAATATACTATTAACGAATAAAATAATATATGTTATAATATAATTATTAATATAATATATCTTATGATATTAATTAATATAGCTAAAATAAATATATAATTAATATAATTATATTATTATTAATATTATGAAAGAACATGACTCTTTGAAATACACATATTTATATAGAATATCAAACAATGAAAAAGATATCATACAAATATTATCAAACTTATACAAATTAAAAGGTAAATAAATAATGTCATGAAGTGGGATATTATAGTGGTATTAGAGCATGTTCTTGCCATCCTGATGGGAAGAGCATCAATAAATTAAAAATGACTGAACAATGTAGCTCATACAAATTGGAAAGAATCTAAATAGAAAGAATAAGATAACATAGAATTGGATCTCAAGATCGAAGGAAACAAGAAAGGATATGAGCCATTAAATGACTGAAATCATTCTTGTATAAAGGCACATAGTACTGTTATTAGAACAACGCATAAGAGATTATGAATCAAGACAATAAATTTAAGAATTACCTCAAAATAGCTATGTAATATAAACTATGAAGGAATTCAAGGTAACATTGTCAAATAATGAAGATATATGTCTGCAGTTAGGAAATATGGAGAATATTGAAAATAACTTGAAAAGACGCATGCCATGAATAATAGGAAAGAAAATTATAGTAAATCAATACTCACCATCTATATATATTGAGATGGTACAAACAATGAGTAAATCAGCTATAGGTTTGTGTTAGTGAGAAAGAAGGACATCTATTAAACTAAATTAGAATAGAGTAAGATTGTACCTGTCATTGGTACCAATTATCCTTCATTACATTATGATTGAATATAAAGTCTAAGCCAAGTTCCTTACCAACCGAGCAAACCTTGAATGAGTTTGATAATTACTAGCACAAGATTCCATTATTGCTAGTGCCAAGTGACATCTTTGAAGAATAAAGAACAAAATATAGAAGGAATATCTCAAATCCTAATTAGTAAGACATTCTTTTGAAGAGTATCATAAAAAAAAAAGTTAGTTGATAAAAAGTTGAAGGAGACTTTGATTAGTAATAAGGAGAATACTATATTCATATATATTGGAAATAGCGATCACTACTCGTAGATTCAAAACATAGGAATTCATATGGTTAAAGTTACACATCAAAGATAGGAACTCACATCACATACTCTTAGGCTGATGTGAAGCCACATCAAAGACAAATAAATATAGAGAAAACATATTATTGTTGACTTGGACCACGTTCGAAGATTGGATCAATGAAAAGGAAAGAACAAAAATTAAAATAAAAGAAAGTTATGTGGACTACCAAATATTCATCAATATCTAGGCTCAACATTTCTTACATATGATGTAGATTGTAAATACCATTAAACCCTAAGTATTTCACATGGAGGAATCCAATTGGAGAGGGGAGCACATGGAATGCCATAGTGGTCCATGAAGAGCGACCCCACTACATGATTATATAGTGGCGTCATGCAGAAAGGTTTTCAAGCACTAAGGAATTAAAAAGAGGAGAGACGAGGTTTATTGGGCCCAGAGTCCAATGGAAGGTAAGATAAAATACAAGTTTCAACCAATAAACTTTGAAGTCCATTCGAATGAGGAAAAAGGTGATCGAGCCACTGAAGGATTAGTAACCTGGGCAATGAATACAAATAGAGTATCCATAATGTGAGGTAGGTAAAGGTGAGTGTGTTTCTTATATATCATTCAATTCATAACTAAATAATATTTTGAAGAGAAAAATGTTTATTAATAATAAATGAGAAATTATTCAGTGGAGAGAGTAAATGTGATATATGATTAAAGTGTAATGAATTATAGAATGTAAAAGGTAATGATAAGAAGTGGTAATATAATGGCATTATATGAAATTATTTCTTTAATCATTAATTATCAAAACAATATGATTCAAAATAAATTGTAAATGCATATTAATGAGGAAAGGACAAGGTAGGTAAGAGGGTAGCGCTGATCCCTAAGGCAAGAGAGGGATGTATTCTGCTCTTGGGTTTAGGCTTATCGAGCTATGAGACCCCACTACAATACCCAAGTACTCTAGTAAGATAATCATTAAGAATTAAAGATTCTAAAATGGTCCCAAGATTATGCTAATTAGTAGGAAACTAGGTGGACAATAGGGTAGGGTTGAGTCCTAAGGCAAGAGGGGTATATACCAACTCTTGGGTTTAGGTTTATTGAGCAATGGGACCCCACCACGATGTTTCGAGGACTATGGTATGGTATAAAATATAGGCATGGTGAGGGATGGATGGTATCCATTTGAAAGGCAAGGACCAAGGTCTTGTCAAGCCTTTAATGTGATTTCCTTGTCCAATCCCTAGGTGACCTAGCCTATACATACAATCTAATCAATAAGATATGAATATATACATATATATGAAGAATTGTTTTGATTAAATAATGAAATAATAGTCTTTTTGAATCCTTGGAAAAATAAGACAATATTATAAGCCCTTACAAATAGGGACATTATAGTGGAGCTATTTTTCCTAATTAAAACTATTAGCTTCTTTGAATGTATATTCATGTGTACTAACTTGTATTCTTTTGGTGCAGGATTTTGGATAAAAGTACAATGACAAATCATAATTTTTCTTAGAATAATCTTATTAGATTATAGGATGATATTTTAAATATGTGTATACATTGTGTCTTCATGCATCAATGTGTCTTCATCGTGTATGCTTTGTGTCTACAAGTACTCATATATTTACTTCATGCATTATGACATTAACTGCATGCATACCTTATGTATTCTTTCATCCTAGTGTATAACTTACAGTATATTGTCTTCACAAGAAAGGTTTAGTGCAAATGGTCATTGCTTGAGGACAAGCAATTTGAGGAAGGGTGGACCGTCATGTCCCCTAATTATGGTAATATGGGTGAATGAAATAAAATAGTTTAATTATTTTAAATTAATAAATATATTAAATTACTAGAGTAAATGACTATATATAAACATATTATAATGATGAATCAATATAATTATAAAAATACATTTAATAATATAATATATTATTAAAGAATAAAATAATATATGTTATAATACAATTATTAAATTAATATATCTTATTATATTAATTAATATAACTAAAGTAAATATATAATTAATATAATTATATTATTATTAATATTATGAAAAGACATGACTCTTTGAAATACACATATTTATATAGAATATCAAACAATGAAAAGGATATCATACAAATATTATTGAACTTATATAGATTAAAAGGTAAATAAATAATATCTTGAAGCAGGATATTACAGAAAAACCCCTTGTAGCTGACAAGACTATAATAATAATATTAGTGAGAATAACAAAGCTAGACAAAACTAGAAGTCCTAAGAAGAGGACATTAGAGGCTGTTGTGACTAAGAAAAGTCAAGAGAAGAAGAGACCAAGAAGAAAATTGGTGGTTAAGCCAGATGGTGAAGAAGATGATGAGGCAGAGAGGATTGAGTCAGATGACTTGATTTAGTTCCAAATATTACCAAAGAAAGCACCTTGAGACATTGAAAAGGTATGTGAAGATATAAGAAGTTTAGCTGGCTTTTAACTAGTTTTAAATGTCTGAAATATGAAACTTAAGATAAAGTTGAATAAGAAAAATTAGAGCAAGCAGTAGTTAATATGATCTGGTGAATTTTAAGTATACACCAATAGAGTTAGAAAAAGAATTGCCCAAAGAGCTATGTAATAAAATTGATGCAAAGTGGAAATGGGATTTGACCACTAAAAGACAAATAAGGGAAACTACATTGGCCCAAACCATGCGTGATTTAGGAAAAACTCATATGACTATAGCTTTGGGGGATTACACAAAGAAATTTCTACCAAAGAAAAAGACATATAAAGCTTTGAGATAAAATATTGAGGATGTGATACATGAAATAATGGTGTAGAGAATAATGTAAATCCATCAAAGAACCCCAAATCAACCATAGATTTCAATGATCAACACAATTTCTTCAACATGATAGAGGCATTAATACATGTTTTGGAATACCATCATCAATCAAATCACCATTATCATATATTCTCAATACATATTAATACAATATACCTTTATATCCATCTCTTCTTCATTCAATATGATTATTCTTAACCCTTGATCTATCCATTACTTGCAAAAGAAAATCAAGAATTGTCTAATTGTATAATAAACTCTATTCTAGTCATGAAAAGACAATCATAAACAATCATCTATAACTCTTAAAATATTGATAACCATGCCAATTTCACTAGTCATATTGTAGAATAGGTAATTATATAAAATTTCTCCAATTTATAGTGAGATGCAACAGTGCAATACAAAGTTATGATTTTATTCCTAAAATTGGTCACTGTGAATCAAAATTTTGGGTAGTTACAAATGGTTTTCACCAAAACTTTGATAACTTTTTCAATAGTACATGAAATCATCTCAAACCAAAATAAATACAAATATTATTCAATGTAATAAACTAACATAATAGAAATACACTTGTTTATAGGGTGTACATGACTGTACAAGTCTTGAAAAAAAGAGGAAAAACTTTCAAAACAATATATTGAAACAATGAAATGTGATACAAAAATGCTTGCAATGCTTTCCAATCCTTCTCCAGCTTTATATTATTCCTATGAAAGACCATTGTAAAGGTCTTTATAGCCTTTATGTCTTCATGTGGAAGTTACAACTACTCGACTTCCTCTTATGACCATCAGACTTCCCATTTTTTCTTTTTACAACTTTTGAAAGTTGCATTTTACAACTTTTACAATATTTTGCTGAAATGACATTACAAGTTCATAAGAATATCTGAACATATTAGAATGGAATAATATATATTTTTTTATCACCATTTTATCCTTTAATTGGTACTATACAAATTTCACCAAATAACTAATTCAAGACCATATTAGGACAACTCATTACAATATTGTGCAAGACTCTAGCTTATAAAATTAGTTCCAAAATAATCTTGGACATATTACTTTAATTTCATATATGGAATCTGGATCATATTAGCTAATATTTCTTTTGAAGAAAGATAACTTCTATGATTGGGATCATTTAAGAAGTATCCTCCTATGATAGATGAAGCATCTAGAGGATTTGTTTAAATTGAACATCGAAGATTATATTGGTTCAGAAGGAGAAGACTATGTTGAGATGACTTTTGTAGTGGCTAGGAAATTGCAACAATAATGAAGGAATAGATAATAGATTTACATGATGGTGACATTCTTGGTGCTTTTCTCGGAAACAACAAGGTAGCAAAGAGAAGAACCTTACAAACCCACTTGAGGACTAGCTCCATGATGTACTAACATAAGGGATAATTATTTCATAGCCTTGAATAATTTTCATTAGCTCATGCTATAAGATTGGGATGATAAATCTTGTTTGCTTCTATGATTAAAATTTTCCTATGAGATATTTTAGTTGCATCAACTATTAGGAATACCTTTAGGATAGATCAAGAAGGACAAGAAATTGCACTTGAGGTAAAACTTGATACTTGAAGTTATGAAACTGAATTGGAAATGGACATCTGATTCAAAGGGAGTCAAATAATCTACAAGAGAGGAAGTCAGATAATCAAGTACAGAAAATCTTGGATGAGGAGATCAGATGTTTGATATCATATATAGAAATTGTCTAAGACAACCTATATGAGAAGGTCAAAAGGTTGATGTCACATTATGTTAGTTTCACCAACCCTAGGGATAAATCCATAGTTTATTGCATTTACTCTTGTTACTATGAAATTAGATAAGTACATTTATGTATGAGAAACAACTATAAATATTTTTGTGATTAGGATAGAGAAAATTGCTAGAAGATGTTATTATGATATGAGATGGTTTCTATTTATTCTCTTTCCTGCCTTTTCCTAATGTTCACTCTTTTTGTAATGTTTCCATAAACTCCCATTCGTTATGGAAAATTTCTTTTTGACTCTACAATAATGTTTCTATTTTCTTTCTCATGTTTGTTATAGAAACATTCTCTTGTATCTTGTATATATAGACTAGCCATGATCTTTGTTAAATAACACATTCATTATTTTACCATAATATGGTATCAAAGTGGGCCAATGGGGTTTCATTAAGTTTGGTGAATTTTTTAATAAAAAGTCGAGCCTCTTTTGATCTGGAGTTTTTTCCAGCAATTTGTTAATTGATATTTAGAAATAATAATTGTTAAGGTATTTTATCAAACTTTTGTGGTTCGTCTTTGAGGATTTTTTTGAAAATCACAAGCTTGGTTAAGGGTCTTGATCCCATGATTTCTTGGCTGCAACAAAAGTTTTTTTTTTTAGGGTTGCATGTACTTGCATGTGTTGGTTTACCATGTGAAGTCTTGTGTTTTTCTGCCCTTAAAAATTCTAATAGGTTTTTATAATTTTTTCCCTTAGAAAAAATTTCATGGGTTTTCATAATTTGCTCCCTTAAAAAAATTTGTTATGGGTTTCTGTAAATTTCTCCTCTAATTTTTTTTGATTCTGTAATTTGCTAACTTGCATGGGATTCCTTTGTGGGTTTATAATTTTTTCCTTAAAACTTTTCTAGTGGCTTTTATCATTTTTGCTAAATAACTAAAGCTTTGTATTGTCTGGTTTTGATTGATTTTCACCTCAAAAATAATATTCAGTTCCTAAATTTTCTTGTAAAAAATTGTATCTTTTTGTAATAATATAGTATCAGAGAAAATTCTAGGCCTTTTCACAAAAAAATTATTTATTTTTTCAAATTATTAGTTCAAAATTTTTGAAATATTTTCCTGAGTGTGTTCTAAATTTGCATTTTTTTTCCTCCAAGCCTGACTAGGGATTCAACATTCAATTATTTTTGCAATTTTCTCTGTGCAAAATTTTCCTTTTTTTTCCCAAAATAGCTCTCTGTTCAAAAACTCTATAATTGTTTTCAAGTTATTTAATCTGACCAAGGTTTTTTTGAAAACTCTTGATTCCCATCTTAGATTAATAAATTTTTTTAATATTCATGGTGGGTTTTTGCATATCTCAATTAAATTATTCTCAATTTTTTTCCTTAGCTACATCATTTTCTATGCCTCGACTTTTGAGCCAATGGAATCAAAATCTAAGAACAAATTCTATCTTGGTTTTCTAAGCTCTTACCTAGATGTCTTCAATTTTTGTGTGTCTTCCGTTAATCTTCCTTGAAGTTCATGCCATCTCAAAATTTTAATGCTTTTTCATTGAAAGACATGCAATGGCATCCCTCACCAGTCTTATATTGAAAGGTAGTCAACTATTCAATAGAAAGAACTACAACACTTGGAAGCAAAGAATGATGATGATGTTCGAGTACCATCGTTGCGAGGTGCTTGTTCTAGTCATCATGAATTTTCCTACCACAACTAATGCTACTCAAGAGGGTTTTAATGAGCTTAATCGTGATGCAATTATGCTTATTAAGCTTTCAATTAGTGATGATCAACTACCTTAAGTGTCATCTAGCAAGACAATTGCAGAGATTTGGAAAACACTAAAGGATCTCCATGAGACATCAATGAAATGCATAACTTTCTTTTTGAAGAATTAACTATTCTCTATTATTATGGATGAGCAAGTGTCCTTACAAGAACATCTTCTAAAGATTAAGGACATAAAAGATCAACTTGAGGCTATTGACTATACAATGGAGGAAGAGGATATGGTGGTCATTACTCTAAAAAGTCTACCACCATCCTATGAGCACTTTATTAAGATGCGCAATGTTGCTGCAACTAAAGTTGACCCAAGGTTCTCAGATCTATGTGATAGAGCCCTATTTTTAGCAAAAATAGGACCTCCATTTAAAAAAGTAAGAAAGATACTAAAAATAATATATATTAAAGCTATCAAGATGAAGTAAATACAAAAATGATGGATATGTTTTGTACAAAGTGGTGACGAGTATACAAAGACAAAGTTCAAAATGGAATGAATTACTCTTAGAGGTGGATAACAATTGTTTAATCCCAAGAAAACTATAATGTTTGTGGAATAATAGAGTTCTCTAGGCATATTATAACTAGCAATCGCACCTTAGGTTGCAATGGGTATGTCGAAGTATGTTTTAGTAATTGGTATAAACAAAAATACATTGCCTAAACAATGATTCATCAAAAAAAGCCTTACATGTTGTGGTGAACTCTACCAACTATGCTCTATGGAAATTTTTTCCCTTTAAAGGAGCACTGTAGTACTTCAAGAGAGAAAAAAATATGTTGCAACTATGAGTATTCATTTGTGGAAATATTTATATAAACAAATTAAAACAAAACCTATGTGATGCCTTATTAAGTTTCACAAGTAAATCTGAATCTTGCAAGATCTACTTGAACCAAGAAGAAAACAAATATAAATGGCATATAAAATGAAAAAAAAGATAAATTACATTTCAACCAGACATTTTGCTATAGATGCATGTATTGAAATGAATTTAAGGGAGTATTGGATTAGATGGGTATTATCTAATTGAAGATGAAAAGTTCATTTCAGGGGATTCCTATAAACTTAAGTCGAATCTTACTAAATAATGCAAATTAGTATTATTGAATTGACAGTTGAAAAAAACTGTTCATTGCACTTACTTTTTCTATTCCTAAACCCATGCTTATGACATTGTATAAGATATGTAAAATTGTCAATATAAATAACAGTGTCATGAGAAGTTTAAATATTCCCTCACAACATCATAGAAGTTGAACCTAAAAGCAATAAGAATTGGACTTTCATGGTTACCTTTTGGGAATAGTGATCCATACCCTACGAGCATAAGCCAAAATATGCCTCTATGGGATGACTTCATTAGAAGAGATGGATGTCCACAACAGTTTATGGTAGACATCACCATCCTTAGATTTTGGCTCTAAAAATTTCTTCCTATCATAGGGAAGCATGTAGTAAGATATTTTTTTTAATATACACATCTTTGAAATGCATTGTTGTCCATCTTTTCAAACCATTTATTGTTTGTATTGAGGAGCTCCAGACAAGCATATACCAATACAACCATTATAAAAAATAATCAATTTCAATTTACATAATAATAAATCAATCTCTTCATCAAA
Source organism: Cupressus sempervirens (assembly GCA_028749045.1). Taxonomy (NCBI): domain Eukaryota; kingdom Viridiplantae; phylum Streptophyta; class Pinopsida; order Cupressales; family Cupressaceae; genus Cupressus; species Cupressus sempervirens. The sequence continues at coordinate 344,343,577 of CM053788.1, read as the reverse complement.
TTCATTTTGGGATGAAAGTCTTCCTAGGAATCAACATCCCTTTCTAAGTAGGATTCTAGTTTTGGGAAAAATCAACCCCACAATTAACAATCCAAAACAAGACAACAATACAAAATAGTTACATTTGTATCTCTAGGATGTCCACATCAAATTCAAATGTAAGTTTTCAATAAAATGCTTCCCTGATTTGATTTTATCAAGTGCCTCATAAAAGGGCTTCTTATTCCATGCGAAGCCATGACAAACAAAACATGGCAAAAGGAGATTGTGTTTTTAGAGACTATGCATTAAATTTAAACCTGACATTGATAAAAATGGAAGAAAATATTGACTTACAAAATATGTCACATTTGAAAGTTGTGTCAGAGAATCCAAAATCTATTATAGAATATAGTAAAGACAACATAATCTACTACCTTAGATAATTAGGCCTAAACATTATTAAATTAAAAAAATTCAATACAAATAATATTTAAAACTATAGTAGAATTATTTGGTAATTAATCATAATTTATAGATTAGCGCAATAATTTAGTTAAGACTAGCAAGTCAAATTGGCGAGGGAGTTTTTATGTAGTGGATGTTATCATCAATTATGTCAACTGTGGGTGTCATACTCCATGTTTTGGTGAGTTGGGTATTCACTTTGAAGTCAGGATGGGGCCTTGTATGTGGAGTTGCATCAATGTATTTGGCATGCTATTGCCCTTCACGCGCATGGAGATATTCCAAATTTGGAAAGGGCACCCATACAGTGATACTAGATACTGGTCAATGCTTGTCCACTATTACATTGATTATGGATTTGGCAACATAGTTATTATATTATTTGATAAAATATATATAAGGCATGACATTTATAAAGTCTTTGACCATATTAGAGCCAAGTCATATTAGTAATTGGTGTTTAGGATGGTCTACTATTAGTCTCAAAGGAATGGGATGGTTTAGAATGCACTCTATGTATATATACGAGTTCAATTTAGAAGGAGGAAATAAAGAAAGATACATTCAAGAGAGAAGTTATATAGAAACATTTTTATCTATAAAGAGGAATATAAATTACTGAAGTATGATTTTAATATTAATTTATATATTATTGAATTCAATAATAAATAAAATACTTTTTTTTTTTTTGTTGATTTTCAAGGCACAGAGCTTGCAATTAAAATGTGGATTCATTCTTTATGATCAATAAATAAATTATCGAATTATTTTGACTGTGCTCAACAAACATGGAATGGTGAGAAACATATAAAGTTTATGCATCTATAGCTAATTGGACTTCCCACCTAAGAAGTTAAATTCCTTTTGGCTAGCACATAATTTCATATAAAAGGTATTCATTACAGAGCTTAGGGGTAACAGATGATATTTAAAAGAAATATTGTCTCATAGAGTTGTACATAATACTCTTCATAATAGTTGACTCTGTTGCTTGAACAAAGTAAGGCACTAGTCTTTTAAAATCATTGGAATATAATTATTGGAGTTATTAATTGAAGATATAAATATACATACTCTCTGCTTGCAAGCATCTAATCAAGTATTGACAAAATTATACAAAAAACTCAATCACTTCAAACATTCGACATTCAACTTTATTTTGATTGAGTTTGAGGATCTTTCCAATCAGAGAACTCATGAATTTTAAATTCTCTCTACAAAACCTTTGAACAAGGTGATCATATTCGAAGTGAAGGTTTACCTACCATGTTTAGTAGAACCTAAAGTGTAGGGGACTTGAAGCCATTCCTGTTTGTTGGCCATAACTAATTGGGTGATCCTATCAAAGAATTGGTCAAGCTTTTTCAAATGGGATTGCAAGCTTTGGGTCTAACCATGGAGGAAACTTCATAGTTAAGCACGCTAGGCTAGACTAGTACTAGGATGGGTGACCTCCGGGGAAGTCCTAGTGCTTCCCCCCTATGAGCATCACCTAGATCCAATGAGTGCTAAGTGTTCCATTTATTATCATGATAGATGGATTCATGTTGAATCACTACTCATGAAACATGGGTCAATGAGTTTGACTCAAAATCACATAGTTAAATCCTAATAGCAATATCACAATTTGACTTCTTGTGGAAATTATCTCCTACTTATCAATTGGTGAAGCTACTGGATTTCCAATTTATGGTTTTGGGAATCAATAGATTGGTGACTCTACCAGGGAGAGTTGCTCACAATATATATTATGAAGTTACCCATAGTTTCAAATTTTGTAGATAAGAATCAAAAAGCAGTTGTATTAGTTTGTTTGGAAGCATACTTAGCTAGAAGCGAGAACTCGAAAGATCAACAAATCAATACATTGCTCAGAAGAGGTGACAACTCTATTCAATAAGATTTTATTTGGTAACTATTCAAAGGGAGAAGACTCAGAAGGAAATGGTAGATAGTTTTTTCAAATGTATTAATGATTTCAAATAAAGCCTTTTATTCTAGATGACATCAAGCCAATTTTTTCCTGATTATGAACATAGCAAATTGTCCCCAAAAATTTTACAACTTGTACCAAATTTCCATGGAGAATGGGATGAATCAACACTTTTGGATTTGGATGAGTTTTATACATTTATAGAGGATTATGAAATTTGCATAGAAGATTAGGTGATGAAGCTATTTGTCATGACATTGAAAGAGAATGTGAGGCAATCATATGAATAATTACCTACACAAAGTATCTCATCTTGGAAGGCATTTGAACAATATGAATTTTATGATACAAGTGAGGAAGATAACATGTGTTATGAATGAGATGAAAGTCCAAATTGTAGCATGGAAGACAATCCTAACATGTATTTTCTTAATGACTTTTTTAGTTTGGAGATATTTGAAGGAGATTCTTTTTCACACTTATTTATGAGGATGAAAAACATTTATCATGAGATACCATCAGACATCATGCGTCCATATGAGGAATTTCTAAACAAAATGTTTGAGTTGAGAATCTTGCAAAAGGACCTTGATATGAAGTTTCTTTTTTAGATATTGGATGAAGAATTTTTTGGATAGTCTGAAGAAGAATCCATCCAATATGAGATTGGTATAACAAGTATTGGCTAGACATGGAATATTAGAAACATGTTGAGAATAATGGTCTAGAATTTTTCTCAATCCACCACAATAAACAAGTTCATGGATAAACACATATTTAGGAGATAGTAGATGAAGGAGATGATAATTCCCAGGAATCAAATTGTGGAGATGAAATAAAGCAACATGTGACATATAAACATGAGGAAGTTTGAAATGAAAGTTCTCATGGTGGTATTCCCAAGTTCTCTATATTCTTGAATCCATTGTTTGAAGAGGATGTTTTAGGCAATCAAATCCATCAACATCATAATGAAAATAGTAGGCCCAATGATTATTTTGAAGTTGATGAAACTTATATACATTCAGAAGGTGAGACATCTTTTAGTTCATCCCATGAGCATATAGGAAGTACATCAAACATATAAAAGTGATTTGAGATCATATGAGCATGGCTCTTAAAATCTTCCAAATGTCATATCTAATCAAATTCTTGATATAAGTAAAGTAATATTTCCTAAATGTGAGTTAACTTCAAAACCTTTTTATGATGAGAAACAACATATGGAGTACAGAGATGAAGTGAATTATGCGCAAGAAGTTTTTTGAGAAAAGAAAATTTAGTTCAATGCTAGTATAACTAGTCTAATGCATAGAGATATGCCATTCAACAAAAAAATATGGTGCACCTAATGATTCCTCAAAGACAAATAAAAATTTAGACACTAAAGACTACATTAATGAAGCAATGAGTATTGTCCATAAGGATGATGTAGGTAATACAATAAAATTTAAAGTGTTACATTATTAGAATCAGGTGTTTAATAGAGGAAAGAATTGGTGTTCATTTTTGGGAGGCCTGGAGCCACCTAATTTCACCTTTCATCATGTTAAATATGGATGCTCGGTCTGCTTCTCTAGAGATAGCTAGAATCTTAATTGCCCAAATATGATGGACATGTTTAGTACAAAGTGGTGATGAATATATAAAGATAGAGTTCAAAATGAAATCAATTAATCTTAGAGGTGGACATCAATTGTTTGATCCCATGAAAACAATAATGTTTGTTGAAGCATTGATTTCTCCAAGCATGTTGTATTGATAAAGTCTTCAGCTATGAGACAATGGAGTGTCATGACATTCACATAATATTAGAAGATTGATGTGAATCATTAAGTTTATGGATAAATCAATAAAGGATTGTAAAAGGCACATGAATATGAATACATGTAAATTTTGGAGCACAATATAGGGCATCTACATCAGTTTAGAGGTTGAGAAAATCCACCATCTATTTTTTGAAGATTCCCTTTGTTCATACTTATAGACTATTCTTTAATTTCATAAAGACACAAACTTATCAAGCAACACTCAAGGATCCTTACATGAAGTTCAATATTAATGTATTAAAAAATATGGATTCTAATTGATATATTGGAAAAGGCTATGCAAATCCTTATCTTGTCCCAAGTTTGATATTGAAGACAAAATCTAAAGACATGAACACTTATGCAACACAAGAAGAATCTTGTAATGTCTTAAGTTTTATACTCTCTCAAGCTCTACGATGATAATCCAATATTATTGTTGATCCCTTAGTCATGTTATCTATTTGTGTCAAACACTTAGTCATATATTTGGTAGAGCTAGTCGGTCATCATTACAACCGAGCCATCTTATATAGGGCGAGCAATGTATTATGACTTGTATATATGGACTGAGCAATAGTTACTACTGATCAAGTCTTTGGTTGTCAAGTACTCCAATACATGCTAAGTCATCCAAAATATAGTTCATGTTGAGTCACATAGTGTAAGCTGAGCCAATACATTTTGAGTGACTACATTGTAGAACAGGCATGACCAAGCGCTAGAATGTTCAAGTGTCAAGTAAACCTATTTTGATAAAATTATTTGGAATGACACAAAAATTGAGGTATGTAGTGCCTCTCATGTTTACATTCTATACCTTATTATATTTTTATTCAAGAGATACTTGATACTCTTGTTATGTTTCATTTGGGATGACCTGAGGGTCAGATGCTATACTTTGATTTCAGTATCATAGATGCTATACTACTATGTTGTCTAGTTTATCATATTTACATGTTGATGCCATTTTGAGATGACACTAGGTTTATGATGGTATTTGGTTATCTAATATTTTGGTTATATGTGGATTTATGTGTTACATCCCAAATTTTGACCTAGTATAAAATTGCTCATAGCCGTTGGATTTAATGGATTTTTCTTTCACGATCATGTAAAGTAGGTAGTTATTTTTATCCATTGTATTAACTATTAATGAAGATGGTCATTAACCATTATTTTCTATATGATGTTTAGCAATTGCTTGATTTTGGAATTATGGTTAATAATTCAAAGTCTTTTAAATGTTTATATGAAATTTATTATGGAATTGTTATTATGGTGGAAGTGTTTCACAGGTGATTGTAGGAGAAGATGAAGGGGGGAAGAATTGCTAAATAAGATCATCAGAATGGGATACTTGCTTAGTCTAGTCAACATGATTGACATGTATGACCTTAAACTTCTTTGGTAAGGACCTAATGACTTGAACACAAGATATATCTATGGGAACTACATGAGCTATTAAATAAATAATTTAAGAAACATAAAATAATTTAATTAAAATATAAAATGTACCTCAAAGAATTTTAAATGATCTTTCACCATATTATCATTATATATATGTACATACATATAGATACAAAAATAAAGTGGCAACATTATGTTATTTTCTTATTATAAAATGATGTCACCTCACTAACATATTTACATGAATGTATATAAATATAAATTATAATAATATTCAAATTATAACCTTCCAACTCTTTTTCCATCTTTATTCTTTCCTTCTTTATAACCGATCAAACACTTGGCATTTTTAATTGACAAATAATCTTTAGGTTACAAAAACCAAAGAGTCTTTTTAAAGAACTTTTTATATCTTGATTCAGGTGAGACAAAAGATGTAAGAACTCTCATTCTTGAAATCCTTTTTAATCGTAATCCTTCCTTGCTTATTATGTCTCCAATTCCTAATTGATATTGTACTACACATCTGTCAAATACCTACAAGATCATTGAAAACCTTTTCCCATTTCATAGCAGCACCATTCCAATGCTTTTCCATATATGTTCTGTTCATGTTGAGGATTTAAGTTTTATGCACTTTGGTTACATCTATAACAACTAAAGAATAGTAGATTACCATTTAATTTGCAAGACTTCATACAGTTCTAGATTTATATCAGGTCATCTGATAATCATTCTAGTTATTCTCATTCCAATATTTTTATAAATCGATTGCCATAGTTGTAGGTGTAGTGTATCCTTATTTATAACTAAGGAGTTGCTTACCAATTAGCATAGTGAAGTGTCTATAGTATGGAATCATAAATTATTCTTGCCAATATACCTAGAAATCACATGATAATTGTTTCTACAAATTTCTTTTCTTTAAAATATAATCTTGTAATTCTAGATTTTGAAATGCTAAAAGTTTATAATATTCATGAATCCTTTTAGAATTTATGCATAGAGAAGATTGCTCAGAATTTCCAGACACCTGGGATTCACTGGTTGTATAGCCAAGTAAAGGTGAAGAGGTGGAATGAATCTACAAGAACATAGAAGTGGAATTAGATATGATTAAATAAATTAATTAGCCATACTTAATAGCTCATGCTCATCCCTATAAATGTTTCCTGTTTCAAGTCGAGCAATGGTGATTAGGTCATTGAACCCATCAAAAATCCTTGGCCAAGGTAGTTTAAAGGAAATTTTTTCCATCTAATGATCACTTGCTATCAGTGGTGTGAGTTATGTAGACATGTTCATTTCATAACTGTGTAGACATTCTAAACACTAGGATGCTTAGATGGCTAGACTAAGAACATCCCAAGCCTGATCCTGAGGTAGGGAGGGCCTTTCTAATTCAATAGATTGTGTGGGGATAAGTATGGTCCAAGGTTGAGAGGTTAAGCCTATGTCAATACTTACCTCTTATCAAAAGTTGAGGCTTGCACAACCAACCAAAGACCCTCTAGAAGATACTTCTATGTTTCTTTTCTTCTTTTCTTGATAAGCATTTACTTATATGTAGAAAAGATAGTTCATTGACAACTTATTTATTTTAGTTAATCATTGATACAATTATTTAGTTGATCATTAATCTAGTTATTTCAGTTGATCATTAATACAATTATTTTTAGCTAATTGTTAATCTAGTTATTTTAGATGATCACGAATACATTTATTTTTAGTTAATCATTAATCTAGTTATTTTAGATGATCGCGAATATCATTATTTTCAGTTAATCATTAATCTAGTTATTTTAGATGATCATGGATATAGTTATTTTTAGTCAATTGTTAAACTAGTTATTTTCAAATGATCTATGATATGGTTATCATTATTTCAATTAATTTTTTAAATAGTTAATGTCATATGAAATGAGATTCCAGTTATCTATTCAATGAATGTTGGAAAATCTTTATATAGATTTTCTTTATTTTTGTTATGAAAAATCATTTGTTACATATGCCATGGTGATTTACTTCATTCTTGTTTCATTATGCTTTATTTGAATGTGAGTGATGCAAATGGATTATATTGGTAGAATTGAATAAATGGTTAGATTATAGAGGTGATCACACATTTTGTTATGTATCATCAATCACTATGCAAGGTGATTAGCCAATTAGAAAAATGGAAGGACTAAGCAAAAAAAGTGAAGTATTTGGATCATTGATTTTGATCTAGAAACACCTATTGATGGTTATAAGGGGAGGATCCAAACCCTATTTTCAAAAAGGTATGTGAAAGAAGTTCCAAGCTTGGATGCTAGAAGGGAAGTGTGAAGGAAAACTAGAGAAAGCGACTAAGCAGAGGAGTGAAGGAAAGAATATAGATATATTTGATTAGAGATCAATCCATAATCAACATATTCAGTGCAAACTGAAGGATTAGATATTAATACATTCTACCAAGTGTTTTAGGTTAAATCTCTTAATAGAGTGGTCTTAGAAGACCTTCGTTAATCTCTTAACAAAGTGCTTAGTTGTAAGTTTTAATCCTTTAATCAAGGTAGATTGAATAAGTCTTGTGCAATCTTTATTGCTACAATAGTGGAGATTTTTGGGTGTCATCCCCACCCTAATTTTACCTTTACCTTGGAGAGTGTTTAGGTAACCAAAATCTTTGTGTTATATGTTGATCACTTGTTTACATATTTCATTGATGTGATTATTTGTTAGATATGATATATCATTGCAATAAATATTTATGTGATTTATGATATTATTGAGATAAGGGTTTAAGGTGAAAGATATCAGATGCATTAAATGTTTGAAGTGAGTTAAGTTTTATAGATCCTGATTCACTGTGCCCCTCCCCCCCCTTCGCCCAGTATCTAAATTTCCTAATATACTTTCAACAATTGGTATTAGAGCCTAGTTCTCTTAGATGTAGTCTAACCACTTGAGACTTAAGATCTTGGAGATGGAGGCTTCTAAGTTGGGCAAGATCATTGAAAATCAAAAACTTGTTATAAAATTTGCACTACAATAGCTTGAAACAAAAAGAGAAGAACTGAAGAAATCCTTAAAGAGAAGGAAGGAGATAATGATCCAATAGAATGATACACAATATCAAGAAGAAGACAATTAAGGTTTTCTTGATGATAAAAATTCTAGTGAAAGTAATGCAACAATAAAAGATCTATTGGAGACAAATAATACACTAAATGAAGATATAAGAGGACTAAAGAAATAACATGAAATACAATAAGTCAGACTATGTGAAGTCACCAAATAGGAAAAGAAAGTTGAAGAAGATAAGATAATGACTGATGAAGACAAGATAAAAATGGCTACAAGAATTGATGAAAGGACATTTGATGTGTAGAAACTCACACACAGTCAACTTGACATGTTGAATCAATTGCTAAGTGAAAATCAAGTACTTAATAGGAAAGATGTCGAGATTGCAAATCTAAGATCATAAAATGATCATTTGAGGAATGGACTGAGATCCAAAAAGGAATTCATTGAGAGGTTGAATAAATTGAAAGAATCTATGAGATACTATGAAGAACTGATGAGATCACAAAGAAGACCTAATGACACCTCTAGACTAGGGTATACTGAGCGCCTATCATCTGTCGAGGAAGGAGAATCATCAAAGAATGAAAATCCAGAGAAAACCAAATCTACACATTATCATTGTGGTAAACTAGGTCATACAAAAAATATTTGTAGAAGGAAGATTGGTAAGCCATACCCTAAGCTCAAATTTAATGGATTTTGTTATAATTGTAAGAAGCAAGGACACTAAGAACATGAGTTTAGATCAAAAGCTAGCAATACACTAGCTGAATTTTAGGTCAAAGGAAAAACCTAACTAGACACCCAGCTGGACACCCAAGAAGCAAGAAAATGAACCTAAGCAAGGTAATTCATATAATTGGGATTACAATACACTGTACAATTGTCATTTATGTTGTGAATATTTTAATGTTGAAGTAAATTGTATCATGACACATTTTAGGGGAAAATCGAAGAGTTGGATGAATGGAAGTTTGGTTTTTTATAGCTATCACAAGATTGGACACAGGAGAAAAAAATGTAGGACTCATGAACCAACACCTAGTAATGAACAAAACAAAAGTAAAGGTATTGTTGATATAGAATATAAAATAAACCAAATGAATCAAACATGGAGAAAGAAGGATGAAGGTAGCAATAGTATGAAAAATGATGTCGAGATCACCCAATCCAATGGGTTAGGTGATCACACCAATTGAAATTAAGAAAAGATGGTATGTAAGGAACTATACATTTAAATGCTATATCTTACATTAGTTTCTAACATATAATGTGTTAAAATCCATATTTACATAAGATAAGATGCACTAGGATAGATTTGAAGTGAGAACCAAACAAATAATGTATTTACATAATTGGTGTTGAGCATTAGTATTGATGTCAATCATGAACGAATTGAAGTATTGACCAAGAATTGGTAATGACTGAGTGGAGATTTTGACCAAGTTGGTTGAAGAGAATGTAGTACTTTTTTTGAGTTTTCTTAAGTATGTTGAGACAATTTTAGTGCACCTATCCAAAGTACAAAACATTAATTAGAAACCTATTTCAACCGTTTGAACTTATATAGTGAATTTTGTCATTCATTTTCATTCACCTAGTGACTTGAGAAATTACAAAGAAATTCAAAAGTGACTATAGAGTGATTTGTGCAAAATTTGAAGAAATCTAATGGTGTCAGCATTACAAGTAAGTTGAATACAATTATTCTATGATTGAGTTGTGAATTTGTTTGATTTCAAACCCTAGTTGTTAAGATGACATCCAAAAGTAAGAAGAAAGAGGTATTCAAGGGTAGTAGTGGTCAATTAGTTCAAAACTAATCTTGTCCTCCACCTATGTTAAGGGCATACCCTGATATTGCTTTAACTAGGGATTCATTAGGAGCATTGTCTACAATTCTACCTAGAGTCATTATGGTTTATGGTGCAAGATCTTCTTACATGTGCAAGATTGACGATGTGAGAGATTTTGTGTTAAGGACTATTTATGAGATATTGTGTAATAATGGAGTGCTAAAGGATGAAAACAAGGTTGTGGTCGAGAAAAGGTTGACTCATGCCCTAACATTCCCAAAAATTTTAAAGGTTGAATGGATAAAAAATGTGTTAAGTAGGATTCATGATATGAAACTATGGATGGAGAATGGAGCAATCAAAATAACCAAAACTACAATACATAATGTGATAGATTATCCTTTACAGGATCATATGAAGACCATTCATTTTCAAGAAAGGGATGAAATTGAAAACCTCACAAAGGAAAAGTGGAATGGCTGAGGTATGTCTATTAACACCATTAAGGACCATTTGGTTGAATTTTTAGTAAGGGTGATTGAGCACAAGTTTTATCAGTCGAGATGACTGAACATCATACCTTGCGTAGCTGTAAATATGGAATAGAAACTAGTCAAGAAGGACCACAATTATGACATAGCTGAGTTATAGCTCATTCAAATCATAGAGAATCTTGGAGCCATTAGAAAGGCTAAGAATAAATCATGTAATTTTGGCTCTCTAATTGTGTGTTTATTCTTCTATGTACATAACTCTTTTCCTAGTGTTGGTCATGTAGTTTGAGATAAAATAAGACCTATAATCGAGTAGATAAATGAGTTCATTACTCAAATTGGTGATAACTTTGAGACAATAATGGATGGTTACTTTGAAGCTTTCATGTAGAAGATGAAGAATATGTATATGATACCCAAGTTGGTTGTTGACCACTTTCATGACAAGAAATGTTTTCTTGTGGACATCGACTCCACCTATGCACATGTAGTGATTGGCATGGTTGAGACCTATACACTATGAAGTAAATGTGGATAATTTTTTTGTAGCTATTAAAACTCTTTTGGTAGACAAAATTGATAATAATGTCAAGCCATTTGGTACATATGAGACTGCTAAGGTAAAAATAATGATGCAAACTAAAGTTCCCAAATTGGACAGAAAGAGAAGGAAGATGATCCAAGATTTAGAAGGGAGACTTGGAGAGCCACCATTACAGATTATAGAAGGAAAATGTGAAGATCTTAGTAGTGGAGATGATGAAGAAGAAGAGCATGAAGGGATAGGAAAAGAACTTTCCATTGCCAAGCCCAAGGAAACTAAATCTAAGAAGATTGTGGTGGTAGATTCTAAAGTGAAAAAGAGTCTAAAGAAAGTGGCGACCCTACCCAAATTTACATCACAAAGCAAAAGATTAGTGAAAATAAAAAAGATAGACAAAGGTAAAAGTCCTAAGAAGAGGACATCATCAAAAGTTGATGCAACTGAGCAAAGTTAGGAGAAGAAGAGGCCAAGAGGAATATTGGTGGTTAAGCCAGATGATGAAGAATATGATGAGGTAGAGAGAACCAAGTCAAATGAATTAAGTCAGTTCCAAATAGTGCCAAATAAGGTACCTCAAGACATCAAAAAGGTATGTGAAGATATAAGAAATTCACCTAGCTCAACTGGGTTTAAATGTGTAAAATATAAAACTGTAGACAAAGTTGAATAAGAAAAAGTAGATCAAGCGGTAGTTGATATGATGGTGAATTTTAAGTATACACCAATAGAGTTAGGAAAATAATTTCTTGAAGAGTTGTATAATAAAATTGATGCAAAGTGGAAATGGGTTCTGACTACTAAAAGGAAAATAGAGGAAACTACATTGGCCCAAATTATGCCTGATTTAGGAAAAAATCATATGATTATAGCTTTTGGGGGTTACACAAAGAATTTTGTGCTAAAGACAAAGGCATATAAAGTTTTGAGGAACAAATTTGAGGATGTGGTACATGAAAGAATGGTGTAGAGAATAACTTAGATCCATAAAATAACCTCAAATCAACCATAGAGTTCAATGATCAACACAATTTCTTCAACATGATAGAGGCATTAATACATGTTTTCCAATACCATCATCAGTCAAGTCAGCATTATCATATGTTTTCCATAGATATAAATAAATTATACCTTTATATCCATATCTTCTTAATTAAATATGAAAAATTCAAACCCTTGATCTATCCATTACTTGCAAAAGAAAATCAATAATTGTCCAATTGTAAAATAAACTCTATTTTGGTCATGAAAAGACAATCATAAACAATCATCCATAACTATTAAATATTGATAAACATGCCAATCTCACCATTCATATTGTATAATAGATAATTATATATAATTTATGAAATTTATAGAAAGATTCAATTGTGCAATACAAAGTTATGATTGTTTTCCCAAAATTGGTCATTGTGAATCAGAGTTTTGGGTAGTTACAAATAGTTTTCATCAAAACTTTGATAACTTGCTCAATACTACATGAAATCATTTCAAACCAAAAGAAATGAAAATATTATTCAATGTAATAAACTAAAATAATAGAAATGCACTTGTTTCTAGGTTGTGTATGACCATACAAGTCCTAAAAACAAGAGGAAAATTTTTCAAAATAACAAAACAATAGATTGAAACAATGAAAATATGATACAAAAATGATTCCAATGCTTTCCAATATTTCTCCAACATTAGATCATGCCTATGAATGACTACTACAAAGTTCTTTATACCCTTTAAATCTTCATGTGGAATCTATAATTACTCAACTTCCTCTTATGACCATCGAACTTCTCATTTTGTCTTTTCACAAGTTTTGAAAAGTTGCATGTTACAACTTTTACAATATTTGACTGAAATGACTTTACAACTTCACAAAAATATCCAAACATATTAGGAAAAGTCATTACAATAGTCTCCTTTAGCCTTACATAGTGATTCATAATGACTCAAAATGACATTAAAAATGAAAATGTAATTGAATTTACTTGTGAATTGAGTTTATTCCACTATATACTCCGTTTATGCCTTTTTCTAGGAGCAAATGATGACTATATTAGGAAAACCCATTACAATATGCTCTTTTAGCCTTACATAGTGCTCTTATCCATGTTTCCAAGAGACTTCAAAACTTTTCAAGGTTGGGGGTATGGTGCAAGAGAAGGAACAAGTTTCCAAATCTATAAAAGACATATTGATCAAGTCAAATCTAGTAATTATGCAGATAACATAATGTCCTAACAATGGAGACACAAATATGACTCAATAGGTAATAGTTTCACTCACTGGAAGATCTACAACTACCATTGACACTAGTGCCCAAGTATTATAAGGAAATAAGAATGATATTGTTGTTGCCAAGAAATAGAGCGGGTCAACACATAAAGGGAATATTCAAGTAGAGTGAAAGGAAGAGGAAACTAAAAGGGATGTAGTAGATCAGTCTACTATAGGTACAATAAGGTCACATAACTTAGGATCAACAGGTGAACTCCAAACTAGTGTGACTATAGATCAATTAGGTGGAACAACACAACAACTAAGAGTAGAATAGATAGAGGGAGAAGTGAAGCAGAGTGATGTGATTCAAGAATCATAAGTTTTGAATCTGGTAGTTCAAACCAAAGGTTTAAAACTAACATTGCCAAGTTCTTGCACCCCAGATTCAAAAGGTAAAAGATTGAAGAAGGTAAGGCACTCATCCTAGACAATCAAAGGTAAGCTAGTTACCTTAGATGAGGATATTGTCATACCTAACGAGGAGAAGTCTACTTTGAAAGAGGAGGAAATGATAACTTTGATTAAATTATTTTCTAGGAAAGATAAGCAAGATGAGCTCAAAAGGGAGCATCAAAAGAAATAAGTTTTGTTTGAGATTAAGAATATTCTTTTAGATACTATTATTATTGATGATTTAGATGAGAATAAACCCATTCTTGAAAAATTGGTACATATTGTAGCCAAAATAAATGAGCCAAATATTGATGTTAAAAAAATTTGATGGAAAGAGTAGAGAGGGGATATGATAATAAAGTCATAGAGAAGGTAACTGTCGACATTGTAGTAAAAATGGTTGATCTATCTACCAAAGACACTAATTTAGAATGGAATATCACTAAAATAAATTATTTATTCACAAAGATATGCTATGTTCCAACATTCATGAAGGATAGCAGAGAACAAATGGATAAGATAGATGTTGAAATACAAAAGAGTGCACAAACATTGACCTCGGATAATAGTTCTAGCTCTGTTCATTGTTCAAAGTTATGATTATTGCAGAACAAGCAATCTGAACTTTTGAATGAAGAAGGAAATATAAGAGCCAGGTTGCTTATAATGCAATATTTGCTAACTCTACATTTGCCAGTCATGCAAAAACCTATTAAGATTGCTAAAGATTTAATCAAGAGAAATCAACAACTCTCTATTGGTGAAAATATGGTTAATCTTGTAGCTACCTTAGAAATTTAGAGTCAAATTCTTGATAAATTGAAGGTAAATAGGAAGAAGACAATCAATATGATTGTAGACTCCCAAAGATTATTTTTGGAGAAATATGGAGTAATTTTTGGACCCCATCTACATGTCAAAACATCTATGACAAAAATAAGGGGGGATTAGTGTGATGCATGATCAAAGGTATGATGGTGTAAAATTCTATATAGACATCTAATCATGTTTGTTAAATTTTACAATTTTGATGTATATATTAGTTTAGGAATCATAAGATTTTTGGATTATAGTCTAAGGGGTGAGTACTTTTTGTATAGATATGCAATGTTTGATCATGACAAAGTGTATTTCCAAAAATGTAAAAGGAGGAGATGGTTGATCCCTAAGTCATTTAGTCTATTTGTGTCAAACACTTAGCCATATATTTAGTAGAGTTGGTTGGTCATCACTTTGACCAAGCCATCCTATACAAGCTGAGCAATATATTATGACTTGTATATATGGACCGAGAGTAGTTACTGTCAAGCATGTATTTGGTTGCTAAATACTCCAATACATGTTGAGTCATTTAGAATATAGTTCATGCTGAGTGTATACATGCCCAATCACATAGTATAAGCCGAGTCAATACATGCTGAGTGACAATATTACATAATAGGTATGACTAAGCATCAAAATGTTCAAGTACTGAGTAAACTAGTTTTGATATAATTATTTGGAATGACACAAACATTGAGGTAAATCTTTTTTGCTAATCTGGAGATGTATGGTTTTGTTCAAGGAGTCAATTGTAGAGGCAATCATGCATTTTGTTATGGATCATCAATCCCTATAGCCAAGTAGAAAATGGAAGGTCGACTAAGCAAAAAAGGAGAAGGATCTAGGTCATTGATTTTTATCTAGAAACTTTTATCGATGGTTATCAAAGGAGGTACCAAACCCTATTTTCAAAAAGGTGTGCGAAAGAAGTTGCAAGTTTGGATGCTAGAAGAAAAGTGTGGAGGAAAACTAGATGATGCGACCTAGAAGAGCAGTAAAGGGAAGAATACAAATATATCACATTAGAGACTAGATGAGAGATTGTAAAGAGGATATCCATAATCAACATATTAAGTGCAAACTAAAGGATCATGTACTAATACATTCTAGGAAGTATTTTAGGGTGAATCTCTTAACAAAGTGCTTCCTTAGTTTCAATTTTGAATCCTTTAATCAAGGTAGACTAAATAAGTCTTGTAAGCTCTTAATAGGAAAGACCCCTCATAGGGTAGATCATCAAAAGTGATAAAAATTCTAACACTAATAGGAAAACTTTATTACCATAGTAGTGAAGATTTTTGTGTGTCATCCCCACCCTAGTTTTTCCTTCACCTTGGAGGGTTTTTGGGTAACCCAAATCTTTGTGTTATGTGTTGATCACTTGTTTACATATTTCATTGATGTGATTAGTTGTTAGATCTAGTACATCATTGCAGTAAATATTTATGTGATTTATGATATTGTTGAGATAAGGGTTTAAGGTGAAAGATATTAGATGTATTAAATTTTTGAAGTGAGTTAAGTTTTATAAATCTTGATTCACCGCCTTCTCCCAATATCTAACTTTCCCAATAGACTTCCAACAATTATTTCTAACTTAGATAATTGCTTGAAATGAAATGAGCATTCAATGGTCAAAGTATCAAAGGCTATATTAATCATTGAAGGTTTGATGAAAACAGTCACTCAACAACATATCACAAACTCATATGGAAATATTCCAAATTTGAAAAGGGAGCCCACATAGTGATATTGGCATATGCTTGTCCATTATTACTTTGACTATGCATCCAACAAGATAGTTATTATATTGTTTGATAAAAAATATATAAGGCATGTCATTAATAATGTAATGCCTTGCCAACGGATCCAAAAGAATTAACCTAAAGTTTTACTAAGTTTGTCAAACATTTTTTTTTTCAAAACATGAAAGATAAACCATTCACATCAAACACACAGTAGTGGAAACAATAACATACAATCAACTATAACATACATAACATGTTAAATTCCTTAAGGATCCCATGATGTTGAATTACATATAAGTTTAATTAACACTAAGTCTAACAACTACCACATCCACATGAAATAATAATAGAAAGTCTAGAGTCCATAATATACATTTGTTCCAAATGCCTCTTGTCAAATTAATTCAAAATGTTCAATCATCCACTGTACATGTCATAGGGTATGAAAGGCTAAAAGAATATACATATGAAGAAATATAAATACAACATCCTCCTTGGATCCATGATATAAGTACAATAAAATAAATGAAACCATCCATCATACATGATACATCCATCCATCATAAAATATATAAACATCCAACATAAAATACAACTATGCATCATAAAACAAAACTAAGTGTGCATTTCCTCCCAAACATCAATAGCATCATAAGACCATTGTGGGCCCTAGCCATCCCCTGTGTGTAACATCCCAAGTCACCGATAAGATTTTTGGTACTATAGTAATAAGGACATCACTACTAAACATACTACAAAATAATCATAAGGAAATCTAACATACAAGAATACATCATAAGATGATCTTACAAGCAGATAACATCACCTATCACATGTTGCTCATCAATATGAGAAAATGCATTAGTAAATAACATCACCTAATCATGATAAACAAGAATCCCAAGAAGCTCCAGCCATGGTGACTATGAACGGATCTCAATGGTAAGAGTGAAAAAGCACTACCACCCGACCGTGTGGAACCTAAATGGTCCACTCCCACCATGCTGAGGAGATAGTCTCAAGTCCCAAACAGGATAACAAAAACACATAACATAAATACTCTAAGTCTAGGAAATCCTAAAAGTAATCTAACTCAAAGGTTCTAATAAGGAATGACATCTAATTCCTAGAGGCACAAAAGACACGTAGGAAACCTACTCTATAAGTGAGCAAGTGTCATTGCATGAATAACATAGAAGTTACCCTAGTAGTTAGCTTAGGACTCTAGGGTCCCTACTGATTCTCATGCGGCCACTAGTACCCTCTCATACTAACAAGGCATACTATGGAATGCAAGGTTGCAACCAAGAGTTCTCTCTACTCCCATCCTAGTCTGTACTAGCACTCAAGGCATGGGTGAGAACATACAATTATCTTATTAGGTTCATTTTAATCCCATTTAGTGTAATGTTTTCACTTATTAAAACAACTTACAATGAGGTCCCAATCCTCATTGTAAGCCACTTCCTGACACTACAAGTAGATAACCTACCCTAGGCTCATAAAGGCACAAATCCATAATCACATAAAATCAACTCAATCCTATACAAGTGACTAGAAAGCATCAAAAGATAATCCACAATAATCACACTAGTTCTCCATGAGCAACTAGAAAGCACCAAAAGGTAATCATAATGATCACAATAGTTCTCAACGAGCAACTGGAAAGTATCCCAAAATAATACTGATTAAAGACTCCAACATGGTCAAGTCAAACATGTCACAACATAACATTATCAAGAACAAATAATTCAAAACACGTCAATCCTCTCAAAGCAATTGGGAAGTGAATCAAATATAACTGATCGATGACTCAAAAATGGTTAAGTCAAGTATCTCATATACATACACCTCAGCTTCACACAAGAAGACTGGAAAGCAATAACAAATAGTAAATACAAACATGTCATAGAGCACATCATCACATTACCATGGTTGGGCTAAAAGGATTAGAATCAAATCTTCATAATCATCACAATCACACACCCCTGAGCCTCTAGTAACAAGCTAAGCTAGTCAATGCTAGGTCAACCCAAAACCCCAAAAAAACAGACAACACATAGAAATACAAAATATAAGTTTCATGTTTTGGCTTGTTTGAAATCACATAATTAAGTTGAATATAAGGTTTTAGTTTTCAGTAAGATTTCAATTTCATTTTGGTACAAGTTTTTGAGTAGATAAGAATTTACAATTTTACCCCTACAATAACACCCATTCTTGTTCTTATAATTAGATAATCATATCATAACTTAAAAGTAATAATAATCATTTATTAAATTATTAAAATAATAATATTAATTGATTATTAAATTAAAAAAACCCAATTCCATTAATATTCAAAATTTTAAGAATACAAATAATTAAAAACTATTAATTGATATTTATTATTAATTCAAACTTATTTTAATAATCATTTACATTAATAATTATTAATTGATTTAAAAGTTATAGACAAGATTCTTGATAAATGATATTTACTAAAATATTAATTAATTTTTAATAATTAATAGTTAACCTATGAATTAAATACTTTTTAAATAAATAACATTAATTAATTAATTAAATAATTAATAATAAATTTATTAAATAAAAATTGATAATGATTAATGAATTAATATAAAATTAATATAAAACAATGTTTAAATTAATATAAAAAATAATAATAATTTAACTGGCATTTAGTTTTAAAAGGCCTGTCAGCCTTGAATACCTTGCGGTTGTAGGTGTACTGCTGTCGTAGGCCACAGTACCACTTGCAGTACACAACGTTTAAAGTTGTAGGACATGTAAGAAGGGGGGTGGAGGGGTTGGTGGCCCCCACCCTCCCAATCAAATATTTATTTATTTTATATTAATTTTTTTAACAAACCTTCCTTTTTAAATTGTAATATATATTATATTTTTTTAATATAAATTTTATTAAATCATTTCCAACACCCTCCCACATATATATTATAATTATTATTATTTTTAAATCAATTTTAATTTAATTTACTTTATTAAATTTTATCAATTATAAAATTCAAATAAAATAAATCCCCAATATAATAATTTATAAAAATATTTTATTATTATTATTTTTAAAAGCCTTTGCAATTTAAGTCTGATAGGAGAAATACAATTAACCAATCAAATTTCTAATTTCTAATTTTTCTTTTTAAAACCCCAAAACCCTCTCTGGTTTAATATCAAATTTGCAAAATTAATGGATGAAGATTCTAAGTTGTTTCAATCTCTACGCACTTAGAAGATTTATTCATGCATACTAGAATTTCACAATATTGCAAACACTCGTCACAAAGAATCATTGAAATAACCTTTCAACAAACATGATGAAGATAGGAAGAAAGAGCATAACAAGTATGCAAAAATCACAAGCGTCTACCTAGACACTGATGCTAATTGCTACACCCCAGAAAATGTAGAGAAAATTCCTCCTCTCAGAACCTTCTCCTTCTCGAAAATTCCTTCCCCAAAATTTGCCCTTGAAAATTCGCATTCCAATTCCTCCTCTAAAATCCTCCAAAAATGAACCCTCAATTGTGATAAAGAGTTCTCTCCTTAAATCAAGGCACTAATTGTGCATTCACCTGAGAGAACTCCTTGCTCACAACCCTTAACTCAATATTAACTTTTATTAATCTTTGCTTAATCTTTTCCATGCACGTTAATTGCATTATTAAATAGCTTTATTTAATTTTTACTTGACTTCTATTTTAATTGATTATTAAATTCTCATGCACGTATTATGCAACTCTTATTAACTTTACTTGTTTTATCTTTTAATTAATTTCTTACATTTTAATCTCATGCATACATCATGCAATCTAGGAACTTTTTAATAAATTAATATATTTTCACTTTTAATTTTTTTTTCAAAACTTAATTGATAAAATATTTATTAACTTATATAATAATATTTAGCATTTATTTAAAAATGAACTATAAATATATTATTATTAAATTAAATAAATATTATCACATTCTAAATTTATTCTTATAACTTTTATCTTCAAAATTAATTCTTTTTATTTAATTAATTTTCAATTAATTAAATATAATTAAATATTAAAATATCACAATAATTTTCTATTAAATTAAATCATTAATTTAATTTTTTAATTGGACTTAATTAATAAAAAATTCACCAAAGACTCATAAAACAACATACGAAAACCCATCATAGCAAAACACATACAAAATCAAACTAAAGGGTTATAATCATGAATTAATGTCATCTGATGCATTTGAAGGGTACTTGACTTAGATACTTGTCCTAATTGTCAATTAGGGAAAATGACTTAAGGGTTTAAGATTTGGACTTAAGAATTTATCTCCCCTCTCTTACCATTGAGATAATGAGATAGGGTACGCTCATCCTGGCAATTTAGGGAAGTCGATACCTAGTACCTTCAACTTGCATAAAATTCATGCATGTACAAACACAATATTCTAAGCTAAATCGACAATGGTAGGAAGTGGTGCATCATGTAGATCCCGACTAGTAGGTGACTACGACTCCCTTCCTTAACCACATTAGAAATACCATACATAAAGAAAAAAATATGCACACCATACATATGCAATATGGGGTAAGTATCCATAAGAAAACACATAGGATAATAAACGATCTAACTAATCATCATCAATAACTAAAATCATTGAATAAATATTATGCATACATGAAATATAGAGTATCAAGTAATCTCATCATATAATTAACTGAATCTAAAACAAAATCTGATAATCTCAAAACAATAATACAAATCATCAAACATGAAACTGGCTTAAAAGAGTTTGACAATGATAACATAAATGCAAACTAGGGGCAGGCACTACAAATAAAGTCTTTGACTATTAGATAAAAATCATATTAATAATTGGTGTTTATAATGGTTTTCTATTAGTCTCAAAGGGATGTGATGCACTCTACACCCCTTCATATATGTATATACACAAGTTCAATTTAGAAGGAGGAAAAAAAGAACAAGACACATATTCAAGAGAGAAGTTATAAAGAAATATATTTACTTGTAAGGAGGAGTGTAAAATATTAAAGTATGACTTTAATATTAATTTATGTATTATATCTTAATAATAAATAAAAGGGCCATTTATTTATTTTCAAGGCAAAGAGCTTTCAATTAAAATGTGGATTCATCCTTTATGATCAATAAATAGATTATTGAATTATTTTGACAAGTTTTATTTTTTACATTGGATATTTTCCACATTCCATGTTCAAAAAATAGGGAATAGTGTGAAACATATAAAGTTTCCACATCTCTAGCTAATTGGACCTCCCATCTTAAAAGCTAAACTCCTTCCAGCTAGCATAGAATTGCATATAAAAGGCATCTATTGTAGATTTAGGGGTGATTGATGATATTTAAAATCAATATTGTTTCATAGAAGTTTATATAATAATCTTCATAATAGTTGACTTCATTGCCTGAATAAACCAAGGCACTAGTCTTTTAAGATCATTGGAATATAATAATTGGAGTTATTAATTAAACTAAAAAATATACATACTCCCTTCTTGTAAGAAATTAATCAATTATTGAAAAAAATTATACAAAATATTCAATCACTTCATGTTATCATGAATGCTAATGATACTACTTTGGGGGAGTATCCTAAGCATTGGAGAGTATTGACATGTTGTATTCATGACTGTGTTTGTCATTGATGTCAACATAGTAGTAAGTTTGTGAAGACTGAAAGAGTAGCAAACATAGATCTTAGTTGTATAGATAATGTTTTGATTTTCTAGTGATGTGCATTCATGGATATGTTCAATATAATGTCCTAATGTGAAGGTTTGATGCACAATATGTAAGTCAAAGACATACAAAAATTGTACCTAATTTACAGAGAGCACTACAGAGATAGAGTACCTAAGAAGCCATTTCTAATGTTTGCATTATATCCTTTAACAATGATATAATTTATTGATGCTTGGTCAGCCAGTGACAGAGGATAGTCTAATGGTGACATCAATAATTGAGTAGGTCCTAAAGTAGCACGTGTGAAGTTTTTTACAGTCTATGACCCAATAGTGCTATTATAATTATAAATTGATTATTTATATTATGATAATTAATTGGGAAAGCCTCAAGGCTGACTTAAGAAATTATTTTGAAGATATGGTATAAAGGAAAGATATTTTCCTTGTTTGAAAATAGTATCAAGTATTGCATTGAGTACAAAGTGTGAAAAGGAGTAGAGTGTTTACTGAAAGTGAGTAAGTGATCCAAGGGATTATTGGATGTGAGTTTTTTGATTTGGTTACAAGATTAGAATGATCATAGGTTTGGTTGACATGACAAAGGAAGGAAGTGCACTTCATTTCTATTATTCTACAAGGATTAATACAAAGATCATTTGGACACTAGGTTCATTTATCTTTCCATTGAAGCTATTTTGGTAGTGGGTCTAGTTGTCTTCTACAAGTCCTAATAGGGTTGAAACAACTCCTAACAAGGTTGGAATTTCCTAACAAGGATTCAAAGTCTCCTAATAGGGATTGATATGTACTGAATGTTGTTATTGACTCCTAACAGGGTCCATCCTCTAACAAGGAATATTTATATTAGTACATCATCTTGTGGAAACCATCCCCACTAGGATTTTTGCTCTAATCAAGTTTTTCCCTAGTTAACATATCTGGTGTTATTGTGCATGAGAATCTTGTTTTGGTTTCTAATTTTATTACTCATATGGTTAAAGATTAATAGGGTTTATAATTGTGATATTAGTTGTATAACTGATTCACCCCCCACCACACGATCCCGCCCAAAAGTTATATTAGTGGACTATATATTTTAACAATTGGTATCAGAGCATTAGGTCCTTGAAGAAAAAGCTTAACAACTTTGGGATATCAATGGCAAGTTATTTTAGAAAAGATAGTCCTAAGTCTAATGGAGGAAATTTTGACACCTAGAAGATGGAGCGTCTTGGTGAGACATCATAATTCTATATAGAACTGAGTATTGAGTTTCTAGATCTAGAATCCTTTTGTTGCATATAAAAGAACATAAGAACAAGCTAAGATAGAACCAAATCCAAAGAAGACATGCAGATCAAGGAAGATATTGATCTACTTATGAAAACAAAGCCATAAAGTATGGAAATTTTTGTTTGTTGGACATGTAAAGAGTTTGGTCATTTTTTTGTCTAGATGTCCTAAGCGAGTAAGAAAATCTAGAAAGAGTTTGCTTTCTGATGAAGAGAAAGAATCTAAAGCAAGTATGGAAAGATTCTTGAATGACTGTGATGATAAAGATAATGAGCCTGAATTGGTTAAGAAAGAGGAAGTAGTAAAATTAGTAGAAGAGATTACTTTGGTAACTATTGTTGATCCAAAGTCCAACCATGAAAATGTGGAAGTTATCATTGAGACTAACAATTATTTTTAGATTGGGAATCAGATTGAGGAACAAAGATCTGAGCCTAGAGAAAAAGAAAGCGTTGAGTTGATAACTCCTAGTAGAAGTATATCAGATAAGATCAATGACCAAGGTAAAGTTGTAAGAAACAAGGCTAGACTTGTGTGCAAAGGTTACTCACAACAATAAGGCACATAATATGAGGAGACATATACCCCTGTAGCTAGAATGTAAGCTATAAGAATGTTCTTGGCTTATGCAACAAATAAGAAGTTCAAAGTATATTAGATGGATGTTAAATCATCTTTTCTAAATGGAGAACTTGAAGAAGAGGTATATATTGAGTAGGCTAAAGATTTTCCTCTGACAAAAAACAAAGATATGGTATGTAGACTAAAGAAAGCTCTATGTGGACTGAAACAAGCACCCAGAACCTGGTATGTAAGGTTGGACAACTTTTTGGAAAAAAATTGGATTTTCTAAAGGTATGATAGATAATAACTTGTATTTGAAAGAAATTGAGAATGGTTTTTTAATAAAAGTAATATTTGTTGATGACATCATATTTGGAGGTAATGATGAAGCAAGTGATAAGTCTACTAAAGAAATGAAGAATGGATTTGAGTTGAGCATGATAGGAGAAATGAAGTTTTCTATAGGATTGCAAATTGTGCAAAATAGTGATCAAATTTTCATTTCACAAGCTAAGTACTTGAAATATTTGTTGAAGAGATCTGGATTGGAAAGTTCTAAGCCTATTGGTATAGCTACGATAACTGGTCACAAGTTATTTAGTATGGATAAGACACCTACAATTGAGAAGAAGAAGTATAGATCCATGATTGGAGGTTTGTAATACCTGACTCACACCAGACCAGATATAGAAAATGCTATTGGGATTGTAGCTAGATTTAAAGCTCATCATAAGGAGTATCATTATGCAATAGTAAAGAGGACATTTAGATATTTGAAAGGAAAATGTGAATTTGGAATTTGGTATGATAGATCAAGTGATTTCACTCTATGTACATATACTAATATAGATTGGGTAGGCAGTATGGATGATAGAAAGAGCACCAGTGGTGGAGCATTTTTCCTTGGAGCAAGATTGATTTCTTGGCTAAGAAAGAAACAAGATTGTATTTCATAAAGTACAACTTAGGTAGAGTATGTTACTACAACAAACAATTGTAATCAAGTGATGTGGATGAAATAGATGCTGAAGGATATCAAGATTGAGTTTGCAAAACTTATTATCATATACTATGATAGTCAAAGTATAGCAAGTATGTATAAGAATCTTGTATTGCATTATAAGACTAAGCATATATCTATTAAGTATTATGTCTTAAGAGAGAATGAAAAAAAAAGATTAGAATAGAATGATTGAGCACTAAAGATTAGAATAATTGAGTACTAAAGATCAAATTGAAAATATCTTTAAGAATCCTTTACCCAAAGATACATTTGAGTACTTGAGAGGTATGCTTGAGGTTATGCCCCTTCCTACCTTTGAGTAGATGATGCAGAGATTGCATCAGTCTAGTGGTATAGAGAACTATTGTTAGACTGGACTGAATGTCGATGCTCCTCATATGTGGGAGTATTTGTGATGAGTTGAGTCATTGAGGACTCTTGATATTTGGCCTTGAACAATGTCTTTGGACACTTGAGCTATTTTAATACTTGGAGTGGTCAATTGACATAATGAGGCCTTTTTCATTGATGTCAATTGGGTAGAATATGCATGAAAACAATCTCCTACATATTTATGGGGAAAATAGTGCATCAAAATATCTACTTTATTAGGGAGATTTAGAAAGATTAATGTAAAGAAGGAGGAATATCTCTATGGGGGAGATATGTAGCATAAGGAATTCTGATGTATGGTGAGTTATATACTATAAAAAACTATTGCCAATCCTAAAGAAGAAGAAGAAAAAAGTAGTGTTCCAAAGGATTTCTTATTTGATTGATGAAGAGGATTTGAAAAGATGAGAACAACAACTCAATAGCAATAGAGTACTATTTGGTATTCTTGGAACTTAGATGTTTTTCATCTATGTTTCCATCAATTCAAAAGGGGGATATTGTTAGCATGAATGTTGATGATACTACTTTGGGGGAGTATCCTAAGCATTGTAGAGTATTAACATGCATTCATACTATGTTTATCATTGATGTCAGCATAGTAGTAAGTTTGTGAATATTTACAAAGTAGTAGATAAAGATTTTAGTTGTATAAACAATGTTTTGATTGTCTGGTGATGCATGCTCATGGACATGTTTAGTATAGTATACTGATGTGAAGGTTCAATGTGCAACACGTAAGTCAAAGATGTATGGAAGTTGTACCTAATTTATAGAGAAAAATATAGAGACAGAGTGCCTGAGAAGTTGTTTATGATATTTTCATTATATCCTTTAAGAGTGGTACAATTTGTTGATGCATGGTCAACCAGTCATTGAAGACAGTTTGGTGGTGATGTCAACAAGTGTGTAGGTTATAAAGTAGCATGTATGAAGTTTTGTATAGACTGTGAGCTGAAAATGCTATTGTAATTGTAAATTAATTAATTATATTATTATAATTAATTAGGAAAGCCTTGAGGCTGAATCAAGGAATTATTTTAAAGATATGGTATAAAGGAAATATATTTTCCTTGTTTGAAAATAGTATCAAATATTGTATTGAGTACAAAGTACAAAAAGGAGTAGAGTTTTTACTGAATATGAGTAAGTGATCCAAGGGGTTATTAGATGTGAGTTTTGTGATCTGGTTACAAAATCAAAAGGAGAAGAGGTTTAGTTGATAAGATAGAGGAAGGAAGTTAAATTCATTTCTATTATTCTACAAGGAACAATACAAAGATAATTTGGATAGTGGATTCATTGATCTTTCCCTTGAAGCTATTTGGGTAGTGGGTCTAGCTATCATCGATAACTCCTAATAGGGTTGGCACAACTCCTAACAGGATTGGAATCTCCTAACATGGATTGATATGTACTGAATATTGTTATTGACTCCTAACATGGTCCATCCTCTAACAAGGAATATTTATACTAGTACATCATCTTGTGGGTACCATCCCCACTGGGGTTTTCCCTCTGATCAAGCGTTTCCTTAGTTAACATATCTGGTGTTATTGTGCATGAGTATCTTGTTGTGATTTCTAATTATATTGCTCATATGGTTAAAGTTTAATAACATTAATAATTGTAATATTAGTTGTATAATTGATTAACCCCCCCACCCCCCGCACATTATATTGGTGGACTATATATTCTAACACTTCAAACATTCAATGTTCAACTTTATTTTGATCAAGTTTGAGGATCTTCCCAACTAGAGAAATTGTAAAGTTTAAATTCACTCTATAAAGGCATAGAACGAGCTGATCAGATTAAAAGTAAAGGTCTTTTTACCAAGGTGTAGTAGAACCTAAAGTGTAAGGGAATTAAAGTAATTATTTTTCATTTCCATAATTGATTGGGTGATTCTATCAAAGAATCGACAAAGTTCCTAGATTTCTAATCCATGATTTTGGGAACCAACAATGTGTACCAAAATTCTATAGGATGATCATTGGAAACAAAATTTTGGTAGAAGTTCTCCTTCATCCTCCTTTGAACAAGCATTTTCAGCCCAGTTATTTCACAAGGATAAAGGCTTATCTTAGTCATCTGCTCTATTTTAGAATAGTTCCAAGAAGAAGAAAATTCGTTGCTACTATTGTGACAAATTTGGTCATGTGATCCAAGAATACATGACTCACATTGCTTCTGATTAGCAAAAGCAAGGTGGATCCCAACTACATGCCAACATTGTAGAACATACAGACCTTTATGATCAACATGAGGCTTCCTTTTACACTATTTGAAAACATATACATTTCTATTTTTTGAAGATAGATTGATCAATAAGGGAGGGTATTAAGTAACAAGATAGTTTCTATTTATTCTCTCTTCTATCTTTTTCTAACGGTCAATCTTTTGTAATATTTCTTTAAAATAATTTTTTTCATTATGGAAAATTTCTTTTTCACTCTACAATAATGATTCTATTTCCTTTCTCATGTTTGTTATAGAAACATTCTCTTGTATCTTGTGTATATAGATTATTCACAATATTTTTTTAATAATACATTCATTATCTTAGCATATTAGATCTACCAAGTAGATCTTTGATCATAGTGATTCAAAGGGAGTGGACCATGGAAATGAGTTCTAGACAAGGTACATTATTACTAAAGTATGAACAATTGATATTCTCACCAAGTCTCAAACCAATGCAAAGTTTTTGCATTTGGAGACTAGCTTGGAGTTGTTCAAAATGAAGCCCTTTCTTAGGGAGAGTCTTACATCATTAATTTTTTGAAATGTACTCTATTGGATTATTCTCTATGAGAGAGAAGCTTAAATTTGAAACCTTGTTCCACCCCCTATTAGTAGTTTTGATAGATCCACCCTTTGATATGGTTTATGGTGGATGTCATGTGTGTGACACAATGACAACACCATGTGAGAAAATATTTGGTGGATCCATATAAAATATTTTTTTATGTATGCAACTCCATGACTTTATGGGCCTCCCTGTGTACATTATTGAAAGGTGACTATATTTCAAATAATGAAAACATGTTTAATTAACATTATAAGGTGATAATTTTACAATGATAAATTCATTATCACGATGAATATCATGTGACTTGATATTCATGGACATGTCATGTTAGTATCTTTTGGATAATTTGATAGATATCATGAGATTTGATTATGGTTTTAGTAATATATTCTTTATGAAATATTCATGGTGTATAAATGTTTTTTGTAGATATCCCATGATTTGTTATGGTAGACATCACGAGATGTGATGTTAGTGCACATACTATAACATGGATATATAAGAAGAATGTCGTCTGACAATATTCTCTAGCATATTATATCATTAGATATAACGAGTTAGGTGATATCTCTTTTCACAATACGCATCTACATATATTGGTATACTTTGTGTATACTGATACACACACACCCACACACACACACACACACACACACACACACATACATATTATTACTTGAATATACCTATCATTCACATACCAGATCATAACACCATAACAATCCCAAGTACATTGTCTAATCTATACTTGTGGATTATAGATGACCAAAAATGATTATTTAATGTTCTTGGTGATGATTGAATGAGGAAACAAATCAGATTTAAGTTTTATTATACCCCTTCATAATTGACAATTTCATATATATATATATATATATATATATATATATATATATGTTATTATTTTTCCAAGGATAAAATCATATGTAACTAATATTGATTAAGTCATCATGTCTCTCCTTGTATTGAATCAATGCATATGAAGGGGTATCTCTTGAATGGACTTGTCTCCACCATGTGGAGACATGTCTTCAAATAGATGCATCCACTCAATATTATATATGTACTTGACCTAATTGTTCAAGAGATTATTGAAATCAATAAATTGTTATCTAGTGCAGATCGGGTATTACTAGAAGCAAAATTCATACTGAAAGGTTTTGTATTTTTTAATATGTAATTTACATCTCATCTACATTTGACATAAGATCATTTTTCTAATTAAAACTTGTAATCAATAAATCTAAGGTTTGTATTCATTAAATTCTAAAAAATGAAAAGACATTCATTGCTCTAAATCTAAAAAATATTTAATCTACATTTACACAAGTAAAGAATGTCAACACCGTTATCACAATAAGAAAATAGTTATCTCATTGTAAAAATAAATATATTGTTATCTCATCATTAAAATAAACATAATGTTATCTCATCATAATAATAAACATATTATTATCTCATCATAACAATAAGCACATTAAAATAAAGAAAAAGACATGACTTCTACCATGCCTTCTTGTGAAGGGTGTTAGGAGGGCTTTCACCTCAATCTTTTCCCAGAGAATATTACTTCCCCCATGCCTACTAGAAAAGGGTGTAAGAGTTCTTTCACCTCAATCTTTTTCTAAAGAAGAATACACTTCCTATTAGAAAGTAAAGTCCACCAAGATAACTAGAGGTAGGGGTGGGGGTCAGGTATGATTCAATTATGTTATAACAATAACCCTCAATTAATTTATTATGTATGAAACATGTGAACAATAAATGAAAAAACCATAAAAAGATAATAATGCAAAATAATACCAGATATGTTAACTAGGGAAAGCCTTGATCAAAGGGAAAACCTCAGTAGAAATGATGCTTAGGATGGACTCTGTTAGGAGCCAATGAAATACAATTAGTACATATGAGTCCTTTTTAGGAGACTTTGAATCCTTGTTAGGAGATTCCAACCCTATTAGGAGCTATGCCAACCTTGTTAAGAATTGAAAGGAGGAAAATTGAACCCAAATAACCTCATTTGAAAGAAGTCTTCACTAGACAATCTTCTAGATAAGCATATCCAAGATCTTTGAACTGGGTAAATATCAAATCCTTTTCTAATGTAGTTCCTTTGAAGCCCATAGTACATCCTCAACATTAATCTCAACTCTGATCACATTCAAATCCACATCCAAGTTCATATAACTAACAAAATGATCTCACTGATTCCAAAACATCCACATTGGATACCTATCCACAAGGAAATGATTTTTCCTTTATACGAAGTCCTAAAACAAGTATTGGTTCAAATTTGAGGCTTTCCCAATATAAAATAATAATATGGGAGATCCTTAAGATATTACATTAGACATTGTACAACACTTATACCCTTTCTTTAAAGGCAATAGTAGGATCACAGAGAACATCTTCCAAACACTCTTTACCGAACCTCACAGAATGAAAAAATATATTTTTCATGTGGAACGTAACATCATTAATATGTCTCTAACCTTCCTCTAAGCTTTCTTAATCAGATTACATCTCTATTAAAATCTATAATCAATTTATTTGTAATCTCTTTCCAGAAACTCTCTTTGAAAGATACCTTCAAAAAGCAGTGCAAAATTTTGTCATATCTCCATATTTCTATCTACACTCTTAATTGTAGTATCTTCATTCATTATTAAATGTGTTCCCAACCACACATAACCAAACTTGTTGACCATTGACCACACCAAAAAATTCTTCCTCTGTAATTCTCGTAATCTTCATAGAATAAGATATATGTTGACATCAATGACAAATAATTTCATGACTTAATATTTGAATCATGTATCTTACAATTATATGACACTCCCCCACAAAAATACCATTAGCATTCATGCTAACACTTCCACCATGCCTTCTCACAAATAATGGATCCACCATGCCTACTAGAAGTGGGTAGAAATAGAAATCTCATGTTGAGCTTCTCTTGCATGGAACTCATTATAAAATCAATTAATGGAGCTAAGATTCTCTCTTAGAAAGAACATCATTCTCCAAATGCCAATTTTATCCTATAGGTAGTAGAACTTCACTCTAGAAAGAGGCTTGGTGAGAATATTAATAACCTGTTCTTTAGCAGAAATATACTTAAGTTGAATAGCCTTTCTTTGAACCATATCCATTAGATAATGAAATTTGA
This sequence comes from Cupressus sempervirens, assembly GCA_028749045.1. Taxonomy (NCBI): domain Eukaryota; kingdom Viridiplantae; phylum Streptophyta; class Pinopsida; order Cupressales; family Cupressaceae; genus Cupressus; species Cupressus sempervirens. Next base: position 344,311,868 of record CM053788.1, on the reverse strand, counting down.
TTTGCACATGTTTAGACATGTCATGAAAATTATACTGACTAAATTTGTTACAAAATTTTGATCATCAAATGTAATCATAGTAGGATTAGTAAGTTGATCAAATAAACCAAAAAGTAGTTCGCAAAGCCACACAACTTCTTTTGCAACCATACATGTTGCAACATCCTTTGCTTCATAGCAGAATCCAAGCTAAAATAATCTGAAGTACTTTTTTTTAATCAAGAACATGCTCTACATAATCTGAATTAGAATATTCTTTTAAAGTTAGCTCAACATCAGATGAAAGCTTTAATCCATATCCCATTGTGCCACAAACATATCTTAGAATATGTTTGGATGCAACAAAATTAATTTGCCTTGGTTCATACATAAATTGACTCAATGTATTTACTGTATAATAAATATTGGTCCTTGTGTTAACTAAATACATTAAGGAACAAAATAAAAAAACACATACATGGTACAATCAACCAATTATGAAACAATTACATCCTCGTGTAATTTTTTCAGATTTTCCTCAGTAGGAGTGACCATGTATTTGTAATCCAACATTCTAAATGTTTTCTATATATCTATATAGAAGGTTTACCTTGACTTAAAACTATTTGGGTTTTTCTATACCTTAAGTCTAAGAAAATAATGCAATAGTCCAAGATATTTTGTTTCAATTTCTATAGTGATTTCACTCTTACACTTAATAATCAAATCACCATAACCAATTAGAAATAAATCTCAACATAGAGCACAAGGATCGACACTTTTTAAACCATTCATTTGAAAATACAAATTTGAATCAACATAATTCTTTCAAAATGCCAAAATTAGAAGATAGTTATCAATTCTTTCATACCGTGCTTGAGGAGCTAGCTTCCTTAAGATCATAGAATGTTTTTTTTAGCTTGTATGCATGAGTTTCTTTATCATGGATAACAAATTCTTTTGTTTTTTCAATGAATACTTCCTCTTCAATGTATCAATTTAAAAATGTTGTTTTAACATCCATTTGATAAAGATTCCAACACTTTACAACTATTGTAGCTATTAATTCTCTAATAGAAGAATATCAAGCTACATGTGCAAAGGTTTCTTCATAATCTATGCCTTCTTTTTGAGAAAAGCCTCTAGTAATAAATATAGCCTTATATTTAATTTAGCATATATATTATTTAATAAATATATATTTAATTTATATAATACTTAATATATGATTTAATAAATGTATTAATTAAAGAGTGTGTAAGATTTGTTATTTTGTATATGGTTAAATTATTATATATTATATTATATTTAATAATATTTAATAGTATTCAATAAGTTTAAATGGAGTTTATAATTTAATAAATATATTATATAATGCAGGAATTATATAATATCAATAGTATTTTAAATTATGAATAAAGTTTAATTTTACTATAAATAATGTTTTGATACATGAGCAGGATCTCGATAAATATTTGAAAACTAGGATTTATTTTATTAATATTTGAATAAAGATTTCTTTAGAGCATTGTTTTTGGAACATGGGTAAACAATTATCTTTATAAGTGACCCTTGGTGAACTTATAACGTAAACACACTTATAGTCAACTAAGAACTAGGAAACAATTATGAAGGCTTTGAATGTCAACTGAAAAACCCTAACATGAAATTCTTAAACCCTAACATGAAATTCACTTAGTTAATTGTATAATGTAAACATACAACTCGGTAATCAATATAGCTATTATTCAACTTAGTTAAATGATCAGCTAACCTAGTTAAATCTAGTTAGAAAAAAAAATGTTGGTATGTTTTTGCCCTAAATTTTGGGCATGACAAATTCTCTATACTACCATCAACAACATGCTTAATTTTAAATAATCAATTAGAGGAAATTGTTAGATATTTTTAGCCCTCCCCCCCTTTCCTTGTTTCCATCATTGAATTTTGATTAGAGATATCTATTATGGTGTCAAGTTTGTATAATGTGCCAGGCATGTGGCTAGAACCTAACTAAAATCCTAGTTATCTCCTTCAATGATATAATTTTGTATTTCCTTTTTGAAGGGTCAGATTACCCATGCATCACTTAAGTTGGGTCCCCTTGTTAGGTTCATTCACTCTAAGAGTTGACCCTACACCCTATTTATTAAATCACACATCTACCCTTATATTTTCCCTAAGTACATTTTTAGTGGGACCTGGTAGTGGTGATGTAGCGGTGGCCATGCATCAACATTGTAGGATTTTGAAGAACATCAAAAGAGAAAGTACAGTGAGGCCCTGAAATGGAATCTCCACTATCAAATCTTTTTTGATATGATGGTGTTTGTGTTCTCACAAGAAAACAAAAGATATATGGTAGGTCCAGTGATAACATTGTAGACAGAGGCAGAAAATCGCAAGATTATAGATCAGTTTTGGTTTAAGGGAATTCAAGTTGTGATGGTGTGAAGGGTTAGCATGGAAGTTTAAATTTGGGCTATCACTACATCACAAGGAGTTAAAGGTAACCTAAAGTTAAGGTTCCAAAGTGCCAAAATGCTTTGTTCACTCATTTGCAGGGTTAAAGTTGAGTTTAAGCTTTGAGGTTGCAAGGCTATGAACAAAGGGAATGAAACAATTGAGTTAAGGGCTAATCAAATCTTCACAGGGTTTCATCTATAGTTAAAGTTCTTAGTCATGGAACTGCAAAAGCCATCTGGTAGTCATCCAGGATAGTGTTGGCAATGTCACATGCTTAAAGCATGTTTTGTGTTTAGCAGTTGCGAAGGGGAAACAAAACTAAAGATAAAACCATCACAACATCACAGGTAAAAGAAATGATAAGTTCTAAACCACTGTGAAGATGCAAGATAGTGTTTCACAGTCATCACTGGGTCACAATGGTTAGTGAACTGAAGTGATAGATAGTTGTCAAGTAGCAATGAGGATTAAAATGAAGAGGTAATAGTTTTGCAATGCCATGTAGTCAATGAAGAAATTGGGTTGTGAAGTAATGACAAAGAGGGAGCACATTGTTGCAACCTTGACATGGCAATTAGAGAAAGGGATGATCTAGTGGAATGCTTTGAAGGTATAAGGCCATGTGGTGGGGTTAACTATTTAATTGATGATACAATTGACCTAGCGTTCTTGTAAAACATTATCAAAGCATCTCATTGATGGCATACATGTCCTTTGATCACCTGCAACCACCCTTTTTGGTGTTCCCCATACCTGATAAATGAAAATATCATTCTATCACTGTCATGGTAATCCATCTACTAGTTATAGCAATTATGGTCACTGTTTCTATCTCTTTAGGGCCTGAGTTTGTATGTTAAGGTCAGATCTTTTAGCATTGGGATGTGCATCCAATTAGATTTCTTCTAAATCCTTAGTTATTTCTCTTCTCTGTAATCCAACTCCATTTGGTTGGAGTTTGAACTCAATGTAAACATCTGAGTTATGATTGAACTCTATAAAAGGAAATTGTAAATATGTAAAAAGGGTTCTTCTCTGTTCTATTATGTTCACTTGTAGAAACCTTGTTCTCTAAAACTGTATTCCTTGCATTCCACTAATGAAATAGTTGGTTCCTTACCTCTTCTTACCATTCATTAGTCTATGCATATATCTTGCCTCTCCTTGAATGTTTCTTTTCTATTTCCCTTGGTTCTACATGTCATGTTTAATCTACTGATAAGGGTTGTTTTGTGAAGATTTCTTCCTTTCAACATTTTTATTAGTTTTTGAAATCCATGTGATTCTTTGGGAGTATAATAGAGTTAGGACCTATGTATTTTTTCTTTTTCATTGATGTATTGTGCATATAAGGGCAAAGTTGTAACTATTTCAATTAGGTGCATCACCCCCTTTCCCTTACAATAATTTACTTTCTTGCACCTCCTTCATCCTTTCCCCCTCAAGCAGTAGTTAGGTGCATCCAGTTTGTAAGGAAGCTAATCTTCTTTGAAGACTCAATCTCACAATTCAAGTCCCACAACTTGAAAATTATTTCCATGTTTCAAAAGGTTTCCTCTAGGTCAAACTTTAGGTAAGGGTGCAAAATTTTGTGACAACATAAACCACAGATTCACCTTTTTCTCTTGGAACAATATCCCAAACATCATTTTTAAAAATAAACCAATAGGTTTCCATCATTGCATCCTTCCAAACTAGTTGATTAGAAGCTTCTTCAATGTTGATTTTTTTTGAAGCAATTATGTGATTCATTAGTGCACCATAACCAACAAAATTTTGAGGTCTCTTCCTTTCTCTAAAAGTACCATAAGGAGCTACATAGTTCTTAGCTTCTTCCATAATGTTTATGGGCCATAAGGGTCCTCTTATTGATTGGAGTAGTACTAGGGCCTACTGAAAAATCCATATGATTAGAAGGAAAAGATAGATTAGCATGGAAATATGAATGAACAATATCCCTCTGAATCTCTAAATGTGATTTTGGTCAGCCATAAAAAGGTCGTGAGAATTTTTAACATTTTATTCATCATTTTTAGAACTTGAATCTTTGGTAATTTGCAAGCTACAATTTCATAAAAAATGACTTCCCTGCTGATTTTAATTTGGTTTCTGTCCTAGAACATAAATTCTATATGCCTTTGAAGAATTATTACAACCAAAAAAAAAAATCCTTTGTTTTTTGTAGGTTCCAATTTAATTATTTTCTCTTTAGGCATGTAAATATACACTAGAAAATTCATTATTTATCAGTAGGTAAGGAAGGTGAAATCTCATTATCTAGGATTGTACTAGAATAGAGGTTGCAAGGAAATGAAGATCATATTGTCTTTTTCATTTTTTACGGAGACTTTGAAATGCAAAGGTTTCCTTTATAAAGATTTATATTTTGGCAACATTTAGATGTGAAACTTATCAATTTGAATGTATATAAAAATAAAGAAAATAAATTTTTAAAGATTGGGGTATGCCCCTTTTAAACATGTAATAATAAATGACTATGCTCGTGGGCAAAGACTGGATGTTTTCTTCTCTATTCTTTCCTACCAGTGCCTATTTGAATGGAGGTACTATATATATTCTTTCTATTATAATTAATATAATTCACAAGGCTTAGGCTATTTATTGATAAAAAATAATTATCTCTGTGTGTGTGTGTGTGTGTGTGTGTGTGTGTGTGTGTGTGTTCTTGTTTTTGCAGAGAATGTGAACTCCCTTTTAATCTCAAAATCAATACAAAAAATATGAAAGTCTTGAACACATATTCTGCTCCATTATTTGATCTTAGAATCGTTACTTTTTTGTTAGATAAATCTTCCACCAATGCTTTGTATTTTTTGAAATAAGACAACACTTCATCAAATTTGTAAGACTTAAGAAAGAAGATCCAACACTTGTGATTGAAATCATCAATGGAGGAAATGAAATACCAATATCCACTAAGATATGCAATAGACATTGGACCTCATAAATTTGAATATATTAGTTCTATAATTTCTTTAGTCCTAGATTAATTACTATGAAGATTACTCTATATATTGTTACTTAGAGTGCATCCCTTACAAACTCCTTCATGGTCTTGATTTAGTTAAGGAAGACCAACATTAATTTTTTCTAGAGGTTAGAGTTATGAAATTAGATTCCTAAACCTCTTGTGCCATAATTCACTTGAATCAAATGAGTTCAGAGAAAGTGCATTTAGAGGATGAGATGCAAGTTTGTAGAGGTTGCCATGACATACTCCAATTTCACAATACTTCTAAAATTAAATTTCTTGTTGCATGCCAAAAATTTCCCATTGAGAAAGGCTACATGATATCCTTTATCCTCTAAGGATAATATAAAAATCAAATTTATTTTTATCCCCAAAACAAATAACACTCACTTAAAAAAAGAGGAATACCATTATCCAATTTAAAATATGTAGAGCCAACACCTTTTCCTAAGTGGCTAGTGTTTTGGCTTCAAAAAATATGCCCTACATTTGACTTTGAAAATGGGGACCCCTTTTTCTTTTGATTCTAGGAAGCCCACTCCTTACAATAAGGTATCTTTCGAGATGCCTCGAGAAGTGGGACTACTATGGTTTAGGTTTAGGAGAAGGGAAAGTGTAAGTTGTTTGCAATCTAGTAGATGGAAAATTAATTTCATGAACTAAGGCAAAAATGTGCACCTATGTAAGGTGTGTGACTTCCCCTTATCCCCATTGGTAACCAAATATAAATGTGTACACATGCCCAATTTGACAAGGTGCACACTCTCTAATGTGCATAAACCCACACCTATAAATAGGGGGGACCCCCTTAAACTACACTTATTTTTACTCATGAGCTTCCCTTCTATGCACCATTGTACCACTCTACTATGCACCTACTCCACAACACACATTAAAAGGTAAAGTCCTCAATGCAATTTTGCATGTGATGTACCATCATAGGTGCACACCCTTACAAGTGTAGAGGTGCACTACATGTACACTTCCCCTTCAACATGAATATGATCATGCTTTCGCTTAAAAGTGCACAACACCAAGTGCGTAGTTGCACACCTAGTGCAACTATGCATAGTGCGTACACCCAAAAACACCAAATCCACTTGGTTAGTGCACACAGTGTACCCTACATAGGTGTAGTAGGTGTGTAAATGCACACTAGTATTTTTCATCAGTTTTGACCTATTTAGTAAAATTCCCTAGTTTTTTGAGTCACACATCTCTTTTCTTCTAAGAAAAAATAGACCAATGCTTGTATTTTGTGTAGGTGATCATAGCATCATCACTTTCCACATTAGCTAAGATCACACCAAAGGTCATGACCTTCAAATTTTAAGTACCCAACAAGTCACACTTCCTTGACTTGCATTTGGAGGTCAAAGAGGCAGAGCTAGAACACATTGATGGGAACAAGTTCTTGGTGATTTAAAACAAGTCCCATGAGAGATTAGAGATGGTCTTGATGCTCATTCAAATTGGTTTGGTAAATGTAGCATCACATTTGATATCAGTGTAATCCTTGGAATTGATCATGACATAAGTAAAGCACAATGTATCTAAGGACAAGGTGGTCAAGTGGGAAACTAGAGAAATTTTCTTGGATACCTAGCTAAACAATATAGAAAAGGTGTTCCACCTCCATTGGGCTGATAAATATGAGGAGATCACCTACGATAGTGTAAACCACTGGTACAAAGGAAACCAACAAGAAGCTAGGACATAGTGAAGGATAAATATCTGATCACAAGGATTGCACATAACAAGAGGCCTAGTAAGGTAGACATGACACAAGGCTACATGATTTCCAACATTGGTTATTGCATTTCCCTCCTAAGAAGAGTAATGGGACTTCTTTCTATAAGTCATCTGGAGATGTGGATGGTACATTTCATTGAAACCATAAGAACTAGGAACTAGAAGATTGATTAGGAAATCATTATAAGCATATTGTTGAATGGTAAACTCATTTTGGTTCAATAAAATCCATGGATCTAGATGACTTCTTATATAGTCTACCCACTAGTAGATAGAGTAGAAAACTACCCTAGTCTGACAAAGAGAGGAAGCCTATAAGATCCCAATGTGTGGCCACACATTATGTACTTATAATTAGTATAGAAGAAGCTTTTTAGATGAGACCCCAGAGTATAGAATAATGAATGATGCTTTCATTTTTTCCATAATCTACTTCACAGAAGGTGATTATGTAAAAATATTTTCAATTGAGGCAACAACTAGAGTGACATAAGTGGAATGTTATTTTATCTAGTACAAGCCCTTCACTTACATCCAAGTAGAAGGAACACTAATCTGTCGAAAAAAATAGCACACTATCCATTAGATAGATTTACACTATCAAAGATTGCCAAGAAAATAGCTTCTACATATGAATGAGTTCACAAAATGCATAGGAAGACATGAGTATGGCCTATCAGTATTGGGCCTTATGAGGTGAAACAAAAAGAAGACATCCCCACCTAGGAGGTAGACTAGGAGAAGTATCCTCTATAGGACTACCCAATGGCTAGCCCATATTTTGATAACATAGAAATGATCTAACAAGTTATAGGAAAAGAGTTCATTGTAGATGCTTCCATAGAAGATCATTGGCTGAATTGTGTAGATGACTATGAATTCCAAATAAGAGACTATTGTATGACTAGTCATTCACTAGCATAGAAGGTCTTGAACCTACACATACACCTAAAATAATGGAACAAAGATATGTTACCATGAATGTTAATGATACTATATTGTGGGAGTATCCTAAGCATTGGAGAGTATTGGCATGTTGCATTCATGACTATGTTTTTCATTGATGTCAAAATAGTAGTAAGTCTATGAAGATTGATAGAGTAGTAGACAAAGATCTTAGTTGTATGGACAAGGTTTTGATTGTCTAGTGATGCATGTTCATGGACATGTTTAGTATAGTGTCCTAATGTGAAGGTTCAATGCACAACATGTAAGTTGAAGATGTAAAAAAGTTATACTTGATTTATAGAGAGAAGTACAAAGATAGAGCACCTAAGAAGCTATTTCTAATGTTTACATTATATCCTTTGAAAGTGATATAATATGTTGATGCATAATCAGCTAGTGATAGAGGATAGTCTGATGGTGATGTCAACAAGTGCACAGGTCCTAAAGTTGCAGATGTGAATTTTTGTATATATTTTGGGGTGGCAGTACTATTGTAATTGAAAATTATTTAATTATCTTAATATAATTAATTGGGAAAGCCTCAAGGATGAATCCAGGAATTATTTTGAAGATATGGTAGAAAAGAAAGTTGTTTTTCTTGTTTGTAAACAAAATAATGTATTGTATTGAGTGCAAAGTGCAAAAAGGAGAAAAGTGTTTACTAAATGTGAATAGGTAGTCCAAGGGATTATTGGATGTGATTTTTGTGATCTAGTTACAAGATTAGAAGGAGCAGTAGTCTAGTTGATAGGAAAGATAAAGAGGAAGGACATATAATCCATTTCTATTATTCTGCAAGGAATAGTACATAGATCATTTGGATGTGGGTTCATTGATCTTGCCCTTGAAGTTTTTTGGGTAGTGGGTCCAATTGTCTTCCACAACTCCTAATAGGGTTACCACAACTCGTAACAAGGTTATTATCTCCTAACATGGATTCAAAGTCTCCTAACAAGGACTAATATACACTGAATGTTGTTATAGACTCTTAACAGGGTCCATCATCTAACAAGGGATATTTATATTAGTATATCATCTTGTAGGTATCATCCCTACCAAGGTTTTCCCTATGATCAAGGGTTTCCCTAGTTAACATATCTGGTGTTATTGTGTATGAGTATCTTGTTGTAGTTTTTTATTATGTTGCTCATATGGTTAAAGTTTAATAAGGTTGATAATTGTGATATTAGTTGGATAACTGATTCACCACTCCCCACCTCTGAGTTATATTGGTGGACTATATATTCTAACAATTGGTATCAAAGAATCAAATCCTTGAAGGATAACCTTAATAACTTTGGGAGATTGATGATGAATCTTTTCAGAATGGATGATCCTAGATTTGATGGGGTTAACTATTACAATTGGAAGGAGAAGATGAAGACTCATTTTCTTTGTATGGGTCTAGGTTATTGGCTTTTGACAAAGAGTGAAAAGACAATTGTCAAAGAAGATAAACTTGAAGAATGCAGTGAAGTAGAGATAGATCTATTCATGTGCAACATGAGAGCTAGAGAAGCTTTACTTTTAGCTCTTCTAGAGAATGAATATAGTCATGTAAAATCACTAGAAAAATCTCATAAGATTTGGAAAAAAATTGAATCTATATTTGAAGGTGATATACATATAAAAAGAGTAAGATTGCAGAATTGGATATGTGCATTTCAAGATTCTAACATGATGGAAGATGAATCTATATGAAGCTATATTGGTAGGATATCAGAGATTATTGAAGGAATCAAGACATATGTTGGAAACAAGGAAGATGATGAGCTTGTGTGGAAGATCTTGAAGATTTTGACACCACCATTCAAGCAAGTAACTCATATGATTCAACTACTTATATCCTGTACTAAGGAGTTTACTAGGAAAATGTTGCTTGGAAGATTCAAAGCAATAGAAGTAAGTCTGAGACAGTCAAGAGAACTGATAAGAGTGGAGGAAACTTATAATACCTTAAATGTTTGGCCAAGTCTATCTAGAAGCACAAGTAAAGACATATCCAGATGCCAAAGAAGATGGTATTGATCTTCTTACAAAGCTATAAGGTATTCAATGTTTTTTTTTGTTAGACATGTAAAGAATTTGGTCTTTTTTCATCTATATGTCCTAAAGAGAGATGATGATGTTGGTAAGATTGATCCAAGAAGTGATGAAGGTATGTTTCTTGGTTATTCATTGAAAATCAAGGAATATAGATGTTTCAATCATAAAACTAAGACAAAAGTTGAATGTGAAAATGTATTAATGAAAAGTTTGGAACTAAGGAAAAGATGTTAGATTGTAATTTAGATAAAGAAGAAAATAATTCTAGAATTGTTAGACAAAATGCTGAAGTTTTCTTCGAGACTAACAATGATTGACAAAATGATGTGCAAATTGTTGAGGAAAGAGGAGAGTAGAGGTCTGAACCTAGAGATGATATAATAGTTGAGATGTCAACTCCTACCCCTAACATGAATCTAATAAAGAATCACCCTACAAAGTAGACATTTGGAAGCAAGTACAAAGGTGTGATGACAAGAAACTAATTTAATGAGGAGATATGTTTGATTTCTCAAGTTAAACCTAAAAGTGTAGATGAAGTATGTAGAGATGATCAATAGATTCATGCAATGAAGGAAGAACTAGATCAGATTGTAAAGAATGAATCATGGGAGTTATTTCCCAGAGGTAAAGACAATAATGTGATAGGAACCAAATGGGTATTCAGAAACAAGATGAATGAACAAGGTGAAGTTGTGAGAAACAAGGCCAAACTTGTATGAAAAGGTTACTCACAATAAGAAGGCATGGACTATGTGAGATAGATTCTTCTGTAGCTAGAATAGAAGTAGTAATAATGTTCTTGGCTTATGGAGTGATTAAGAAGTTCAAAGTGTATCAAATGGATGTTAAATCAGCTTTCATGAATGGAGAACTTGAAGAAGAAGTATATATTAAGAATCCTTAAGGTTTTCCTCTAATGGAAGGCAAAGACATGGTATGCATACTCAAGAAATCTCTATATGGTTTGAAGCAAGAACCTAGAACTTGGTATGCAAGGTTGGACAACTATTTGGAAAAACTTGTATTTGCTAAAGGTATGAAAGATAGTAACTTGTATTTGAAGGAAACTAAGAATGGTTTGCTGATAATAGTAATATTTTTTGATGACATCATATTTGGAGGAAATGAAAAATCAAGTGATAAGTTTATTGGAGAGATGAAGAATGAGTTTGAGATAAGCATGAAGGAGAAACAAAGTTTTTCCTAGGATTGCGGATTTTACAGAATAGTGATGGTATTTTCATTTCACAAGCTAAGTAATTGAAATATTTGTTGAAAAGGTTTGGATTGGAAAATTGTAAGCCTATTGGTACACCCATGATAATTGGTCACAAGTTATCTAGCAAGTATGAGACACTTATAATTGAGCAGAATAAGTATAGATCCATGATTGGAGGTTTGCAGTATCTGACTAACACCAAACTAGATATAAAAAATGTAATTGGGATTGTAGCTAGATTTCAAGCTAATCCTAAGGAATATCATTATGTAGAAATGAAGATTATATTTAGATATTTGAAAGGAACTTCTGACTATGGAATTTGGTATTATAGACTGAGTGATTTCACTTTATGTGTATATATCGATGCAGATTGGGTATGCAATATGGATGATAGAAATAGCACCAATGGTGGAGCATTTTTTCTGGAGGAAGATTGGTTTCTTGGATGAGCAAGAAATAATATTTTATTTCACAAAGTATGGCTGACCTAGAGTATGTTACAAAAAAAAATTATAATCAAGTTATGTGGATGAAGCAAATGCTTAAGGATATTAGGATTGGGTTTACAAAACTTGCTATCATATATTGTGATAACACAAGCACTACAAGTATGTCTAAGAATCATGTATTGCATTCTAAGACTAAGCATATATCTATTAAGTATCATGTCTTTAGTGAGAAGACAACAAAAAATAAGATTAGATTGGAGTATGTGAGTACTAAAAATTAGATTGCAGATATCTTTATGAAGCCCTTATCTAAAATTCATTTGAGTACTTGAGAGGTATGGTTGTGGTTTTGCCCCTACCTATGTTGGAGTAGATGATGTGGAGATTGCATTAGTCTAGTGGTACAAAGCACTATTTCTAGACTCGACTAAATGTTGATGCTTCTTATATGGAGGAGTATCTGAGATGAGTTGAGTCTTTAAGAACTCTTTGTATTTGGTCTTGAACAATGTCACTGGACACTTGAGCTAGATGAAGAATTGGAGTAGTAATTAATGTAATAAGACCTTTATCATTGATGTTAATGGGGGAGAACACGCATTAAAAACATCTCCAAAGAAATGGGGAGAAGGAGGAATATATCTATGGGGGAGATATGTAGCATAAGGAATTTAGATATATTGCAAGTTGTTTAGTGTGAACAAATGTTTATGATCTTAAAGATGAAGAAGAACATAGCAATATCTTAGAGGATTTCATATTTATTCGATGAAGTAGATTTCAGAAGATGAGAACAACAACAACAACAAAGTACTATTTGGTATTCTTGGAACTTAGATGTTTTTCATCTATGTTTCCATCAATGTGAAAGGGGGGCATTATTACCATGAATTTTGATGATACTACATTGTGGGACTATCCTAAGCATTGGAGAGTATTGACATGTTGCGTACATGATTGCATTTTACATTTATGTAAACATAGTAGTAAGTCTATGAAGATTGACAAAGTAGTAGACATAGATCTTAGTTGTATAGACAAGGTTTTTATTGTCTATTGATGCATGTTCATGGACATGTTAAGTATAGTTTCCTGATGTGAAGGTTTAATGCACAACATGTAAGTTGAAGATGTACATAAGTTGTACCTGATTTGTAGAGAATAGTACAAAGACAGAGCTCCTGAGAAGTCATTTATGATGTTTGTAGTATATCCTTTAACAGTGATATAATCTAATGATGCATAGCCAACCAATGATAGAGGATAGTTTGATGATGAAATTAATAGGTGCACAAGTCCTAAAGTCACATGTGTGAAGTTTTGTATATACTATGAGTTGACAATACTATTGTAATTACAAATTAATTAGTTATCTTATGATAATTAATTGGGAAATCCTCAAGGTTGACTCAAGGAATTATTTTGAAGATATCATACAAATTAAATATGTTTTCCTTGTTTGTAAATAGCATCAAGTATTGTATTAAGTGAAAAGTGCAAAAAGGAGAAAAATGTTTACTAAATCAGATTAAGTGATCCAAGGAATTATTGGATGTGAGTTTTGTGATCTAGTTACAAGATTAGATGGATCAGAAGTCTAGTTCACAAGATAGAGGAAGTGGAAGGAAGTGCAATTCATTTCTATTATTCTATAAGGAATAACACAAACATCATTTGGATAGTGGGTTCATTGATCTTTCCCTTGAAGCTATTTGGGTAGTAGGTCTAGCTATCTTCCACAACTCCTAATAGAGTTGACATTGTAACAGGGTTGGAATCTCCTAACAGGGATTAAAAGTCTCCTAGCAAAGACTAATATGTACTGAATGTTGTTATAGACTCCTAATAGGGTCCATCCTCTAACAAGGAACATTTATATTAGTACATCATCTTGTGGGTATCATCCCCACCAGGGTTTCCCTCTGATCAAGGGTTTCCCTAGTTAACATATTTGGTGTTATTGTGTGTGAGTATCTTGTTGTGGTTTTTTATTATATTTCTCACATGGTTAAAGTTTAATAAGGTTAATAATTGTGATATTAGTTGGATAACTTATTTACTCCCCCTTTGAGTTATATTAGTGGACTATATAATCTAACAAGATATCCTCAAAATTCTAGATCATGTCTATAAAAAAGATAAGATATATGGACATACCATCATGAACATAGGAGTGAGTAGAGAAGATAATAATGATACCCAATATTGAGAATAACATGATGTGGATTTGATAAGAGACTGAGGTAAGAGGCCTTTCCACTTAGATTATGTGCTCAATATCCAAACTTTGAAGGTGCCATCTAAACCAAAAATAATTAAAGTAACTAAAGTACTGCCCATCTACGAGGAGAAGTCCCTAATTAGATGTGAGATAGTGAAAAACCATGAAACAGATGTAATATACATCCATAGAGAATGAAAGCCTAAAAAGAAGAAGAAGTGGAAGGATATAGAAGAAGAGGAGCAAGAGCCCGAAGAACCTCCCATTTAGATAGAAGCCTCAATCCCTAAAAAAATTAGAACAAAGATGATGGTAGTTGTAGTAAAGATGAAAAATTTGAAGAAAAAAATCACTCTATCCCCTTAGATAAGTGAAACTATCCTAGAGGTTGAAGAGGAAGGGGATAAGTAAGAGGATGAGATTGAATATCTTCCTTTGAATAAGAGGACCCATTTAACTATGGCTGCTAAGGAAGAAAGAAGGAGAAGATTGACACATACACCTCTTGTAGCCTAAGAAAAATTGATCAAGATTGAAGAATCTTTAGATTAAGAGTAAGAAGGATGGATAGAGTCTACAATAGGGGAGGTGTCAGATCAATTTAATCTTGCTGACTTTGAATTCATGCCCATAGGGACCCATTCAAAGAAGGGAGAGATAAGGGATACAACATGCCACAAGACATTAGGTGTTGACTTATCTACATTACCTCCACTCCCACATGGTTTGGTTAGGATACCAACTTTGCCTTTGGGAAAACAAAAAAAACCACTATCACCTCCATTAGAGTAGGATGTCAAACCTTTTCTTCCTCCAGTTAGAGAGAAATTGAGCCAAATCACAAAAGAGGAGATATGTGTGCAGCACCATACAAAGGGAGATTCTAAAAGAGGACATGTTTTGGCATCTAGAAAGAAAGCTCCACTGGCAATACAACCACTCTCCTCCCCTTCTAGAACTATACCAACTACCCTAGTTGTAGAACGACCAAGAAACTAAAAGATCTTGGAGAGGAAATATATAGGAAAAGGACTAGCATCCATGATCAATTCATCATCTGGTTATTATATGTCTCCAATGGGCACAACTCCATATTTTCGAAAAGAGGAAGTAGAAACTCGTCAAAGGAGGTATGTAAAGACTCTTGAGGAAGGAATGAGAGTTTTTACACAAGAAGTGAAGCCCAAGGTGTTTATTTGAGAGGACCTAGAATATAGCCTTTATCATGAAGAATCCACAACAAGACTTGGTGGCACACATAGCCATTCCTCCTCTTGTAGATATAGATACCATCAGTACTTAGAACTATTAGGTGCATGAGGTTGTTTTGGGAAAGGCCACCAAAGATACAACAAATGTTTTGACAACTATGGGTCTAAAACATATATTTCACCATTTACATGAAGGAGAGGAGAAGCTCTAAATTTTGAGGAAGCATAACGATATTTTGTAAGAGTTTGTAAAAGAGCTAGTGGGTTCCATTGACCTTGACTACCTTGAGATTGTTCTATCGACTACCCTCTATGAAATGAGCTCCAATCTCAGAATTAAATGATTCATTTTTGGTTGAATGTAAGAAATGACATCAAAATTTTGAAGAGATAAGAGAAGAAATAATAGAGGCCAATATGTATCTATTACACAACATACATAAGCATGTAGAGAAATTGGAAATAGTAGTCAAATAGGATTTTGGATTAATAGACAAGGTGTCCACCTAGATTAATGACTTTGAGGCACTACAAAAAATAAAATGCTAGAGATAAAAAATATTATTGAATGCTTATACTGGAGAGGAATTGGATAAGGTTGATGAATAAAGTGAAAATATATAGTTATGGAATAGGGTCATGTTAGCTCTATAGAAATATATCCAAGAGATGTAGGACAAGAATCAAGCTAAAGTTTTGGAAGTGGAAAAATATTAAAATGTAGCTAGCTTATAGGTTTTTTATAATGAATCCTACATGCACTTATTCTCAATGGAAATAGTGGTGTAATAATTTTGAGCCTCTTATAAAGAAGTTTCCTCTGAGGATGATATTTGATGCATATTTAAAGCCGAGGAGACACTGAAAGAACTAGACTCAAAATTTGATGATTTTGAGTGTGAGAAGAGGTTCATAATTTTCATAGGGAAGTAAGGGGTAAATAACAAGCTTTAGATTTTCTAGAGCCTCAAGAGATCACTCTAGCCATACAAAATTTCAAGGTGGCCCATCTAGACATCATTTTGGTTAAAAATCAATAAGACCAAGATGTTGGAAATTAAGATTTTTGGACTTAGAAAAACCTTAGCAATTTTGATCCTAAGCCCATTAAAGATACATAGGTTCACATTTTGAAGTTTTAGTGGAGGAATAAATTTTCTCCAAAGGTTCCTAAGTGTTCAACTCTCCAAGGTGTGCATGTGCGATGATTTCCAAAAACTTGTGGTGACACTGAAAGTTAACTACCAGTTCCAATTTTTAGGCATTTTAATATATTGAAAACACATTTTTGTGCTTTTCATAATAGTTTAACTAATAGAGATACATAGAGAAGACTGAGTTCTCATTTTTAGAAGTCTCAAAGACTCTAGGTTTATCTAATGTCTTCTTTCTTCTTATCTACTTCTTCTATGGTAGTTTTGAAGTCATGAAAAGGTCCATGCACTATGTAATTAATAAAATAAAGAGTGCAGACTTATGCAACACGTAGTTAGGAATCTATTGGTACAAAATTTTCATAAAATTAGTATTTTTAGCATACTTTTTGAAAGGAAAAAAACCCTATATTTGAAAATTTTCATGAAGGATGGGGTTTCTTACAAATACAAGAATGTAATATGTATTCAAGGCCAATATTTTTATGCAATAAAGTATGCTATTGGTGCTCTCATTCTCTGTGTAGTGTTTCTTTCTAGAATATGTGTTTCCTTTATAAATTCCATGTTCATGAAAAGTGATGGAGCCAATATTCTTATTATATTTTAATGACCATGCAATCAATTAGCTCTAGTGTTTGTCATATTTTCTAACAAATTCCTTTGTTGTGACGAATTAGAGAAAGAATCATTCTACAAGATTTTTAAAGAAACTTGTGTTGTGTGCACACAATGTTTGTGGCTATATATAAAATTTTTACTAGTTTCTTTAATGATTTTATTGGTCAAGCTAGGGATGCAATGCTCTTGCTTTCATTGGTTTCCTACTTGATCCTTTTCAAGATTTAATTCCCATAGGCATTGTTAGTATGAATTATGTCCATTACGAAGAAATTTTCTTTATTTTATTGTTACCCTATCTTAGTAATTTTCTTTTGAACATGCGGTTAGAATAAGAATTCATATAGTTGCATTGTTGGAAACTTGCATTCATCATAAATTATAAAAAATAAAATAAATTATTGGTTTGTGATCACATTTTTTCTAAGTTTTGCAAGATTTACAAATACCAACAAAGACCTCCTTGTGAAAAACACATTTATCTTCAATTGAGACACCTAATGGGTTGAATAAAAACTATCTAGAAGTTAGGAGTTAGTTAACTTGATTAGATTTTATAAGAGAGATTTGTAAGAATTTCTGCCATTGTCATCATAAAAATGACTTCTCAACAGAAGTGGTGCTAGAAGGATTGTTTTACAAATATTCAAGTTTATAGCTATGTAGGTATGTAGGTGTGCAACTTTGAAGCCACACAAATTGAAAAATCTTGATCCAATATCTTCCTTCCAGTGATCATTAAAGTCTTCACCCAACAAACATGAGTTCCCAAAGCTCAATCATTTTTGCAAGCCATACAATGACAACAAGATACCTAAACTTTACCCATTCATGCCACACATTCCATCATCATCATCATAATCTACTTCACATTCCATCACCTCTCTCCACACCATTTTCACAACTATGTAGAATAACAAAGTCATCCACCATCACTTTTGCCCATGGCTTTCTTTGAGAATGCTCAAGATTCACTTATTAACTTGCAAGGTCCACTTCACGATCTTCCTAAAAAAATTTAGAATTTATGCCTAAAATTCATTTATGGTGAAACATAAAAAATTTAAGACCACATCAAGGTTTTAATAAAAGATGCAATAAGAAGAAAATTAAGCATGAGGACATGGTCCTTCATTTGTTCCCATACACTTTAGGATGAGAAGTCACATTCAACTAGTACGTGACTCTATCGTTGACCTTCTCATGAATTGGGAAGCTTGTGAGAATTTTTTCTTCAAACAACTCAAGATGTTCATCAACCTAACTATATTGCACCACCAAATTTTGTCTATCAAGAGGGACCCAACAAAAAACATGGCTCAGTTTAATGACCATTTTCATATGATGTATCAAATATTGGATTCTTCCTACACTGTACCACGAGGAGCTATAATAAAAATCTATTTGAACTCCATGGATCAACTCACATCTATTTTTTATGAAGACTTTCTATCACAGATATTGACACATTATAGAAAGTCTTCAAAGAGGTGTTTACCTTCACAAAAGAAGCTAATCCCAATGGTCAAGGAAGCATGTTAATCCCTACCAACACCACTATAATGATCCCACCTTACTCGATGGGGACACAAGTACTATCTTACCAATTTCCCCATTGAATCCTACACTAGTACAATAAGTCATTGTTGTCCCTACTCCTACCATAAAATATTGAGGATATGAGCCTAAAAAATAAACATTTTTTGAGAAAAAATTTACACTATCCTTTGATGTGGAGAAAAACATGACAACTTAGTTTGAGAAAATGAAGAAGACCATATACTAAATAACAAATGAGCTCACCTGCCTATGATTATCACAAGAATAGAATAATTTTTTTAGTGATCTTATGTAGTCCCTAATAAACATAGTTATGGGAAAAATCACTCAAATAACTCCAATTCCTATAGGGATAACACCGTGGGAAATAATCTCAGCATGTTATATTGTAACAATGTGTTTCTCCAGCAAAAATGATAGTGGAATACTCATGCCAACAATGAGAGTATACCTGCTAATAGTAACAACAATGTTCAATTTTATGACATCAATTAGATGGATACATAATAGAGTCTCCCCAATGACAAACATATGTTCTTTTGGGGAATTCAAGACCCATGCTAGAATCTACACGAAGTTATTGACATGTCTCCCTTGTAATTCAACACTGTGTTATTGCAGTCTTACAATAATCCACTACATACAAAAGGAGAAGACACAGCCAATGAAAAATTTGTGTTCCCATTTGACCAAGAAGGAAATCCTAAGCTAGCCAAAAATTTTGTGTTCTACAACAACAATTGAATTTCTTACAATTTGCATAGATGGAGAGAAACTTTAACAAATATAATTCCCCCTAGATTACAACCTACTCATCCTGATCCACAAGCTAGTAATAATATTTCACCACCATACATATTAATCCAAACACAAAAATCTCAAGCACTTTCCAATAATCCCATCATGATAAAGAATCTGACATGGTCAATAAAAAAGTTCAATGCAATAGAAGAGATGAAAATAACTAAGGAAAATATCTTGATGTATGTCATGCTGCAAAGCTAAGCCAAAGAGAAGCCCTCTTAAAGGCATTTGAACAAAATAAGGAAAATATCAATACAAGCACCCAAAAGGAATTCACCTCTTAGGTTAACATAGCCAAAGATATGACCATCATGTTCAAAGACAAGGAAAAGGTGTGACCCTTCTTATTAAGAATCATAATCTTTGGGAAAAATATGCATTACTACCTCATTGATTATGGTGCTTCATGTAATGTCATGCCACTTTAAATATCCCAAAGGATAGGAGTCACCCCACAACCTACTAGTTGAGTGGTGATCATACTTGAAAAAATAGAGGTGGAATTCATTAGTATACTAAAATATGTGCATATTAAGTTGGTTACGGATCCTAGGATCTAGAATGCCATTGATATTCATGTGGTGGACATCCCTAAAACATATATTATGTTGCAATAGGAAATATACTAGTTTCTTAAGAGGATGATTCTCTAAGGACTTCACTTAAATATGATTTCCATGGAAAGGACTCAAAAACCAAATAAAAATTGATGTTGAACCTAAGTTGAAAAAAATGATCGAAAAATATAGGATCCTATATGGTCTTGGAACTTCAGTTAGGAAGATTTTATGGAAGCCCTACTATGGGATGAAAAAAATTATCCCCACAAGAGGAACTTTACACTCAATATGTAGACAACATGGTTTCCAAATTGAAATATCTAGGAGAGGATGCAGACCTAAATATGCTACTGCTCCCTAGATTTTTATGACTACATCATTCTAGCCATTCTAAGTTCAAAAGTTAGAGCTTCTAGGATGCTATCACTAGAGTATTGATCCAATTATCCCAATCCATGGATGTAAAACTTGACTACCTCTTAATGGTAAACAAGGAAACAAATAACACTCTTGAGGATATCACAAGGGATCAGAGTAATAACAACATATTGATTCACTAGGAAGAGTTTGACACAGTAAATGATGCCTTTGTAGAATAAGTTAAAGAGGATCCTAATGCATCTTATAGTGATACATCTTCTAATGGTGAGGCCTTTTCCTATCCCCCATGGGATTAGTCATGATTTGTAGAAGTGATGCTTTGTGAAAGGACAAGGCTGGATCTTGGTGGTAGTGTGTCTTGAACACCAGACTTCAAAGACCACTAAATTAATGGGAAAAATCCATGATGAGCAACACAAAAAAGATATCCCTATATCCAAGGAAACTACAAGAAAAAAAACCAAAACAACTTAGGGAAAGATGGAATGAGTCCCCAAGAAGAGGTCTTTCAAAGATTAGGTGAAATAAGAGGTCAAAAAAGAAAAACATACATCCAAAGTACCCAAAGTGTAGTGTCTCTCCCATTTGATTTCTATAAGTCATCCTGATGGATGTGACCTTGATGATCTTTCTTGGTGAGTCATTATGATTGGGACCATGAGTGGTCTACACTCTTGAGGTGATTAGATTTATGTTACTATATCAATTGCTTTGATTATGCTCATGAGTAATTTATGAGATTATGATGTGTTAGATGGTTTCACTAAGGTTTGTGCTAGTGGTTACCAAGATTGATGTGGTATCATGAGGTTGTTCTATGATCACCCTAAGATGTGTGTAGAGATTGTACTATGTATTATTATCCTGCTACACTAGACTAGGTTCCTATAGTAGTGGTTAGTCATGTATTTGACCATGTTCACTTATGTATTTTAGGTAACTTTTCATATTGTTTAAATAGCTATTATTAAATGCCTAAATTATTAGAAATGAATTGTCCATGTTGGATTATTTGGTTATGTGCTATGAATATTTACCTTGCTCATTTTGATATTTTATGCAAACAGGTTATTTAAATGACTGATTTTAATGTGATTAAATAAATGGTTATTTAATGACTTAATGCATTTATTGCTTCAGCTCTATTATATATGCAATTGCACTTAATCGTGTAGTTGAGTGTGCAAGATTTATGTCCCTAGCAATGGCACATGGAGTTACTAATTCAAATATTCCTATTTAGCCAACATCGTCCCTATATGGTTGATTATCCTATTTAATTGTTTAAATCAAACCTTCTGATGATTTAATAAATCTGGACTCATTTTCATTATGTGATTAGACCCATGAGCATGTCTGTGCATTTAGAGGTTCACAATTATCACAAAAGTTGTTAAGGAATTTTGTGATTTTGGTTTAAGGGAATTTTGGGGTTTATCTTATTCAATTTTAATTCCTATCAGCTTTTCCATAGTTGAAATCAAATTACTTGGAATAGGTTGTTTTTTGTTGGGTTGAACTAGGGTTGAACTAGGTGACTTGGTTATTTTCCCTAATCCATTATTCACTTGAAAAGTGAATAAGTATCCAAAAAGGAATTTTATTCCTCACTTCTCACTTTTTCAAATAGAAATTTAAGAGAAAATTCCAAATCCTCTTCATGAGGAAATACTATTTTGTTTGTTGTGGGAGCTATAGGCATGGGGTTGTCGCAAGATCAATCTTGTTGGATCCAACTCAAGGAGACCTTGGATTGCCATGATTTTTGGCCACTTCCATAGGGATTTTATTTTAATGCCCATATTTCTATATTTTCCCTTTTGGTTGTGAGGTAGGGCTCTCCTATTTTATTGTTTCAACTCCATTTCAGTTTCCATTTTTGGTAGTCATTAGTTAGGAGGTTGAGAACTAGTATTACCCTTTGTTTCTAAATGATAGCTCTACTTGATTGGGTGAATGTGATCGTTTCCCTATTTTTTGAGATGGGGGTTTGGGGTTTTGCACTTTTATATTGGCCATTTTTACATATGGACTCCAAACCTAGATTTTATCTGATATTTTTGGCTTTTGTGCCCTAAGACCAAATGGGTTTTAATTTTGAATTTTTTGAGTTTTGAGGTTTTCACCTCGATTTGTATGCTACCAATTTTCTCATTTTTCATTATGTTGGTCATGGACTTGGATTATTCATAGGATGTCAGTCAGATTGTTGTTGCACTTTTATCCTGCATTGGGTTGTGTGCCACATCCATACTCTTGAAATTGTATTTGATTAAGTATGATTTTTCTTGTGTTCTCATCCAACCCTTGTGTTTTGATCTTTTTGATGGTTTTGCACCCACACACAAGCACATGCACGTGCATTTGTAATATGACTTGTGAGGCCTAAACTCCTGATTGTATTTTGGTGGAGTTATGTTCATTTGGGGTTGGGTTGGGAATATGCATACCTATGGGTACTCATTTTTGGATGAGTATGGGTAGGGTAGGGTAGCACCATGGAGGGTCTTCTACCACAACCTTGGTGACTATTTCCCAAATTGGTGTGAAAAAGGCTTAATAAAGTTATAACTAAATAAATTACTAGGTAATAAATTTAAGATAATAAAATGTTATGTGAGCACCCAATTAAGTCTGAGGACATATGATTGTGCTCCTTCCATTGGGGAGTTAGACCTGCCAGTACTAGCTTGGGCTACCTAATGCCAAGTGATTCATCCTCCAGTGAGTCCCTACATAGTTGACTCACTAAGTGTCTGACTACGACTTGATCGACTTGCATTGTCTCATGATCTTAGTTTCAGTCATCTTTACTATTTGGCATGAGTGTTAGCCATGGACATTTTCTTTATGTGTGTTTGTGGTTAGATTGTTATTTCCATTAGCACATTGGGAGTGAACCTATGGGTTTCCATGTGTTTGGGAGGATAAAGTACCTATACCATTGTTGGGGATTAGTGTGCAAAGATAGTATGTTTTCTAGTGCAACCAATGCTTGATGTTTCACTTGGCATTTTGGGTTTCTAGAGTATATTTCCTTGTGATTTATGATTTAATTGGAATGCTTGGATACCATGTTTAAATTATGCTAGTTTATTAGATGCATTCCTTATTTATGATGTATAGCATATGGTTAAATGATGTGATTCACTTAGTTGGAGTATCTATTAGTTTATTGCTTTAGCATTTTAGATTTTTCTATTTTTTATGATGTTATCCAATTGTAGTAGTGACATCCTCATAAGACAACTCCAATTATCTAGTCGATAGTTTGGGATGTTATGAGTGAGGAATGGCTAGGGCCTTCAAGGTAACATGATTGTATTGCAGTTGGGAGGAACCACACATGAGTTTTAGCTATGTTGGTACTTAGATGTTTATGTTTTCCTTCATATGATGTTTGGTTTATGAACCATGCATGTACATTGCAATGTTTCTTTTTGCATGTTCCTTCATATGTTGTTATGGATTATATGGATAGTTGTTTGCTATTCCCTTTTTTATGGTGTTTTTATTTCATGCATTTGAGTGTCCAAGCCTCGACTATATGGATCTGGCACTCCTCGATGTGGAGGTGCTAACTCTTTTTCCCTTCTAATTGTTCATTGGGTTGTTTCCTTTCAATCCTAGGTGATAGTGTTTCAACATTTGTGTGATACTAGAAGAGTATTGCATGCCTTAAGGAGTTCTATCATATGGTATTGGAAAGTGTCACCTAGGAAAAAAGCATCACCTGGCTATAGTAAGAAATATCACCTAGTTGTTGGAAAGTGTTGCTTGATTTCTTGCAAAAACCTACTTGGGAAAAAATAGGTATCTCTGGACTTTTTAGTCAAGAGTTGAAGGGTGTTTTGGGTACCCTTCAGGGTTGTGCACCTTCCTAGTTCAACAAATTTTCTATGGGGTTTAAAATATATCATTTAAGTAGAAGTTGACATTTATTTAATTCCTTATACTTAAGATATATTTTTATTAATGTGACAATTCATTTGAGATAGGTTTCAAACCTCTCTAAGATATGATAAAGATTCAAGGAAATTTTAGGTCTCGATGATTTTAGATAGCCAAATTTTAGGAGTCAACATTATCTTTTAGCATGGTGTCTAGTAGATGAGAGGATGTAACTTTGAGCCCTTTTCTTTTGCATGATCATTGTTGGTCTCTACTTTTGGTTCTTGATTATGATATTATTAGTGGATATGGACTTTTATGTCTAACCATGCAAGGAGATTTTACTTTGGGATTGAATGAGAACATCCCCTTGGTATATTCTCATGATTTATGTGGTCTTGTTTTGTGAGTTGTGGTTTTGATCTTATAGATCTTTGGAAGTTTTTGTAAGACTTCTCCTAGTATAGGTGAACATGTGAGTTTAGCCATGTTCCCTGTTCTTGTCACATTGCCTTGGTGTTTCATTATTGCACTAGGTTACTTTTACTATTGTTAAGTAACTTATCTTAAGAAAAAAATTGTTCAGTGCATGTTTTATCCTTGTGTTCCAAGGATCTCTAGATGGGGCATTACATCTAGTATCAAAGCCCATGTTCAAACATTGGGATCTTTGTGTATATGCTACCCATATGGTTCATGTTGTAGTTTTATGAGTATGAGTTCTTCTTGAGGACTCATAATCTTTTTTGGTTGGGTATCTACTTGTGATGAACTTTCTTGTCCATTAGATGCAACTAGAGTAGTTTGAGGAGAAGGAAGTGAGTCATTCCTTCTTTTGTAGATGGATTCAATGTGCCTTAGTTTAGTTTTTTGCTTGTCTGAACCTATTGGATGGAGCCACTAATTGGTTTCCATGTGTTGGCTTTGAGTGCCTCTTTTTGTTTCTCCTTGTGGAGTAAGGTGCATTATTTTCCCATTTTCTCCTACTTGTAAGTAAATAAATGAATCTTATTTGTGATTATGTGTTATGTCAATATAGTAATGAAATGTTTCCTTTCATTGAGAAATGAGTGTATATTGTGAATCATTGCAAAGAAGTAGGTGTTATATTAGATCCTTTGTGTTAATGACTTAAGTCCCTAAACTGATTGCTTCTTAAGCTTATGGGAATTGTATTAAAATTAATAGATATCTAAATGTTTCATTGTATGGAAAATAATTAAGGAAATTATTGTAGTCTGCATAAGCATGAGGTTATTGATGGTATACTTCTTGATGTGTGTGAGTGTGTTCTCAATGTTGCTAGGATGATGCATTCCTTATCATTGTGTGGTGATTTATACCTCTTGTGTGACTGTTCTCAATCATCACATGTAATGTGATTTGATTGATGCCTTATTATATTTTGCCAGAGGTACTTTCCTAATGTTGTTGGGCTAGCATTGGTTTTAGTATTTTCCTTTCTTCAAATAGTCATCAAATTTCTCTATCACTCTATTTGTGATAGTTGTCACATTTGACTAATTGTTGAAATGTACACTTTTTGAGATTTACTATTGGAGTTGACAATTCCCCCATTTGGGCTTTTTTATTTTGTCTCTTGGTGACTATTCTACATGTTTTTATTGCTGCCCAATTAAGTGTTGTGAATCTATCACATTTGTCTCGAACCTTTGGTAGTATGTGTAGGGATAATATCATAGAGAACATACTAGTGTGTTTATGATACAGGTAAAGTTGTTAGTATAATTGGATGTATTGAATGATGAGTAAAGATAATGTTATTCTTGAAAGAAATTTCAAAAGATACATACTTGTTTTGTGGTACGTGACTCTTGAACCCTTGCTTTGAAAAAAATTTAGTTTCATTGTGCATTAATGCTTGTGCTATAATTAACTAATGAAATTATGAAAGAGAAGTAATATTGGTTTCAATGTGTGAATTTTCTTTCTCTTCATGCTTTATATCATTCTAGACATGTCTTCTCTTTAGTTATTTTGGATGTTGCGTTCATTGCTTGTCTTGGTAACTGAGACTATTTGATTGTGCCTTTATGTATTATCCTAAGTGATGAATCAAATATTAGGTCATAGGACTCTCTAAGCTCCATCATGTTGTAGGTCTCATCAATATCTTTCCAACCCATTTTGAACAGAGTCAATCAACATCTCGGCAAGAGAGTTATGACCTCTGGAGGGAAGGCAATTTTTTTGTGCTTATTTGGAGTCATCCTCTGTTAGTAGGTGTTATTTATTCAATATATAGATGTGGCTTAGATCACCTTTGAATTTGACCCTAGTTGTGAGCTTTAGTACTGGTACATTTGTAATGTCCCCATTTTGACATGTAATATAAATAATAAATAAACCATTATATATAAAGTGTTATTAATAAAAATATTAAAGTAATAATATTTTATGTGTAAAATTTTATATAATATCCTTGCATTATAATAGCAATGTGGAATTATGAAATTAATCAAATGATAATCTAATATAATAATAATATGATTAAGATATGATACTATTAATATAAAGTATTATAATATAGTAATATAATTTATAGTTGATATTTTATTAGAATAATATATATTATAATACAAATATTATTAATATAATATATCAAGCTTATTAATATAAGTATATAATTAATATAAATATATAATTAATATAATTATATTATTATTACTAATATCATTAATGAAAAGACGTGACTCCTAGGAATGAAAACTATATACATAGAGAAATTTTAACATTGAGGGATATATCATAAGTAAGGAAAAATATAAATGGAAAAAAGAGGAATGATCCACAATCTGAGAGCAAAAAAGGAGAAAATATATTATAGTAAGGATATAAACCCTAATGTCCCAAAAGGGGACATTACAAGTGGTATCAGAGCATGATCCTACCAACCTGATTAATCCTGCCATCCTACCATCCTACCATCCTGATTGTAATTAAAGTAGAAATAAATTCTAAATAGAAATGTTATAAAATATTTGAATGGGATTTGATAAAGTTATTTATAGTGGTATTACATATAGCAGCAAGGCATTAAGTAAATTCTTATAGTGCAATTTGTCGGATAAAATTTTTTGATCTTTTCTAGAAGTTCAGTCTCTATTCTGATAGACGACTATATTATGTATAAACATTGGGAAAGGAGAAGAGAATCAAAAGTTAGATGTGCAAATTTTATTATATGCCGAAACTAAATCAACATCTAGATACTCATACGCTCCAACTCCAACCTTCATTTGGGGAAGAATAACACAATACATGGCACCAAGACTATAATAATAGGTCAATCAAGTATACATCCTAGACAAATAGCAATCTATCACCAGTGAATAATTAGTGGTATATGTAAGAGTGACAAGCTATGTACACCAAAGAAGGGACATCCAAATTAGAAAAGAATGTTCCTGACAACCTCCATCACAATTTTTATGCACCACCACCACCTTTGACTGCATAATGAGAAAAGAAGAGAACACAATACCTTTCATCGTTGAATAGATGATTCTGTCAGTAGCAAAAGAAGATAGTAACATGAAAATACATTTTGTAGAATTGGGACTCTCTTTACAGTTGATGACTATATGAGTAAACGAAGGAAAAAAATAAGATATATGCAATGGCTTGATACAAACAAAGAACTGCTCAAAATGGCTCAAATATATTATCTCATTTATTGTATATTTGTAAGATATAATGTAATGGCACTACATGAGTTAGTGTAGAAGGAAGTAGTACCATAAACATACTGAAACATGAGCTTCTGGTGAGACGGGTAGACACTTTTTGAAAGTTGGATACTTCAAATTATTATAATCTCATTACTAAGAAGTAGAGATAAGAAATGGCAAAGTCAAACTGTTATACTAAATACTTGTAAAATTTGACATTACAACTTTTAGGTTTTAGCGATCAGATGTAAGGTTTCAACTATTGTTGTTATCATTATCCTATTATCTGAATTGCCAAGAATTCATTGATCACTCCCAAAGTCATACATGGATAGTGACTGCATGGATAAGACACTCGCATCTAATTGTAAAGATAAGATGATGATGTTTAGGAGTCCAAATTGACATTGGAAAGATAAGACAATAATAATCAAGTGATTAATCAATAATGAGAGAGTAAAATGGGTCATATTGATTGATGTTTGAAGCTTGAAAGTTTCAGAGTGAGAAACTGTGAGAAAATAGAATACTGGAATAGATAATCATAGAAAGATAAGGTGAAGAAAGTAGATTGTGTGGAGGAGACCATCAGAGATATTAGGTTGAAAAATATTGAAAAATAAAAAATAAAAAATAAAAAAAATGTATCAAGTTGAAAAGTGTATTTAAAGAATTCATACATTGACCTTGGAAACATGAACGGGTTGTACACTTCCACATGCGGAGCCATAAGAGATTTGATATTTTGGAAAGCATCAAGCTATATTTATATTGTCGAGACTAGATCAAAATATAAAATATAATTACCATTGGTCCAACCCATTGTAATATTTAAAAATTTGGAGTTAGCATATATTTCCATATACTATGGAAGAGATAAGACAAAAAGTATTCCCCAAATGATAATGGGGAGATAGTAGGAATTTAAGTATCGATAACCAAGGAAGACTAAACTACCACCACCAACCCTACAAATCATATTATTATATGGAGATAAATTGCAGCAGGAACATGAAACATTAAAGGCACCAAAAGACTACCAAGCAACATTGGGAGAAAATGACACAACAAAAACATCTGGAGATAGTTGAGTTATCATCTATTACTAATAGCACAAAGTTAGTTCATTTTAGAGAAGGAGGCTATTGACATTGCTATGGAATGGTTAATGCGGATGATAGATGCATTAAATATTTCAGCCACCCAAGGAGGAGTGCTCTCTATCATGAAGTGTAAGCTTATGTCAATACAAGAACAAAAAACATGACGAGCCACTATGTATATTGGAAGGATTCATGATTCAAGTTATTAAAGCTTGATGAGACAAACATTGAAGATCCTTTTTTATTGTCTTTAGAAGAAGATGAGATATGATCGAGGGAACATCGATAACATTTAGTCAATGAACAGAGAGGGAAGCCAATGGAGCTTCGAGGAAGTTCAACCATAGTTAAAATATGAAATTGTAATTTTTCTTAATTAATGTAATCATAAAGGTGTAAAATTGATTATTTGAGAAATGATTTAGGGATTTCAAGTAGCTTTCCTATGGAGTCTACAATAAAAGGTCTATGAGATGCCTTATTGTAGTATTAGTTAAGGGAAAGACTATATACAAACCCTAATATATATAACTTTCCTATGGATTCTGCAATTAAGGGAGGTCTATTAAGACACCTTATTATAGTACTAGTTAAGGGAAAGGCCATATTCAACTTTCTTATGGAGTCTACAATTAAGGGAGGTCTGTTAAGACACCTTATTGTAGTACTAGTTAAGGGAAAGGCCATATTTAACTTTCCTATGGAGTCTACAATTAAGGGAGGTTTGTTAAGACACCTTATTGTAGTACTAGTTAAGGGAAATACTATAAGGGCATCTATCCTTCCTATGGAGTCTACAATCAGGGAAGAGTTGCTATGATACCCTATTGTAGTACTAGTTAAGGGGAAGATAGTAAGGGAATCCTACCACTTTCCTATGGAGTTTGCAATAAGGGGAGAACACCCTATTGTAGTACTAGTTAAGGGGAAGATAGTAAGGGCACCCTACCAAATTTTCTATGGGGTCTACAATCAAGGGAGAGTTGTTAGGACACCCTATTGTAGTGCTAGTTAAGGGAAAGATAGTAATGACTCCTTTTCACAAGAACCTTTCTAGCCAAACAAGCAATCCACTAAGTAGACCACCTCGTGTGGATGCCTAACACCTACCACTGGGGCCAAGGGGGCCAAAGTCCACTCTTGGGCCTAGTATGGAATTGGCTTGGATTAACTTATTATTATTCAAATTTCTTTAAAGTTTATATTTATATGCATGTACTGATGCTTATTTTGTGGTTGCAGAGTTCATAAGCCTAATGAAGAAGTATAGTCATTGTGCATTGTTAATTTTAGGATCTAATCAAGGTTATGTATGATGTGTCTACACCATGTCTACTTCATGTTTTCATGATCTATCTACATCATATATGCTTCGTGTTCTCATTCAATGTATATTTCATAAATTTTTTGGTCTTTTGAATGCAAGTATGTTTTGTGTTTGTGACAAACTTGTGTATGAAAAATTTTCTTGAGGGCAAGAAAATTCATGAGGGGAGGACTGTAATGTCCCCATTTTGACATGTAATATAAATAATAAATAAACCATTATATATAAAGTGTTATTAATAAAAATGTTAAAGTAATAATATTTTATGTGTAAAATTATATATAATATCCTTGAATTATAATAGCAATGTGGAATTATGAAATTAATTAAATGATAATCTAATATAATAATAATATGATTAAGATATGATACTATTAATATAAACTATTTTAATATAGTAATATAATTTATAGTTGATATTTTATTAGAATAATATATATTATAATACAAATATTATTAATATAATATATCAAGCTTATTAATATAAGTATATAATTAATATAAATATATAATTAATATAATTATATTATTATTACTAATATCATTAATGAAAAGACGTGACTCCTAGGAATGAAAACTATATACATAGAGAAATTTTAACATTGAGGAATATATCATAAGTAAGGAAAAATATAAAGGGAAAAAAGAGGAATGATTTGCGATCTGAGAGCAAAAAAGGAGAAAATATATTATAGTATGGATATAAACCCTAATGTCCCAAAAGGGGACATTACAACATTTCCCTATGTCTACCTCTCTTGAGCAAGTAGGCTAGCATGGTTATGACATTACCTTAGTTAGTGTTGGTTAAGTATGTTGATGGTTGGTGGAATTGTGAGTTTCCCCTAACATGTCTTGGGCTGATTTAGTATAGAGGTTGAGAGAGACTCCCTCTTAGTCCTAATACTCTATAATTTCTTTCTCCATAAGCTTGTATCTTCAAGAGGACTATCTCAATCAAGTTGCTCATTTTTAGTTGACTTAACGCTGGAGATTGAGTTTAGTAGTAGGTTGGGTGTAGTATTTCGAGCATGTTGTTGGGGGGACATGGTATTGTTGGACATGTGTTACCACCTTATGAGTTGGTATGAAGATATTACAAAATTTTGTCCACTAATGAGATTCTTTACAACCTTGTGGAATGGTGATAACATGTCTAGTTGGGTTGTATAACCCTAGTTCATAATGATAGTTGAGCTTCTTGTATCATAGAGACTAAGTGCTCCTACACTTGATGGTTAGCTATGGAAAGTATCCTTTTAAGTGTGCAATCTTTTTAGTAAACTGTCATCCTCTATGTTCAAAGGGTTAGTTTATGTGGTTTCATAGATGCTCATGTGTGGCATGATAGTATTCTTGAGAATTTTGAGATGGTTATTCCACATGATTCCAACTCTTTTTGGAAGTGTGTAGTGGTTTGACCTCGTTTTGTGGTCACATGGTAGGTGCACGTTGTAGTTGGGCACTTGTGGATGAGGTAGAGTGGATTTTTACTTACCTTGTAGTGTTGACTTTATGGCTAGATCGGTTGTTCCTTATGCATAGTAAGTTCCTTGTTGAAGGACCCTGTGTTAGTGTGACACCTATTCTCTTGTGGTTAACCTATTTGGGGGCTGATGAGATGGTTTGTGGATGTTGGATTGATTTGGGTTTGACTTGTGGAGAGGTTGTTGAGTAATTCCTATTGCTCGGTTTTGATTTTGCACTTGGTGTGTGGTTGTTCTCTATTCTTGGATTGCATGCTTCCAGGAGTAAGCATAGTCTTTGGGGGAGATGATGTAGTGCCTCTCCCATTTGAAATTTTTAACTCCTCTTGATGGATGCAACCTTTCTGATCTTTCTTAGTGAGTCATCATGATTGGGACCATGAGTGGTCTACACACTTGAGGTGATTAGATTTATGTAATTGTATTAGTTCCTTGTATTACTCTTATGACTAATTTATGAGATTATGATGTATTAGATGGTTTCATTAAGGTTTGTGCTAGTGGTTACTCAGATTGATGCGGTATCATGAGGTTGTTTCATGATTACCCTAGGATTTGTGTAGAGATTGCACTATGTATTATTATCCTGCTACACTAGACGAGGTTCCTATAGCAGTAGTTAGTCATGTATTTGAGCATGTTCACTTATGTATTTTAAGTGCCTTTTCATGTTGTTTAAACAACCATTATTACATGCTTAAATTATTAGAATGAATTGTCCATGTTGGATTCTTTGGTTATGTGATACGAATATTTACCTTGTTCATTTTAGTCTTTTGTGCAAAATGGGTTATTTAAATAAATGATTTTAATGTGATGTAATGTGTTTATTGCTTCATCTCTATTATATATGTAGTTGTACTTGATCGTGTGGTTGAGTGTGCAAGATTTATGTCCCTGGTAGTGGCGCATGGAGTTAGTGATTCAGTTGTTCATATTTAGCCAATGTCATCCATGTATGGTTGATGTATCCTATTTAATTATTTAAATTAAACCTTCTAGTGATTTAATAAATCTGGAATCATTTACATTATGTTATTAGACCTATGATTGTGTCTATGCATTTAGAGGCTAGCGATTTCCCCAAAAGTTGTTAAGAAATTTTGTGATTTTGGTTTAAAGAAATTTTGGGCTTTAACTTATTCAATTTTAATTCTAGAGTTGAATTCCAATTACTTGGAATAGCCTATTTTCATTTGGAATAAATTAGGATTTAGCTAGGTGACCTGGTTATTTTTCCTAATCCATTATTCACTCAAAAAATGCATAAGTATCCAAAAAGGAATTCTATTCCTCACCTCTTACTTTTTGAAACATAAATTTTAGAGAAAATTCCAATTCCTCTTCATGAAAAAAATACTATTCTATTTGTTGTGGACTTGGATTATCTGTAGGGTGTCAATCAAACCACTATTGTACTTTTATGTTGCATTGGGATGTGTTCTGCATCTATACTCCTAAACTTGTATTTGGTTGAGTGTTATTTTTCTTATGTTCTCATCCATC
Organism: Cupressus sempervirens; assembly: GCA_028749045.1. Classification (NCBI taxonomy): domain Eukaryota; kingdom Viridiplantae; phylum Streptophyta; class Pinopsida; order Cupressales; family Cupressaceae; genus Cupressus; species Cupressus sempervirens. Next base: position 344,278,493 of record CM053788.1, on the reverse strand, counting down.
CCTTGTCTTTTGATCTTCATATGGTGGTGCATCCACACACAAGCACATGCATGTGAATTTGTCGAGTGACATGCGAGGCTTGAACCCCCAGTTGTATTTCAGTGGAGTTATGTTCATATCAAGTTGGGTTTGGAATATGCATGCCTATGGGCACTCATAATTAGATGAGTATGGGTAGGGTAGGGTAGCACCATGGAGGAGCTTCTATTACAACCTTGGTGACTATTTCCTAGGTTGGCATGAAGAAGGCTTAATTAATTGATAAACAAAATAAATTACTAGGTAATAAATTTAAGATAATAAAATGTTATGTGAGCACCCAGTTAAGTCTGAGGACACAAGATTGTGCTCCTTCCATTGGGGAGTTAGAGCTTCCAATACTAGCTTGGGATACCCAATGACAAGTGATCTACCCTCCAATGAGTTCCTACATAGTTGACCCATTGAGTTTCTGACCAGGGCTTGATCCACTTGCATTATTTGATGATCTTGGTTTAACTCATCTTTACTATCTGGCATGAGTGTTAGCCATGGATTTTTTCTTCATGTGTGTTTGTGTTTGGATCATTATCTCCATTTCCACATGGTTTATAGGCATAGCTATCTGTACCATTGTTGGGGACCAGTGTATAGAGATGGTCTATTTTCTATTGTGACCGATGCTTGATGTTTCACTTGGTATTTTGGATTTTTCAATTATGTTTCCTTGCAATTTAAGCTTTAATTGGAATGCTTGGATATCATGTTTAGATGATGCTAGTTTATTAGATGTGTTCCTTATTTATGATGTTTATCATATGGTTAGCTAATTTAATTCACTTAGTTGGAATATGTATTGCTTTATTGTTTTAGCATGTTAGATTTTCCTATTCTTATGATGTTATCATGTTGTAGTAGTGACACCCTAATAAGATAGCTTTGACTATCTAGCTGGAAGTTTGGGATGTTATGCACAGGGGATGGCTAGGGCCTTTGAGGTCTCACAATTCTATTATGGTTGGGAGGAACCACACATGATTTTTAGCTATGTTGGTTCTTAGATGTTTATGTTCTACTTCATATGATGTTTGGTTTATGAACCATGTATGTACATTGTGATGTTGCTTTCTGCATGTTCCTTCATATGTTGTTATTGATTAGATGGATAGTTTTTTGCTACTCCTTGTTTCATGGTGTTTTTATTTCATATGTTTGAGTGTCCAAGCCTCAACTATTTTGGATCTGACACTCCCTAGTGTAGAGTTCCTAACTCTTTTTCCCTTTTTATTGTTCGTTGAGTTATTTCCTTTCAATCTTGGGTGATAATGGTTCATCATTTGGGTGATAATAGAAGAGTATCACATGCCTTAAGGAGTTCTATAATACGATGTTGGAAAGTATCACACCATAGTAGCAATAAATATCATACAATACTGGTGAAGTATCACCTGGCTATAGTGAAAAGTATCAGCTGGTTGTTGGAAAGTTTTGCCTACTTTCTTGCAAAAACCACCTTGGGCAAACAACAGGTATCTCTAAACTTTTTGGTTGAGAGTTGAAGGATGTTTTGGGTACCCTTTAGGGTTGCACTCCTTTCTAGTTCAATAGATTTTCTATGGGGTTTAAAATATATCATTTAAGTATATGTTGACATTAATTTAATTCTTTATACTTTAGATATTTTTTAATATATGCAATGATTCATTTGAGATAGGTTCCAGACCTCTCCGAGATAAGATAAAGATTCTAGGAAATTTTAGGGCTTTAGAATTTTAGACTTAGCCAAATTTTAAGAGTCAGCATTATCTTTCAGCATGGTGTCTAGTAGATGAGTGGATGTAACTTTGAGCCCTCATCTTCTGTAACCATTGTTGGTCTGTACTTGTGGTTCTTGATTATGATATGATTAGTGGATATGGACTTGTATGTCTAACCATACTAGGAGCTTTTACTTTGGGATTGAATGAGAACATCCCCTTGGTATATTCACATGATTCATGTGATCTTGGTTTGTGAGTTGCAGTTTTGAGCTTGGAGATCTTTGGAAGTGTTTGTAAGACTATCGTTGGTGTAGGTGAACATGTGAGTTTAGCCATGTTCCATTTTCTCATCACCTTGTCTCGGTGCTTCATTACTGCACTAGGTTATTTTTGTTGTTTTTGAAGTATTAGTTAGCATCCAATAAAGATGGGGAGCTGACCCCAATTAACAAAAGGGATGAAGAATCAGCCAGAGGTAACCTTCCTATTATCTACTCTATTCCATATTTTAACTTTAAAAAAAAAGTCCATAGCCTAAATAATGGAATTATCAATCCTTAATCTAACATGCATAACATGCTATAAAATAGACTAGTATCTCCTATACAAAATGTTTATATTTAAAAACATAAACATAAAAACTAAACCCCCATAGAGGGCTAAGTTCAAAGTAAGATGCATAAAAAAACACCCAAAAAGAATACCACTACTAGGTCTAGCTACCCTCTTCCTTCTCTTGCTTTTCCTCCTTTTCCTTAGGAGCATCCTTGTTTGCATCCTCCCTCTCCACCTTAACTAGTTTTTCCAAAGTGGTCTTTAGCTAGTCCTCCACCAAAAACCCATAGATGTATTGGGTGGTCTCAATAGTTTTTCCCAAGTCCTTCTCCTCCTTGTTAACTTGTAGGAAGTATAAGGTTGTGGTCACAGAGTGCATGATCTTGGTGGAAAACTCCACCAAAGCTTCAAAGCTCTGGCAGATACTAGTTGATTATTAGCGAGGTCCTTCATAGACTCATCCAACTTTTCTAGTCTCTCTTTAGTGTGGTTTTGCTTCCTTTTCATCCCAACACCTTTTTGGTTTTGTTTCCTAGGGTAAGTTATATCCTCCCCCCCCCCATTTCCAGCTAGGGTAGCCTCCAAGGTATCAGAGATGTGGGAAGGGCTAATAGAGCTAGGGGTATGCTTATTATCTTGAGGTAACATCTTTTTTCTCTCAGGTTTGACCTTGCTATCAAATGTTTCAAAGGTGGAATCTTGCTTGAGGGGGGTCTTAAATTTTTCTAGCTGGAGATGTTTACTAGTTCTCCTAGTGCTCTATGTGCCCTTCCTAATATCTAAATTTGACTCTATGAGGATGATATTAACCTTAGGGTCCTTTTTAACATTCAAGCTAGGGGTTTTCTTAAATTTCTTGTGGCTAGGGTTAGTGCCTAGGGGCTAGAGGGTTAACCAAAAGAGGCAGATTTTTTGGGCTAGGTTCTAGATATATAGTTTTTTCATAAGCCCCTAATGGATAAGGTAGAAATTTTTATCCTCCTTATGTTTTCTCCTAGCCTTATAAATTGAATCTTCAAGAAAATGTAATAATAGAAATGGGAAGGAAATGTGGTCAAGATTCCCTAAAGGGATTCAAAATAGGGAAGTGGTAATAATAGATTACCTAAAATGGTCCTCCAAGGTGATATATCACATAATTACATAGAAGATGGTGTTCCAAGGCCTAGGGAGGGCATCCTGTGAAAATCCTTTGCGAATTCACATTGGTTCCTCCTTGTGTTTGAGAATTTTTTGCAAGCTACCTTCCTCATTAAACTTAGCCTACCTCCCCCATTTCTTTCCCTCCATAGTAAAATCTTTGGTCCTCACATTGGTTTCCTTGGATATCTCAAATCACATACCATTAACAATCACCTTTCTATCTTTCCAATTATGGAAGAATTGCATCAAGACAATCTCATCATGTTTTACCATTCCCTCCATGTATGGTAAGAGGCCACCTTCTTGCAATTAGACCATCATTGCCTCACTGCTATAGATACATGCCTCCACACCCACTAGTTCAATGCAATCACTAACACGCATCTCTTCTCCTAGACTGACCACCAATTCTTTAGATGAAATAGCCTTGTCGTAGGTATGGTAGTTACCAAATATAAAATGGAAAGCATCAATGATAAAAATTAAAAGGCATTGCATACTCATCATAACTTCTCAAGGTTTCTCAAAAAAAATTCCCCCTCTACGACATGTGTGAGTGATCTCTTTCCATCCACAACTGATCGATGCCAGCTATAGCTTGTGCAAGAATTCAACAACTTGTCATTTTGATTATTAATAGGTCATTATCTATATCTCTCTAAATCCCCCCTTTCTATCCATTTTTAGTAGTAATTAATGCTCACAACAATCAAAACAATAATGCATATCAACATTCAATCTTTCCAAATAAGCCCTTCATGGAAGACCTTTTCCTCATGCCCATGTGGAAAAAATGATCACTTGCCACCTATTTTGATTTTTCATATAGTATTAATAAAAATAAGTTCCCTTTCCATCACCACTTGTATTGAAGATGGTAATGATCTGATATATGTGTGTCACTTGGATCTCCTGGTAATCTTCCATTAACCTTCGAATTTCATCAATTATGATTTTAATCAACCAATTACTTTGACCCTCTCCCTTAGTAGCCTTAATTATAATCATAGATTCCCCTTCAATAGCCAACTTATTGATTCCCCAAGCTTTCACAATTCTCAACCCCCATATGAATACTGAAGCTTTAGGTTCATTAATAGGGCCTCCTTCATAGTTTCTAGTATAGGTGACCATCATATTTTCCATGCTATTACATAGGAAACCTCCTGCTACTATGCTTCCCATCATGGATGAACCATCAAAGTTAATGTTAAGACAAGACAGGGGGTGGGTGCCACATCATCTTCTTCCTTGCCAACAATTTTGAATTATCAAATTGTGCTACAATTGATTCAAAATTCCAAGCTGAAACCCATTTCATATCTAGACACCCTAGGGGGTGGGAGGGAGGCTTCCAATGCTAGATCCCACAAAATTTTGTTATGAACTTGATAATCTATTGGGCCACCCCTAAGCTAGTAGCAGCTTGTTCCCTGAAGATCCTATTATTCCTTGCTTTAATTCACTCTCCATACACTACTAGACCTCCCATAGGGAACGAACTTCCCTCCACACAACTATGGAAAAGGGGTAGTATATAAGAAGGTGTGGAATAGATTCTCCCTCTTGGAGGCATAAATATAATAGTTAGTGAGTTGGCACCCTTTACGCTAGAGGTTATCAATGGTGATGATTGACCCATGCAAAGCTATCCACCAAAAGAAGTTTACCTTAGGTAGGATCCAAGGGTGCTAGGATTTTCTCCAATCAACTTGGGCCACCTTCCCCCCCAAACAATAGAGGTAAGAAAACTTAACTGTAAACTCCCTCGATGGTGTGAGTTTCACACCAAGGAATCCTCAAACAAATCTAGCGGGATCCTATAGGTATGGAGAAAGACTTGTAGCTCCCAAGAACACCCCAAATCCATAGGCTCAAGGTTCTAAAAAGTGACCCATTGCCTTTTTGGGGTGATGTAGTTACAAAGTCAAAGGTCATATAATCTAGTACACTTCTCACTTAGAGGTAAGAACTTAGTATACATGAGTAGGTTATTATGAATCCATTGATCCTCCTAGAAGTAAATATAAGTCCCATTCCCCATAATCTAATGACACCCCTTCCTCAAGATCTTTCTAGTTTTAACCACATTGTTCTAGATCTTGGAGCCCTGGGGGAGATCATGAGCTCAAGGGAATTGGTGGGGAGACCATCCTCCACAATATTTAGCCTTGAAAATGTTACACCAATTGCCCCGAGAGCTCACCAATTTTCGTCCAATTTTTGTTAGCAGGGCCTCATTCAAGTATCTTGCACCTCTCAAATTTAGACTGCCAAGATCTTTTGGTCGATAGACTTTCTCCCAACTAACAAAAGTCATTCTTGCCTTCTCTTCAATGCCAAACCATAAGAAGTTTAGTTGGATTTTATCAATAATGTCTCTAAACTTGTGCAAGATTTTGAAAGTGGAAAGGAAATACATTGGGATGCCCTACAAGGAGGTAGAGAGAAGTTGGTGTTTTCCAACATTACTCAAGATTTTTCCTTTCCATCCCACAAACCTTTTTTGGAAGTGTTCAAATAGACCATTCCAAAACTAGCTAGGGGTTTGCTTTATTGTAAGTGGTAGACCAAGATAAGTATTGAGGAGGGATGCCTCCTAGAAGCCAAGAATTCAAGTCACCTTTTCTCTCAAAATGGTAATGGTGTTAAAAAAATTACTTTTCTTTTCTAGTAATTTATGCATTGACCATAGAATAGTGAATATTGGTTTAGGGTGTCTTCATTCTTTAACTTCATTAATGGAGGAGATGCTGAATAAGAAGGTCTCATCCACAAACTACTATAAGATTTGTGGGGGGCACTAGGTGGCAGGTTTAATGCCCTTGATTCTATTAAAGTTAGTCAAAAAACTAAAAATTTTCTTAACACTTTTGCAATAATAATATAGAGGTAGGGAGATAGAGGGTCACCTTGGCAAAGACCTTGGGAGGAGGAGAATAAATTACTAAGGGCTCTAGTAATGATCACCAAGGAAGTAATAGAGGTAAAAATAATAATAATAACACTATTAACCTTCTCATTAAAACCAAGTTTGGCCAAAATAGAAAAGAATAATTCATGCCTAACCTTATCATAAGCTTTGGATATGTCTAGTTTAAGTGCCATACCTAGGTTATTAGACCTTTGCATAGAGTGTAATACCTCATGGGTGTTTATAACCACATCAAGAATCTAACTCCTAGGCACGAAGCCATTTCGAAAGGGGCTGATGAATTTGTCCAGGAGTAGCTTGATGTGATTCACCATAATCTTAGCAAGAACCTTGCAAATTGTGTTGCAATGGCTAATGGGTCTAAAATATTCTAGTCTCCAAGAGTCCTCCATCTTTCCTTCATCAGCTTACCCATCATGACAAAGTCACGAGCCACATGGGTAACATCATACTTGACAATATCCCATAATTCCTAGAAGAAAGTAGGAGGAAACCCATTAGGATCAAGAGTTTTATGTTGCTCCATACTAAAGATAACCATTCTAACTTCCTCTTCTTGAACTTTTCACATTAGCTTCTCATTCATATGATCATTAATCACTGGTTGAAATGACCTCAGCATATCACTTTTTATGTTTCTACTAATCTGGGTTGCTAAGGGGTGTACATTTCCTAGAAATAGAAATTGACTTTATCCTCTATCTATTCTATTTTACTAAGCTTGTGGTCATTATCATCCATCAAATTGTTGATATTGTTTCTCTTTTTTCAACTCAAGGCTGATATATGAAAAAATGTAGTGTTTTTGTCTCCCTCCTTCAACCATTGGACCCTAGACCTTTGTTTCCATAAGACTTCCTCCCTATACATGAGGGTTTTCCATTCATCTCTACATTTCCTCTCCTCATGCTACTGCTTAATCTGCATGTTACTTTGTGCAATTTTCATTTGGAGAGCTTCTAAGAAAAATTTTAGTAGCATTCTTGTCCTTGGATAAAATCCCAAATGAGGATTTGCTCCAATCTCTCACCTCCTTTCTAATTCTTTCAAGTTTTCTAGCAATATAGAACATGGTTGTGCCTTCCACCAAATCCTTCTAGCACCATGCAATACAATCTCTGAAATCATTATGTGAGTTCCACATAATCTCATACCTAAAAGGCTTTTATCTAGTAGCCTTTGGTATCCTTGAGAGAAGTAGCATCGAGTGATCCGAGATGGTCCTTAGATACACCTTTAAGGAGGTGTGCTGAAGAATGTCCCATCCTTAAGAGATTAGAGCTTTGTCTAACCTAACTTGAATCAAGTTTTTTGCTAGTCTATTGTTGGACCAGGTAAAAGCTGAACCCTAGAGATCAATATTGATTAGATTATTTCTTCTCAAAAAATCCTCCAAGTCTTGCATGCTATCCAAAACATCCTCCAATCCCCCTTGCTTCTCTAATGGGTACAATGGTGTGTTAAAGTCTCCCATACACAAAAATTTGCCATGTCTTGTGGAATCAACCATAGTGGTAGCCTAATTAAAATTAGAAAGTCCATCCATTATGAGTGTTAGGGGCATAGAAATTAAAAGCAGTCCAACTACCAAAATGGGTGGTGAAATTTATGGCAACAAAATGGGTGATGATGAAAATATCCATGCCCACAACCCTATCTAGATTCCACATCATAGAAATGCCACCAAAAGATCCATTAGCATCACTATAGGTATATTTAGCACTTGGCCAAATATAATTAGCCACCCTCAAAAAGACAAGCATAGTCATTTTCACTTCATGCAAAAAAATCATATCAGTGTTAAGTTCAATGATCTTCTATTTGATTTCATACTACTTCTTGGGGCTATTCAACCCTCTCGCATTCCAAGATATGATCTTCATCTTTTATGGTTTTGGGTTTCCTTTAGGGTTTTCTATTTACCTTGTGCAATATCCTTTTGTATTTCCTTTTGATAGATGTTCCTAGTTGGAGGTCTCCCTATCCTCATAGTTGATCCAACATCTTCCCTAATCCCCCCTCTATTCTTTCCCTTTGGGACCATCCGTTCAAGTTCCTTGAATCAAGGCTTGGGCCTTAGAAGTGGGGGAAAATAATGCCACAATACTAGGAAGAGAAACCATAAGGGTTCCACTAGCAAGTGGAGAGCCATCCCTCAAGTCTAGTGGTGAGATGCAATAGCTCCCAATCCCCTCAACACCCATTTCTTTATCTAGCAACTCATCACCTAGATGCGGCTTTCCTAGGATTTACATGTGAACAATCTCCCCCTCTTCATGAGCAGTACCATTCATCATCTTCTCACCTTTCATTGCAACCATCTCTTTCGTAGGGGATCTTGTGCTGTTGCTTATGCAAGGGGTTCCATTCAACTAAGGCTCCCCCACATTAGTTTTGATGGATTCACCCGATTTTGTGTTTTTCTAAGTTTTGGGTACAATAGTCTTTTTAGCTATTTTTGAGCTTTCAACCACCTCCACACTTGGGGATGAGACCTTGTTTTTGAGTTTCTTACTCTTCGTGCACTCCACAAAAAGATGGCTAAAGTTGTTACATTTTGGTAGAGTGGAGCAGCATTCTCATAAACCAGTGGTTGCAACTAGGTTCCCCATTTAGATTTTAGGTCCACCATGGTTGGTAGGGGTTTGTTCATCCCCAAATTTATATAGATTCTAGAAAAACCCATTTATATCGTTGAGCCAATCATAGAATCCATTTTTATGAACTACCCAAAGGAGTTGCCAATCTAGCTAAAGATGCACTCATCCTAAAATTCCAAGGGGAGCCTAGGTAAGTCGATCTAGACTAGGATATATTTGCAAATTTCTCTCTCCAAGTTAATACCTAGTTTCCATTTTTCTAGCATCAAGTGATGTTTTTTAAAGCTCCAAGACAACCATGATTGTATCCCTACCTTTTTCAACTATGAAACTAAACAAGAAGAGGACCTTGGTCATAAAAAAGATAGAAATAGAGCCTGTAAGTTTCCACTTTTTCATGTACCATTTTTTGACCATATCCACCATAGGATGGAAAGAGTCAAACTTTATTATGAGGCATAATGTAAACCCCAAGGAAATCAAGTCCACCATAGAATCATGTAGGGAAATCAAGGGTTTAGTGGGTCTTGAACAAAACATGGATTTATCACCAGAATCTACAAGAGTCTTGGATTTGACAACAACCCCTAACTAGTTTGACTTTGGGGTCATCATTATCGAGGGACCACCTTGGGGCTTGGGGCCCAAATAAGCACAATCATTTAGAATGACACCAGGGTTTTTTAGAAGAGATGCATCCTCAAGAAGGAAGCAACCATTCTAGGATTTTGCAACTAGCTCAAGATCTAGGAAAATGGGTACCAGTTCTAGCGGGGGGGAGGGGTGGAGGGGGGATTCATCCCTCCCAAGAGTGAGAGGAAATTGAGTTGAGGGGGAGAACAAGGGTGTCAAAGTTGTAGGGGGTTACTTTTGATGTTGTTAAGTAACTTATCCTAAGAAAAAATTTATTTAGTGCAAGTTTTATCCTTGCATTCCAAGGATATTTGGGTGGGGCACTACACAAAGAAGTCAATATTTATACTCTCCATTTTGATGGCTCCAAATGCAAACAAGAGGCCATGGATAGAATTGAGCTAATTAACCCTAGAGGAAAATATTTCCATGTTGCATACTGCCTATAGTTTATAGCCACTAATAATGTGGCAGAGTATGAGGCCCTTGTACGAGGACTTCTTTTCATAGTTGAGAAGAATGTCAAGGCACTCGTGTGACAAGGAGATTCACTGTAGTGCTTCTCATGTTTGCACTCTATACCTTGTTATATTTTGATCTGAGAGATACTTGTTACTCATGTTATTTTTACATTTGTGATGACCCGAGGGTTAGATGTTATACTTTCATTTCTAGAATCATAAATGTTAGATTTTTATGCTGCTCAGTTGATCATTTTTGCATGATGATGCCATTTCAAGATGATAGTATGTTTTATGATAATATCTGGTTATATGGTATTTTGACATATTCTCTAATTACATTTTATGTTGGATTTACTGCTATGGTTATTTACTTCATTCTCAATTTTTTATGCTTTATGCAAACATCAGCAATGTTAATGTATTAATTCAATATAATTAAATAAATGGTTAAATTAGGTTATTTAATACATTTATTTCTTTGACTATGTTATTATATGAAATTGTACTTGATCATGTGTTTTAGTGTGAAAAATTTATATCCTTGATAGTGGCATATGGAGTTAGTGATTCAACTATTCACATCTAGCCAATATTGTCCCTGTATGGTCGACGTATCCTATTTAATTGTTTAAATTAAACCTTCCAATGATTTAATTAATCCAGACTCATTTGTGTTATGTGAATAGACATGTGAGCATGTTTGTGCATTTAGAGGTTTGCATTTTTCTCAAAAATTATTGAGGATTTATGTGATTTTGGTTTAAGGGAATTTTGGGCTTTAATTGATTTAATTTTAATTCCCAACAGCTTTGTTGTAGATGAATTCCAATTACATGGAATAGACTATTTTCATTTAAGTTGAATTAGTGCTTAACTAGGTTACCTAGTTACTTACCCTAATTGATTATTCACTCAAAAAGTGAATAAGTATCTAAAAAGGAAATTTATTTTGCATATCTCTCTTTCTAAAATAGGAAAATTGAGAGCTTTTTCCAAATCCTCTTCTGGAGGATTGCGTTTATGTTTGTTGTAGGAGCTACGGGTGTGGGATCTTCACTAGAACAGTCTCGTTGGATCTAGCTCAGAGAGACCTTGGATTGTCACGACTTTGAACAAATTTCGTAGGATATTTATTTTATTTGGTTGATTCTTCTTTTTTCCCTTTTGGTTGTCAAATAGGGCTCTCCTATTTTTACATTTCAACTATGTTTCTGCTTTTGTTTCTGGTAGTTGTATGTTAGGAGATTGAGAACTAGTGTTCCTCTCCATTAATTATTGTTAGTTCTACTCAGTTGGATGTGTTAGAGTAATTATTTTGTTTCACTTATTAATTAGATCATCTTGATTTAGTTAATTAAGTGGTTTATTACTCTAGTTCTTAAGCTTTCTTTTAGGTGCATATAATTAATATTTTATACTAATTATAATGCACAAACCTAGTTAGGGTTTTGTGATTCCTTTTATAAGGATTCACCTCTTTGTATTTTTTTAATTTACTTATTCGATCATAATAGAGATTTCTCTTTGCATGTTCATAAGATGTCTCCAGCCTTTTGGCCTCCATGATTTTTTCTTGCTTATGTTCTTTTCTTTTTTCATGTAATAGGGTTATGCATGCAAGTGTTCTTGGGAGATTAGTTTTTCATCTAATCTAACATGTTATCAGAGCCATCTTGCTGCTCGCTATTCATGTTTTGTTGAAGTGTTTCAAAAGTAGGAGTTTTTCAAGGGTTTTAGAAGCTTTTTATGTGGATTTAGGGGGGACCTTTGTTTTTGATCACTTTTGGCTCAAATGGACATCACCGTTGCATTCAAAGCACCCAAAAACCCTAGAATCCATATAAAACTTGTCCATTTTGGACAACGTTGATTTGGGAGGCAATTTTTTTTTGCCCAACTAGATCGTATGGCCCCCTACACATGTTATGAGGCAGAAATATTAAAAATTGCAAAAAAAAAGTTTAAAATGGCCTTGTTTTGCTGTAGTGATTTAAGAAAATTGCCAACAATCACCAAGATCGCTAGCGGTTGGTGGTAGCCGCTTGCGGTAAACCGCCGGTAGTAGCGCCTTCCGACCGCTCGCCCACCCTCCACCATGGCTTTGTCACTATGGCGGCATGACTTACGCTCTCTGCCCACCCTCCACCTGTAGGCCACTCCACCAGAGGTGCAAGGGTGGCACTTTTTTTGTTTTTTATTATTTTTTTATTAAAAAAAAAAAAATTCTTGCATTCCGAAGGCCCTGGAGGTTTTTTCACTGTAACTTGAACATACAGACATATTTTTTCATTCCAAAAAATGTGTCGAAAAGCTAGTTCCAAGATGGAGATGCTTGCATAATTTTTTTTGGGTTTTTATGTAGTTTGGTTGCCTATTTTGGTAGTCAAAGCTAGATGTTCTATTTTTGCACTTCGAGAGGCATATCTCGCTCATCCGGACTCTTTTTTGGGCTCGCTAGATATTGTTGGAAAGTTGTTTCTGTGAGTTATTCAGTTGCACAGATCTTTTATCCAAATTTTTCTCTAGGTTCTTTCTTCTTTGAGTTTTTCACTTTTGCACTCTGGTAGATTACTTGGATTCTACAGGTCCTGGGATCTCTTCTTCTGTTCTTTTGGATCTCTCTTCTTTTTGACTTCTAAGCATTGTATTCTTCTCTTCTATTGTATTCTTTTTTCTGTAAATGCACTAAGATAAAGTGCCTACTTTTGCATATCTAGGATCTTATACACCTTGTGTGTGTTTGTACTCACACTCAGTTATAAAGTGCCATGGGGGGTCATGATGTTTTTCCATTTTGTGCTCATCCACCTTTGTCAAGTAAATGTTTCTTCCTCAACATTAGCCCATGTTGTGTGTCAGTGACACTGCCCTTTATCCTGTGCTTGTATTTCTATTACACTATTAGTGTTCCTGATTCTTCTTCTTGCAGATGTTTTTGGCATTGCATTTCAGTGTTCCTGTCACCCCTCTCCCTGTTCAGCATTATGGGGGTGTTCACCTATTCGCTCTCTTGCTTCCTTGGTTCGGTTGAGTGATCTACATATTTAGTTTTTGTTCTTATGTACTAAGCAGATGTAGTGGCTAGGAACATATGCATTTTGGTGAGATGGTTCATCCACTAAATAGACACTCATTCATTCCTACTTTTGGAGGTCACCTCTTCGATTGATCAGCTCTTCAAACTTTGTCTTCTCTACCTATTCATGCATTATTTCAGTGGGGGTTCCAACAATTTCTTCTGATAGTGTTTGCAGCTTCATGCTCTTTCTTGTTCCTTTCTTTGGGACATTTCCTAGATTGGAGGCTTTGTTTCCTTCATCTAGTTCATTTCCTTATATTGGGTACCTGATCAGGCCTTGTTGTCGGGACCCATTTTCTTGCTTTCATAGCTTTGCTAGGTTAGCTTCCTCCTAAGCTTCGCTTAAGGGGGGGTGTTAGAGTAATTATTTTGTTTCACTTATTAATTAAATCATCTTGATTTAGTTAATTAAGTGGTTTATTACTCTAGTTCTTAAGCTTGCTTTTAGGTGCATATAATTAGTATTTTATATTAATTATAATGTGCAAACCTAGTTAAGGTTTTGTGATTCTTTTTATAAGGATTCACCTCTTTGTATTTTTTCAATTCACCTATTAGATCATAATAGAGATTTCTCTTTGCATGTTCATAAGATGTCTCCGGCCTTTTGGCCTCTGTGATTTTTTCTTGCTTTTGTTCTTTTCTTTTTCCATGTGAGAAGGTTATGCATGCAAGTGTTCTTGGGAGATTAGTTTTTCACCTAATCTAACAGGATGTGTATGAACATTTCTTTGATTTTTGAAATGAGGGTTTAGGGTTTTGCACCGTTATGCTAGCCATTTTGCATACAATGTCCAAACCTAAATTTTATAGGATTTTTGTAGCTTTTGTGCCCTAATATGAAATGGGTTTTAATGTCAAATTTTTGGAGTTTTGAGGTTTTCCATCTCATTTTGCATGCCACCCAATTTTCTTGGATTTTTTTGGCATGATGTTGGTCATGGACTTGGATTATCATAGGATGTTAGTTATACCACTGTTGCATATTTATATTGCATTGGGATACATGCCACATCTATACTCCTAATCTTGTATTCAGTTGACTATTATTTTTTCTTGTATTTTCATCTAACACTTGTTTTATGAACTTGATGATGGTGGTGTGCCACACACAAGCATGTGCACACATGTATTTTTTGGGTGACTTGCAAGGCCCAAGCTCCTAGTTGTACTTTGGTGGAGTTATGTTCATTGGGGTTGGGTTTGGTATATGCATACCTGCGTGCACTCATTGCTAGATGAGCATGGGTATGTAGGGTAGGCAGTGGAGGGGCTTCTCTTACAACCTAGTGACTATGTCATAGAGGGTTGGTGTGAAGAAGTTCTAAACAAGTGATAACTAATTAAAGTACTAGGGAATAAAATTAAGATAATAAAATGAGATTCCTATTCGATTTATTTGAAGGTGAATGTCTTACAATTTGATTTTGAGAACACTCAGCAATGGTCTCCAAGGGAGTCCCTTGAGAGTGTTTTTGCACTAGGTTAGCTTGGGAGTCCCAAGAATATTACTCTCCACTATAGCACCTAAATAGTGACCCATAGAGTGTTTGACTAGGACCTAATCCACTTACATTTTCTCATGATCTTGGTTGTAGTCCTCTTTACTATATGATGTGGGTGTTAGTCATGGACATTTTCTTCGTGCGTCTTTATGGTTGGATCATTATCTCCATCAACACAGTGGGAGTGGACCTATGGGCTCTACATGTTTGGGAGGCATAGCTACCTATACCACTACTAGGGACTAGTGTACAGAGATAATCTATTATTCCAATGTGACCAATGCTTGATGTTTCACTTGGTATATTCAAGATTCTAGAGTATGCTTCCTTATGATTTATGCTTTCATTGGAATGCTTTCATATCATGTTTAGATGATGTTAGTTTATTTGATGCATTTCTTATTTATGATGTTTAGCATATAATTAGATGTTGTGATTCACTTAGTTGGAGTATCTATTTCTTTATTGGTTTAACATGCTAGATTTCTTTGTTCTTATGATGTTATTACATTGTAGTAGTTATGCCCTCATCAGACTTTTGAAAATATAAAAGGAGTAACTAAGAGGGGAGGGTTGAATTAGTTACCAAAAAATAAATCCCAGATCCCTTAGATGTTAGTACAAAACAAACTCTATGAAAATTAAACTCTGTTGAAGCTGGACAACTACATAGACAAAATGTTGTAACTCGATAAATACTGAAATAGCTTGATAAATGTTTAACATGAAAATATTAAGATATTATCTATGATTAATATTAATTTAACTTAGTTACAAACACATAAGAGAAATAGCATGAACACACTTGAAATCAAGATTTAATGTGGAAACCCAATTTGGAAAAAACAACCAATTGCAACTAGTTACTAATTTTCACTCTTTTGAAGTGAGCCTTGTTAGGAGCCAACCCTGTTAAAGGTTACAAAACACATTGTTAGGTGTGACTATGTTAGAGGATTTAATCACCCTATTAGGAGTGGCCTTGTTAGCGTTCTTTAGAAAAATCAATAGAAATGCCACCTTGTTAGAGGATTTTCAATTAGCTACTAAGCCAACTCTGTTAAGAGATTTAAATCATGGTTACAATGGTTAGAGAGTAATAATGAGATGACCTAATTCTTAATGCAATTGAATTACTGATTATAGATCTCAATTTTTTCTTGTATACTTGATCCTTCTTGATCAAATGTATCTTTGCATCACAACAAGACTATTATACTTATCCTTCTAATCCACTTCCACTTGGCATCATCGAATATTCAATTATGTTCCACTATGCTTTTTTTCTAATCCTTAACTTGACCTTATATTTATATCTTTCATATTGTTAAATCATCTTGAATGTAACATAGAATAATTAATATTCATCTTCTTAGTCTACTAAAACCAATAGGTAATTCAATTGAACTCAATATACCAAAAAACAAAATTCCTTCATTAGTTGACCCTGCTTAGTAGACACTAACTCAAAAATGATTTTTCTATGTCAACCAAGTAAACTTAGTTAATACTATATATTCAAAAAGTTCCTTTGGTGACTGAGTGTTCTTAGTTAACATTGGTTCCATCCAACATTTCCTTCATTAACTGAGTGAGCTCAATTAACACTCAACTTTTACAAACTTTCCTTTGACGCTTGAGTGAATTTGATCGATACTATCTTATAAATTAGGTAAACTCTAGAATGCTCAACAGACATAGGAAACCATCTTGAATGCCCAAGTGAGCTTGGCATACACGAACTAGAAATGATAAGACATTTTGTGTAACATCAAAGACAATACACAATTAATCAATTGTATTCAACAATCTCCCTCTTTGGCATTAATGGCAATACAACATGTCATAATGTAATGAAATTTTATAACAAGAATAAAGTAAGGAACACATCCTTAGTTTCATTCCAATTCTCATCCATGAGAAATCCCCCTATCAATATGAACTTCTTCTGCCTTCAGTTTCTGCCTCTATTAAAAAACTTATGTCTTCAACATCTTCTTCTGATAGCAAACTTTGTCTTTGATATCAGACCAAGTTCATTCTCCCTTTTTGACATCTCTTTCTCTTTTTATTTATAAAATTTCTATGAGATATGATAGACAAACTTAACCCTCTTTGACATCTCATGCCAAAGATAATATTTAGCGAATATCAATGTACCTTATGTACTAATTCATTTTCAATATGCCCCTTGTCAATACTACACCAATTGATTGATCTTCAAGATGATCTAGTTGATGCATCACTAAAATTTATTTAGTGAGCTTTAGATAGGGGAATGAACCCTAACTTGCCTCTTAGATATTGAAATGAATCCTTAGGTAATGGCCTTGGTGAATATGTCTGCAATATGTTCTTTAGGATTCACATATTCCAATTTGACTTCTTTATCTTGTACCAATTCTCTCAATAAAAGATAATTTATAGCAATGTGTTTTATTTTGGTATGCATCAATGGATTCTTTGATATATTAATTACATTGGTGTTATCACAATATATAACCACTAGATCCTTGATCTCTATCTTCATACCTGCCAATAATTGTTTGAACAAAAAAATATTAGAACAATTCATTATTGCTACCACATATTCTACCTCTATTGTATATTGAGAAATATAATTTTGTTTCTTGCTTGTCCAAGACACTTGTCTTTTATCAAGAAAGAATGCTCCACCATTGGTGCTCTTTCTGTCATTAATACTTTGTGCCCAATGAGCATCCATGAATACTTTTAAATCCAAATTGCCTCCTATTTTGTACCATAAACCATAGTTTTTAGTACCTTTAAGATATATCATGATTCTTTTGATTTCCATCATGTGATTTTCTTTGGAATTTGCTAAGAATCTTGCCACCATATTGATTTCTAATGCAATATTAGGCCTTGTATGCACTACATACTGCAACTTTTCAGTCATTGATCTATATGTGGTCTAATCTACCTCTTTGAAATCATCATTTTTAGAAAGCTTATGTCTAGTAGACATAGGGGTTACAACTGGTCTTGAGTCTTCCATTCCAAATTTCTTTAGTATCTCTTTGATATATTTAGATTGAGTAATGTAGATACCATATTTCTTCTACTGGATCTACAATTCAACAAAGAATTTTATCACTCCAAACATAGACATCTCAAATTATTTACTCATTTCTTCCGAAAATACCTTGCACAAGTTATCATTTCCTATGAATAAAGTGTCATCCACAAATATTTCTGCCAACACAATCTTCTTATTTGGTCCGTTTTTGATATACAAACTACTGTTATCATTTTTTCTTTGAAAACTCAGTAGTTTTTGGAGATTTTTGGGACTCAAGAGGTGAGGCCTCTTGTCTTCTAGATAGATTTGGTAGAGTATTAGGTTCATGTTAAATAAATCTTCTATAATCTTCAGGCTCTTTGTTGCTTTCTTCTTCACTCTTTTATACAAACTCATCAATTCTCACATGTGCATTTTCTATGATTTTATAAGTAGACAAATTCAAACATTTGTATTCTTTACTTCTGTAGGAGTATCTTAGGAATATTCCTTCATCACCTTTGACATCAAATTTACTTTTCCTAGATTCTTTCAAGATATAACATTTGCTGCTAGATACTTTCAAGTAATATAATTGAGATGGTGGGGCGGGGGGCATGAATCAATTATCCAATAATTAAAACACTTATCAATTTCTTTCTAGTAGAGATTATTATCAGCCATACATTTTCTATATCCAAGCTTTGTGAAATGTTTGTCTAACCTTAAATACTAGATTTTGGGTGCTTGCTTCAAGCCATACAATGCCTTCTTCAATCTGCATACTATGTCCTTGTCATCTGTCAAAGGACAACCTTCAAGTTGTTTAACGTATACCTTTTTTCAAGTTCTCCATTCAGAAATGCTAACTTGATATCTATTTGATATACTTTGAATTTCTTATATGTTGCATATGCTAAGAATAACCTTACTACTTCTATTCTTTCCACAAGAGCATAGGTCTCATCATAATCTATTCCTTCTCGTTGTGAGTAACCTTTACACACCAATCTTGCTTTGTTCCTTACAACTTCACCTTGTTCATTCATCTTGTTCCCAAATACCCATTTATTTCTTATCACATTCTTGTCTACTAGTCTAGGGATCAATTCCCATGTCTCATTCTTTACTATCTAATCCAATTCCTCTTTCATAGCTTGCTTTCAATAGTCATCTTTACATGCTTCATCTGCATTCTTGGGTTCAACTTGAGATACCAAATATAGTTTGTAGTGCCCACCTATAGTTTTCTTTTCTATTATATTTACCAAACTCTTTTATGCTTATTTCATGGATGTGTTAGTTTCAAAGATATTATTTCATAACTTGGACTAGAGATATATCAATGATGATTACTTAGTTGACTATATCTCATGTGTTGTTTAATGATTATGATAGTTACCCCATACTTACATGTGTATGGTGTGTGTGTCTATTTTATCTATCTGTTTGTTATGTTTGATATTGTTAAGGGAGGGAGTCGTAGTCACTTGCTAGTTGGGATCTACATGATATACCACTCCCCACCATTGCCTGTTTAGTTTCGATATATATATGTATATGTATATGTATATGTATATATATGCTTATATTTTATGCAAGATTGCATGTACCAGGCATCAACTTCCCTAAATTGCTAGGATGAATGTGCCCTATCATAATAACTCAATGGTAAGAATGGGCAAATAATGTTCAGGGCCAATCCCAACCATAGCTTAAATACTTGTCTTGCAAGGAGGACTCGTAACTAATTTTCCACACCTTTTTAAAACTCGTGAGTTTATCTTTGTTTGTATTGTTTGATTTTGAGTTTTGATCTATTTTGGTAATGTTGCTTTTGTGTGGATTTCACTATGTGATTTATTTGTTAAATGGTTTAATTATAATATTTGGGTTAATCATATAATTGAATATTATTTGATTAAAAAGAAAATATTAAAGCATGAGAATATTTAATTAATTAAAAAATTAAGTAATAAATATTTTAATTTAGAAGTCTAAATTTAGAAAATTGGTTAAAGATAAATTAGAATATAATGATATTAATTTAATTAATTATAAATTAATTAAATATATACTTCAGTTTAATATATTTAATTAAAAAGTTTAATTTAAGTTGAACAAAAAGATAATTAAAATATTAAAGATTTAATATTACTTTATTATAATTATTTATTTAAAAATAATTAAATTAGAGTTGCATTTAAATAATGAGCTTTGATTATTATTATTAATTTAAATAATAAACTATGTTTTAATTAATATTTGCACTAAATAATAAACTAGAGGAAAATAAAATATAGAAGAATGAAATTTTAAAGATAAAGTTATAGTTCTAATTGTGGCGTAGTTATATTTATTTAATTTAATGATAATTATTTAGGAGTTTTATTTTAATAAAAAACTCTAAATAATGTTAATAATTAAATTAATAAATATATTATTAAAAATGCTTCAAAAATTAATTAAAGAGAGAAAGCTAATTATTTAAATTAAGGTATTTTGTAATTAAATATCTAAAATAGTTGTGCATGAAAAAGTAAAAAGGTAATAAAATAATAAACAATTATTGATTAGTGAGTTTCCTCTCGTGATTGCACAATCAAAGTCCCAATTTAGGGAAGAATTATTTATCAGAGATCCAGAACTCATTTTGCAATTACATAGGTTTTGGGAGCAAAAATTGAGAATGGGATCAAAAGAATTGTTGAAAAATTTAGAGGGTTTGGATTTGCATGTATTCACAGATTGTCTTAGATTTTAGTTGTGGTTTTAAGGTAGGGTTTGAATATCCATTGTAGAATTTTATTGAAAGAACTATCTACTTCATGTCTTTTTAGGTGTTTGCATATTGCTTATTAATTTACCATATTGATTGTTGAATAAAGAATTATGTTATAGATTTTGAAAAATGAAAACTTATTAATCAAAAAAAATTGACTAAGAAAAATTATAGAAAATTTGTAGAAAATTATTATGATTTTATTCTTTTAAACACTTTTAGATAATATAGGGAATATTTGATTATGGAGATTTGGAATAAAATAATAAATTGAACAGTTAGGGTTTAAATTTGTCATTAGAACTATGTGATTAACATTAATTTTCTAAATATAGATAAATATTATTCTTATATTTAAAATAATTTAATTGCAAAATTTATTAGAAAAAAAAAAAGAAAATGGATTAATTGAGAGGAAAACATATTGTAACTGAACTTATGCATGCATGTGAAAACAATTATGCTAAAAGTAGAAGCTAAGAATAGTATGGTTACATGCATGTGAATATAATTATGCTAAAAATAGAAAACTAAGTATAGTATGGTTGAATAATTTGAGAGATCAAAGACATGCAAAAATACTAATTGCATGTGTATTCTTATTTTATATAATATAATTTTCAAATTTATTTATTTAAAAAATAATAATTAATTAAAAATAAATAAATAAATAATTTATTAATTTCAAAAATTAAATAAATATTATTCATTTAGTTTAAGTGGATGTTATCATTATTGATTCTTTAAGCCTAATTAAATTCTTAGTTTCATATAAATGATTTTATATTTATTAATGCAAGAGAGAAATTAATAAATAAATATTTATAATCTTATTATATTTTAAGAGAAGTTGTGGTAGAGTTCACTTTGTAAACATTTAGTTAATAACTATTAGACTTTATAAGAGAAATTATAAATAATTAAATTACATTTATAATTTTATCTCTAGTTGCATTATGAATTAAAGGAAAAGTAAATATTAATATTAGACTTAAATAAAAATCATATTATTATTTAAGAAATTAAAATTAATATCAATATTTAAATATAATAATATACATTTGTGTTATTAATTAAATCATTTAGATTTAAGATTATTTAAATTAATAACATGATAATATTGTATGATATTTTATATGCACAAAAAGATTGGATATTTAAATACTTATTATTTTAAATAAGTATATTAGCGTAACAATTTATATTAACATATATATTCTTATTTTATTTCTAAACACATCCTTATGACTCAAACTAAATAAGAAAAATTGGTGGAATTAAATCATGTGGCTAAAAACTATGTGTTTTCTAATATTCTATTTATAGTCTTGTAATGTTTATTTTCATGATGATTTTTTTTTTTGTGGATTGTTTAGTTGGCCAAGTTAGGATGTGAACTAGAGGTAGTTTTTGAGATTATTTTTATGATTATTTGACTGAATGTCATGGTGAACTTTATTATTTAAATTAAGATTTATGTTTTATGAATTTTATGCTATTGAGCAATTATGAGAACTTGGGTTTTGAGAACCAATGTTATTTTTTGTGTTGCTTGTCAAGGAACCAAATTCGATCAATATTATTATTTTTTTAATATGAGACACTTGTGGTTTGTGATTTTTGGGAAGGTAGTCTAGATGCATGTCTATGAGAGTGGCTTGCAATGGGGGTTGGGGCCCAAAGTGGCTATCAAGGTAACTCATTTTAAGTTGTATAATACGTATATATGGTAATTAAAATATCTTGCCTAGCCCTTTTCCTTGAGATACATTAAATAGATAAGTTAGAGATTTTTCCTTGTCCATGTCTTGAGTTCTTGTATAGACTAAGGATGAGATGGAGATAATACCTTGAGAGGCATGACTAGTTTCCTCATCTTCATGAGAGGGTATTCTGGTTTCGCATAGAGTCACTAGGGGGCTGGGGTCCTGAGAGACTACCAGGACAACCTTAGAGTTGGCTCATGTGATGACACTCCATAGTATGTAGCCTAAGTCTCCTTCATATCTTTTTTATATTTACCTATAGTGTTATACTTGTTGGATATTACTTTTGATGGTGTATTTATTGTAAGTTGTTACTCATTGATTGGATGTCTTTTATTGTTAACAATTGACTTTGATTAATGAATGGTTAGTTATTCACTAATGGTGTTTTTATTGTTGGAGTTAGTGATTGGTAGTTACTTTTATTGATGATAGTTGTTATCTGTTGGTTATTTTTCTTATGACACTTGACATTGTTTTGGAGGTGGTTGTGTCTTTTTGGGTTTTGATACTTGATTTATATTTGGTATTTGTATGTTGACTTGGTATGAGATGTTAGTATTGGAATGAGTATTTTTTTAATTTTGATTATGTCTTCTTCTTAAGTAGTTTGTGTTACTCTTAAGATAGTTTTGGCTATCAAGATTTCTTGCCTAAGACTATATTATGATTTGATTATTTGTGTGTCGATTGTACTTTATCTCTCTTACATGGTGGGAGTGGGAGCCTAATTAGGTGACCACATGGTTGGGAGGTAGTGTATTCTTACCATTTAGGCCTCCCTCAGATTGACATATGTTGGATGCTCTTTGATATAATAGTACCATTATCATTCTTCCTCTTATCTTGAAAACTTCTATTCATTTGATGTATCTATGTATCATGTGTTTTGAGATCCTATAGGATATTGTATTGTATATTAATTTACTTGTATCTAGTTTCACATACCCTGTGACATGTGCAGTGGATGTTATTCATTAGATATGCTTTCATATTATGGTTGTACTTGTGCATTTGCTTATATGATTATGTATGTATTTATTCATTTTATGATAATGGACATTGTAATTGAGACTTAAACTTATTAATAAAGCATTTCTTAAATGTGACTCAACGTAAAGAAACCCTTAAGGAATTAAAATTGAATTTGTAATTGATTACATGTTCTTGATGTGTATGTATATATTGCTTCTGCATTATTGTTACTTTGATGTTGTTTAAACTTTTTTAAAAATAGTTCAGTAAATGTTGTAACATATTAGGTTTATTTCTTTTGGGTTCTTGAGTGGGGCGTTACATAGTTATTCACTGACTCTTCTTCTTGTCATCACACCTTAATTTTTGCTTCCAATGATCTACTCGGGTGGATGATTCTTTGTGATATTCTTACCGAAAGTAGGAGTTTTTGTCTCAACTCTTGGTTATACTAAAGGTTCTAAGCTTTGTTCCTGCCTTGGCTCTCATTCATTTTGCAAATCATTGTTAGTCTCAAGAAATATTTCATCATTCCTTGGTTTAGTAATAATATCATCATCTAAATTGTAATCAACTATTCTTTCTTGTATCTTGAATTTCTCATCAACTCTCACATTTACACTTTCCATAATAGCCTTAATTCTCTAATTATAATATCTATAAGCATTGATTTTCAATGAATAACCAAGAAACATGCCTTCACCACTTCTAGCATCAAAATTAGCAATATCATCATCTCTTTTGATATAGCACTTACTACCAAAAATTATAATGTACTTAACTATAGGTGAGTGACCAAACCATAGTTCAAAAGGGGTCTTGTTTATTTATTTCCTAACATGTACTCTGTTTAGAGTGTAGGCTATTGTATTCATAGCTTCTCTCCAAAACATCTTGGATATGTCATTCCTAGATAATATAGCTCTTGTAACTTCTATTATTGAGCTATTTATTCTCTCTTCTATACCATTCTATTTAGGAGTTCTTAGAGTTGATAACTGTCTTTTGATTTCATTTTATTCACAAAATTTTCTCATTTGACATAAACTCTCCTCCTTTATCTAATCCCAAACATTTAATCTTCATGCCTGATTCATTCTAAACTCTATTCTTGAATATCTTGAACTTATCAAATACCTCAAATTTTTCTTTAAGAAATACAATCCACATCATTCTAGAAAAGTCATCAACTAAAATCATGAAATATCTTTCACCATAGAATCCTTTAGTCTTCATAGGAATGCTAAGATCTGTGTATACAATCTCCAATTTTTCTATAGTAGTAAACTTCTTGCAGAGAAAAGAAGTTTTTTAATGCTTTTCCAAAACACACTCCTTACAAATAACGTTAGAAGGTTTTACAATCCTAGAAAAATCTCTAACTACAAACATACTACTAGTCTTTACAATGTTGTCAAAGTTTATATGACAAAATCTCTTATGCCATAACCAACTGTCATCTACCTTTGCAACCAAACATGTCATTTTAGTAGGATTCAATTGAAATGCATTACCTATAGATCTAGTTCCTATTCTAATTACCTACCCTTCTTTGTCTTTGTTTATGCATGTCTTTTTTGTGAACTACAACTGATAACCTTTATCTACTAGTTGTCCAACATTCAGAAGATTGTGCTTCAAACTATCAACAAAATATACATCCTTAGTGTTAGTTTTACCATCAAGAGTTATAGATCCAATACCTTTAACACCGCATGCTGAATTGTTTCCAACTCTGACAATACCTCTATTCTTAGAATAACAATTTTGCTAAGAGATATAACAAGTTTACCAGAACATGCCTTTGTAAACTCTATCTCAGAACATACATCACCAAAACTTCCATAACTTCTTCTAGACTTAACATTTCTTCACCCAACATTAACTGCATGTACTAGATACTCAAAAGTATCTCTCATAACTTTGAATAGTGAGAATACTCAACTAGCCATTTGTACTAACTTGATCTTTTTGTTGTTCTTCTATCAAATACCATAAAAAATTGCTATGTTGACATCAATGACAAACATAGTCATGAATGTAACATATCATCATGATAAGGATCTAGCCATGTTTCTATAGTACTCCCCCATAGGAATTCATTAGCATTCATGCTTCCAATAATCTCTCCCTTTGGCATTGATGGCAACATAGATGTAAAACATATAGTTCCAAGAATATCAATAGTTAAAGATTGTTAACCTTTCTTTTCAAATCATCTTCATGAATCATTCTCCCCCATTAATATACCTCAATGTTCTTTTTTTCCTATGTTGTATTTCTCCCTTACATGTTGTACTTCTTCATACTAACTTCTATTTTACTTTTTTTTTCCATGCTAACTTCTCTCCCATTGTCATCAATGTCAAAGGTTTCACTCAACCATCAAAACTCTACAACAACTGATTCTCACTAGCCCAACTGTCCAAATACATTGTTCAAAAACAACATCTAATCAAGAGTCCTAGATGACTCTATCCATCACATCTAATCCCCTATACAATAAGCATCAACATTCAATCTAGATGTAAACAATGGTACTTTATTACACTAGATTGATGCATTCTTGCATCTTCTACTCTGACGTAGGAAGGGGCATAACCCTTAGCATACCTTGGAAATACTCACAAGTCTCTTTGGGAAGAGGCTTAGTGAAAATATTTGTAATCTTCTCTTTAGTGCTCACATACTCCAATCTAATTTCCTTTTCTAGAAATTTCTCTATCAACATGTGATACCTAATAGAAACATGCTTGGTCTTAGAATACAACACTAGATTCCTAGACATATTTATTGTGCTTGTGTTGTTATAATGTATGACAACAAGTTCACTAAATTCTATCTCTATATCCTTCAGCATCTACTTCATTCAAAAAACTTGATTAAAATTATTTTCTATTGCAACATATTCTTCTTCTACTGTACCTTGTGAGGTACAATCCTACTTCTTTCTTAGCCAAGAAAGTGTCAATCTTCCTACAAAAAAGAAGGCTCCACCACTGGTTCTTTTTTTGTCATCCATACTGCCTGCCCAATCAACATAAGTATAAGCACACAGAGTAAAATTATTAGACTTATCATATAACAATTCCAACTGTATTTGCTATATTTGGCCTTGTGTGAGTCAGATATTGCAAACCTTTGATCATAGATACGTACTTCTTATGCTCAATAGTAGGTGCCTCATTCTTTGTAGATAACTTGTTCTAGTTACCATAGGTGTTCCAATAGGTTTACCAAACCAAACCTCTTTATTAAATCCTTCAAGTACTTAGTTTGAGAAATAAATATTCCTTCTTTATCCTATATAATCTGTAATCCGAGAAAATATTTCATTTCTCCTATCATACTCATTTCAAATTCCTTTTTCATTTCTTTTGCAAACTTGTCACTTTCCTCATCATTTCCTCCAAATATAATATCATTAGTTCCAATACCAATTTTTTGAAATATAAGAGGAGTAACTAAGAGGGGAGGAGTGAATTAGTTGCCACAAAATAAATCCCATATCCCTTAGATGTTACTACAAAATGAACTTTGTGAAAACTGAACTTTGTTGAAGGTCGGTAACTACACAGAAAAAATGTTGTAACTTGGTAAGTATTGAAATAGATTGGTAAATACTTAACATGAAAACCTTAAGATATTATCTATGATTAATATTAGTTTAACTTAGTTGCAAACACATAAGAGAAATAGCATGAAGACACTTGACACCAAGATTTAATGTGGAAACTCAATTTGGAAAAAACCATCAATTGCAACTAGTTATTGATTTTCACTCTTCTGAAGTGAGCCCTATTAGGAGCCAACCCTATTAATAGTTACAAAACACATTGTTAGGTGTGACCCTATTAGAGGATTTAATCACTCTATTAGGAGTGGCCTTGTTAGAGGTCTTGAGACAATTCAATAGAAATGTCACCTTTTTAAAGGATTTGCAAATAGTTGTTGAGCCAACTTTGTTAAGAGATTTAGATAACTGCTACAATGGTTAGAGACTAAAAATGAGATAACCTAATTCCTAATGCAACTAAATTACTGATTACAGATCTCAATTCAAGCTTGCATACTTGATCCTTCTTGATTAAATCTATCTTTGCATCACAACAAGGATATTTTGCTCATCCTTCTAATTCACTTCCACTTGGCATCATCAAATCTTCAATATGTTCCACTATGTTTTTTTTCTAATCCTCAACTTGACCTCATATTTATATCTTTCATATTGTTAAGTTAGCTTGAATATAACTTAGAATAATTAATATTCATCTTCTCAATTGGCTAGAATGAACAGATAATTCAATTGAACTCAATATGTCAAAACAAGAAAATCCTTCATTAGCCGACCTTTCTCGATAAACACTAACTCATAAATGATTTTCCTATGTTAACCAAGTGAATTCAGTTAACACTACATATTCACAAAGTTCCTTTTGGTAACTGAGTGAGCTCGGTTAACACTAGTTCCATCCAATATTTTCTTCATTAATTGAGTGAGCTTGGTTAACACTCAACTTTCAAAAACTTTCCTTTGATGCTCGAGTGAACTCAATATACATTTTCTTCTAAATTATGAAAACTCTAGAATGCTTGACAGACACAAGAAACTATCTTCAATGCTTAAGTGAGCTTGGCATACACTGAGTGGAAATGATATGACATTTTGTGTAACGTCAAAGACAATACACAATTAATTAATTATATTCAATAAAGACAACTTTGACTATCTAGTTGGTAGTTTAGGATGTTATGCACTAGGGATGGAAAGGGCCTTTGAGGTCTCATGATGCTATTATGGTTGGGAGGAACAATGCAAGAGTTTCAGTTTTTTCACATTGAGATGTTACTTTTAGTATGTTTTCTTCTACTACTATGGTTTAGATGGTTAGTTATATTTTTGTCATGCTTCTCTTGTGTTTGTGTGTTCAAGCCTCGAGTTGCAGATCTAGTAATCTCCAGTGTGGAGTTTTTAATCTCTCTTTTATCTCCCTAAATGTTCTTGGAATGTCTCTTACATTTCCTAGGTAACAATGTTCTAGAATTGGATGATACTTCTAAAGTATCACATGCCCAAAGAGGAAATATCATGCAATATTGGAAAGTATCACACACCTAAAGGGAATATGTCATGTGATAGTGGAAAGTATCACATGCCTATTAGAGAAATGTCATAAAATATTGGAAGAGTATCACATGACATTAGAAACTCAATCACCCAGTCCCTAAAAGCATCACACATGCATTGAAGAAATGTTGTATGATTTTGGTAAATTATCACCCAAGTTGTATGGAAGTATCGACTGGGTCTGTGAGAAAACCTACTCAGGTGACCAATGGAAATTTTTTGATTTTACCAAAAGGTTTTGATAGGTGTTTGGGATAACCTTTATAGAGTTCTCAAATCCTAGTGTTTGACCTTTCAAATTTGGGATGTTTCAGATTCAAATGCATTTTGTGACTTCTGTAGTTTGTCATTTTTTGTTCAATAGTGGTGTTTGGAGATCCATTGGTGTTTGGTTTTTTTTTAGTCTTCCATTGTGATCTTTATGATCCTTGTATGATGAATTTCATATGCATCCATACTTGTTTAGAAAAATATATCTTGGCTTTTATTTATCATTGTTCCAAGGATCTTTGGGAAGGGCATTATATTCACAGTTTGTAATTTTACAAGTTAAAATGATTTACTCTTGTAAACACAAAAGGTTGATGACCAATCATAAGAGAGTGTGAAATTTAATAGATGAATTTGAGGCACTAAACTTCAAATTAATCCCTAGAAAGAGGAATGCGGTTGTTGTTGCACTTTCTATCTGTTTCAATGCAAAGAAACCCATTGAGAAGACATATCTTAAAAGGTTACTTATCAAATTAGTAGATGTACCATCTATCTTAGATAATATTACTATTTTTTAGATCTTTCAAGATGACCAACATAGTATAGAATTCATCATGTGTAATGTTTCATTTGAAGGGAAAATAATTGATGACAAGTGTGAAGAAGACCAAGAAGAGGAGAATGAAGATCACAAAAGCATCATAAATCTAAAAACTAAAATTACCCCCAAAGGGATGGTAGATTTAGAGCATATTTTTGACTGTGATGAATTATTATGCCATAAGAGAACTCTTGAAGAAGAATGAAGTGACGAGTGTGACTCTTACAACTTAGGTACTAAAGATGATCCTAAAATGGTCAACATTGGGAAAATATTATTCTATGGAGTTATGAATAACTATAGACTTATAATCCCAACATCAGTACACATAATATACCTATGAAGCCTGATGCCAAACCTTTGCAGCAAAGGAAAAGACCTATGAATTTGATCATCAAACCATTGATAATGAAAGAAGTTCATAAATTGTTTGAAGCTAAGACCATTTTCTTTATTCAAAACTCCACTTGGGTTTCCAATTTGGTGCTAGTAAGGAATAAAAGTGGGGAAATTCACCTTTGTGTTGACTTTAGGAACCTGAACTAAGCATCTCAAAAGGATAACTATCCACTTCCCTCACTTGATAAAGTATTACAAATTGTGAATGGATCCAAGATGATGTCATTTTTGGATAGGTACTTTGGATACAATCATGTCATGGTGGATGAAGAGGATAGATTGAAGACAACATTCGCCATGAAGTGGGGAACACTCACATATAGGTGAATTCCCTTTGGGCTAATCGAAGTTGGAGCCAGGGTAAACTTTAAGAAAGTCGCCTCCAAAAAAAGATATAAAATATAGGTGAATCTTTCATTATTTTGAAAAAACAAAATTATTTCTATTGGTGAATCTCCCAATTTTTATTCTAAATATGATCAATATTGGCAATTATTTTTGAATCATATCTTTTCTGTATAAAATATTGATGAGTCTCAATAATAATAGGAAGTTCATTAATCACCATGGAATATTACAAATCAAAATTGAATAGTTTTTTTAACCTCATGGAATATTATGGGAATCGTTACATATACTTTAAATCAATAGTGAAAACTAAGTATTGGTGATATATCATTAAAGTAATTAATAATTATGGTAATTATGGGCTAGTTCAATTTAATTTCTTCAATAATATATAATATTTAGGTGACTCAAATCTAATCATGTATCAAATATTGTGGTGAATATTTGAGTTTAAACTTTTCAATAAAATAAATTATTGAGCGATTTGAAATATTCTAGAACTAAATTTTATAAAACTATGGCAATTTGGGTTGTATCAAATCTTAAATTATTAGCCAAATTACTAGCCAAAAATTACTAAAATTAGCCAATTTGTGAATATTAGCCACTAAAAAATTCCTTGGTTGGAGCCAAAATTCAATGAGCCATAGACAAATTTTTAAAGGACTAGTAAATATTTGTATGGTGATCTACATTGATGACCTTATAGTCTTCTCAAAAAGTAGGGGCAATCATATTGTAGATTTAAAATAAGTGCTTAATCAGTTTAGGAAGTTTGGTTTATCTCTTAGTCCCAAGAAGTGTTCATTTGGGGTTATGAAGGGAAGCTTTTGGGACACATCATTTCCAATGTTTTTATTTTAATTAGCCTAAAATGAGTAGAAGTAATACTGAAATTGTTTCCACCCAACAACTGTAAAGAATTAAAGTCTTTCTTTGGGAAGATTAACTTTGTTAAGAAATTCATCAGTGGCTGCGCCAAAATAGTGTGCCCTTTTAATGACTTATTGAAAAAGGGAGTAAATATCGAATGGAATTTTGAGGTCAAGAAGTCTTTTGAAGATATCAAGGTAGCTATTTCCATGACCATAGTACTTGTATGCCCAAATTTTCAACTATTATTCAAGGTCTACTCCTTTTCTTTAAAACATTCATGCACATTGAATTATATTACCCTAATATAGAAAAATAGTCATTTTCTTTAGTGAAAGCAATCAAGAAGTCTTATCACTATATATTACAAAGAAAAAGTCTATGCTATTGCACTTGACCCCATGGTCAAGTCATTGTTAATATAAAATGAGCTAGGAGAAAGAAGAGGAAAGTGGATGGATATTTTGTGACAATTCAATCCATGAAGCTCATAAGAGGACACCAATTAACCAAGATGATGACCAAAAATGGAGAATAAGGAATAATTTCCTATGTATACACAAGTGAGGGAATTATATCAAATATTTGGTACCAAGACATCATGTACTACCTCTTGCAAAATCGATGCCTTGAAGGGATGAACAATTCATAGTGCAAATCTTTGAAGATGAAATGCGAGTCCTATATTCTCTAGGATGGAAACCTCTACAAGAAAAAATATGAAGGAATATACCTAAACTACTTGAATAACGAGGAATCCAAAGAGGTGTTGGAAAAATATCATGATAAATATGACATTGGACATGGGTCAAAAAAATTGTAGCTCATCAACTCTTGAGGTTAGGTTATTATTGGCCTACTCTTTTTAAGGATACCCTAAAACATATATGTTCTTGTCATGTCTATCAAATGAGTGCCAATAGAGAGAGAAACCCAACTAGTATTTGAGGTATGTCATTCTTCCAATTGGGTGATGGATTTTATTAGGCCTTTGAACTTTCCATCTTCTACCAGACATACATTCATTTTGATGACCATTGATTATTTTACAAGGTGGATCAAAGCAAAAACATTTTAGAATTGAATTACCTAGATGGTTACCATTGTAGGTTTCCATAATAGATCAAGATAATCACACTACTATTCCTCTAACAAAGGGTACTCTATCCATCTTGAGAACTATTTGTTTTACTATGAAAATACATTTGAATTGTCAACCTAGGGATGTAGGACTTGAAATGGGTCAGCATGGTATGTGCACCAAGTTCCTTAAAGAGTCTTAACACCTATGCTGTATGAAAATAAAATGCATGAAAGAAACCTATACTACTGATACAAAATAGTAAGCATACTTAGATTATTAATAGAGAACTATAGCAACTACAGAAAAGGGAATTCTAAACTAGTTAATAGTTCAAATGTTCACTATGATAGTTTTCCACAAGTGTTGTAGGAACTTTCATAGTAACTATGCTATGGGACTAATATAGTAAATCTATCTTAAACAAGAAATTACAAGAAACAAATCTACTCTACCTAAATCTATTCCAACTCCCAAGTGGGTCCCCTTGGTTGGCTTCAACTAACTAAGAACACAACAAGTAATCCAAAATCACTTTCTCATTAGAACTCTAATTTTGTTAAATGATTGAACAATTTGTCAGGAAGAGAGAAAACAACTTCAGAATCTTCAAATCCCCTCACTAGCTCTAACTTTCCATATATATAGAGGATTGGAACTTATTACAAAAACATAACATAAAACTCGTAAGCAAACGTCATCAGTAGAAAAAGGGTGGGATGCCAACCATGACTTTAGAACATTGATTGAGTAATAGAATAACAACCCATAGATAATGTAATCAAGTTAGCTCCCTAAAATGACTCCTTTCTCAGACATGGCTTATCACCCAGAATTGATTCGTACTTCTTATGCCATGATCGGTCTTCATTACTCCTTCTTTGATGCAGTGTTTTCCACTCTTCACACTACTTCCTCTTTTCCTACAAGTTAGAAACATTCAAACATATACAAAAATATTTCTACTCTCATTCAAATATTAAAATATAGCTTAAAACATTTATATGAAATATTGCACTTTATATATAATATTAAAAAAAGTATATCATATCCACTATCCATAGGTTTAATAGGTTCTAGCTGCATTCATCATAAAACATTTAAAACAAGTATTTGGAAAAAAATTTCTCATGGCTCAAAGAGTAAGTTCAAACTATATAAAAATTATATCAAATTTGAGACATTAATTTGTCTCATCATCTGCCCCCCACTATGCCAATGCTTGTCTTCAAGCATTGTACTTCTTCACCATTTTTTTGAAATCTCCCACTATTGTCTTCCCCTATTTCTTGGTTTTGAAGGTGTAGAAGTATCCTCTTGATCGTCTCCAATGCTCACCCAAGTGTTCTTCAACTAATGGATCTAACCTAGTAGCATTGCTTTTGTATAAGGGCTAGAGAAGGGTAGGAGGTTGGAAGGTTAGTGGTATCCATAACTCTTTCCTTATTTGCCTTCCCAATTGCATGTATTTAAGTACTATATTCACTGCTACCTTGAAATTAATAGGGCTATGTGGTTCATCCTTCTTGAAAGATTCTAGTAGTTGACTCCACCTATTTTTAATCCTTGCAATTGCTCTCTGTTGTGTAAAATTGGGAAGTGTCTAATACTCTCTATAAACTTTTTCCCTTTCTTCAAACACTTTCTCTCTAATTTCCAATTTTGGCCTTCCACAAGTTAATTTGAAACAATCCCTCAGGAGGTCATAAGGCTTATGGGATTCATCCTGGACTAGCAATGGCACAGATTTTTTGAGCTCTCTATAAGCATCTATTTGTCTATCATAATTGGTTTCATTGTGTATCCATGTCATTAGATCTCTTAAATGAACATCCCCTATGTAGAGCAAGGGATTCCACTCTGTTTCTTGTGGAATTATTAAATTATGTAAATAGAGCTCACACAACAAGTTCTTTTTCCATGAGGGAAAAGTTAGATACACATTATAAAATTCTTGAGTATTTTTAAAATCACAATCAATATTTCTTATTGTCATCATCAACTAGAACAATAGAAACTATTCTTTCAAACACATAGCATACACCCTTGGGGATGGTCTATAGGCTATAGCCTGATCAGCTAGATTCAAAGCCTTATTCATTTGTTGCTTCTACTTTTCTAGTTGCTCTTTCAATGATTCAATTTCTTTGTCTCTATCAAATATTACCTTTTTCATCTAGTCTCTCTCTTGCTTCCACAAGAATTTCTAAAAAAAAATGATTATATAGACCAAAATATTGAATGAATTGTTGATGATGAGCATTCTTAGGTTTCCTATTTTATCTTTTTTTTTCTGGCAACTTGTTGGAAATACTGGGTGTACCATGAAGATTTATAAGGTATAAGTGAGACATTGGAATATTCAAAAACTGATGGCATGGTAGGTTTCTCATTGCTAGGTGCTTCTTTTGGAACAACAATAGGAATTGGATTACACATTTCTGGATTCTCTTATGGTGTCTCCTTGATAGACTTAGTTTCATGTGTTTCTATGTTTTGGGGCTCTACTTGAATAGGAGAATCATCTAGAACATTTTCAACTACTAACTCTATTTGAGATTTTGAAACTAGGACATTTGGTTTTTCAATAGAAGTTGGAGATACTCGACCTCACATGTGAGGGCTTCTATGTACAGGACCTTCTTTAGCTTCAACCACTTTATGGGTCTATTTAGGTTTAGGCATGACTAGAGTAGATGTTGCAGGATTAGTTACTATAGTAACATACTATTGGATACAATTGTTCACTTTTGTTTTGTCTTTGATGTTACACAAATATCATATTAGTTATCAGATAGAGTCTACTAAGCTTAGTTGGTCAAAAATGAAAATTCTAGAGTCTACTAAGCATTCTTGAAAGTTACTCTATGGAAACATTTTCTATTGAACTCACAAGGTTAACAAAGGAAAGTTAGTGTTTACCGAGTTCACTCGATCTCAAAAGGATTTTGCAAAGTTCATAGTTTTTATCGAGCTTCAATTGGTTAACACTAGAAATCATTTCTAGAGCAGTGTTTACCAAGTAGGGTCGACCAATGAAGGATTTCATTGTTTTGAGAAATAAAGTTTAATTGTTTCATGTATTGATTGTAGCCGACTAATGAAATGATTATTGGTAATTGTAACTTGTAAATGAGCCAACTTGACAATTTGCAAAGTATATATGAAAGGTCAAGTTGTGAATTCTAAAGCATGGATGAGTGTAATGAGCAAGCATGCAAGTGTGTTAAGGAAAGTGTGAGAAATTTTTGAAGAAGGATCAGATATTCTTGAG
Organism: Cupressus sempervirens; assembly: GCA_028749045.1. Classification (NCBI taxonomy): domain Eukaryota; kingdom Viridiplantae; phylum Streptophyta; class Pinopsida; order Cupressales; family Cupressaceae; genus Cupressus; species Cupressus sempervirens. The sequence goes on along the minus strand of CM053788.1, from coordinate 344,243,378 downwards.
GAGCAAAAAATTTGTATTCAATCAGAGAGGATCTAGTGAAGCAGAATAGAGATCTATATCAAAAATTTAGTTGCATCTCATTTAGGTCAATTCATTGTTACTTTCTCACCATTGTAGCAGTGATTTCTAAATCTCTTAACAGAGTTGGTCTCACAGCCATTTCTGTAAATCCTCTAATAAGGTGACAGTTCTATTGAATTGTTCTAAAGTCCTCTAGCAAGGCCACTCCTAGCAGGGTGATTAAATCCTTTAACAAGGTCACATCTAATAGTGTGTTTTGAAACCTTTATTAGGGGTTGACTCCTAATAGGTCTCACTTCAGAAGAGTGAAAATTGGTAGCTAGTTACTTGGTGGTTTTTCCCATATTGGATTTCCACATTAAATTTGGTGTCTCTTGTGTTCATGTTATTTCTTTTATGCATACATGTTAAATCTATGTGAATGCTTAAATATTAGTAATAAGTTAACTTAGAGTACATCTACCAAGTAACAAAATTTTTCTATGTGGCTATCGAGGGACAATAGTTATTAGTTTATAAGACATCTTAGGGATGTATGGATTTTTTTTTGTGGTAACTGATTCACCCCACTCCCCTCCACTCTCTTAGTTACTTCATCTATATTTCTAACAATTGGAATCAAAGCCTTTGGTGCTTGTAGGAAGGATTTCAAGGATCTAAGCTAAAGATCAAGATGTCTTACAAGAGAGAAATTCCAAGACTTAATAGGGATAACTTTTCAGTATGGCAAGGTCTCATGAGACTCCATCTGGCTTCCATTGGAGATACATGATTGAAAGACCTTGATCAAGAATATGTAACTCCTCCTGGTATAATATCTATTAATGACATTATTGAGAAGAAGACGCATAACACTATGATGATAGACATTGCATCTGCCCTAAGCTATGAAGATTTTGATGATACAAAGGACTGCAAAAATGCCTTTAAAATGTGGAACAAGCTGAAAGATATGTATGGAGGTGATGATAATGTGAGGAGAGACAAAGCAAAAAGTCTAAGAGGACAATTTGATTAGATGAGGATGAGAGAGGATGAGAACATTGTTAAATATGTTGAAAGAGTCAAAGTAAGCATTAGTGCAATCAAAGCTTTTGGAGGAGATATCAAAGAGGAAATAGTTGTAAGTAAAGTTCTTAGAACATTGCTTCCTATTTATGCAATTAGAGTTTCTACAATTCAAGAAAGAAGATGTGAAGAAAATCATAAGATAAATTTAGAAGCCATAGCAGGAAGATTGACTGCATTTGAGCTAGATAACTATGACAACTATGTTTTAGCTTTCAAGAACATTGAATAAGCATTTGAAGCTAAGTTTTCACTCAAAGATAAGGGAAAAAAGATAAAGGATTCTTAGTCAAAAAGTGAAGAAGAATCAGAACAGAGTTCTGACAATGATTTTGAGGTGGTTGAAGCTCTTCTAGCAAGGAAATATTCTAGAGGCAAAGGAAAATAAAAAGGTAAGGTTCCTTTGATCTATTTTTCATGAGAGGAAATTGGTCATATTGCTGCTAGGTGCCCAAACAAGCAGAACAAGGATGAGAAGAAAGGTCACAAGTGCAATGGCAAGAAATACTTTAAATCATTCAAGGACAAAGGTAAGAAAACATGTTTCATGGCTAAAGATTCTAAGGATTCTGATAATAGTGAAGATGAAATTGTTTACATTGTTGTGAAAGATGAATCTGATAATGATAAGGAAGATAAGATGGAACTTATCTCTCATGTAAGAAAAAATGATACATGGATCATAGATAGTGGTTTTTCACATCATATCACTAGTGAAGAAACAAAGTTTGAACATTTTGAAGACTATGGTGGTGGCAGTGTGAGGTTTGGTAATAATGAGCTTTTTTGCGTAAAAGGAAAAGGATGAATCTCACTAACCAAAGAGCTTGTATATGATAATTCCTATTGGGTTGAAGGACTAAAACATAATTTTTTTAGTGTGGCACAACTAATCAATATTGGATTCAAGGTGGAATTCATGCAAGGATAAGCAAGACTATTGGATGAGAAAGGAAAGCTGATTGGATCAAGCATACAAACAAAAGGTAACTTGTTTTATCTTGAACTTGGTGAATGTTCATGTTTTATTGCTCAAGTTGAAGAAAGTTGGTTATGGCATAGACGGTTATGTCATGTGAATTTTGATAACTTGGTAAAGATAAGAAAAATCAAGAAAGTAAGAGGCATTCCTAGTATAAAGAAACCTAATGTTGGTCTATGCAAGAATTGTCAAATTGGTAAGATGGAAAAGACTAGCTTTAAAAGTAAAAACTATCAGTTTGAATTTTTTTTGAAAATTGTGCATATTGATTTGTGTGGACCTATTTGAATTAAGAGCTATACTAGAGAAAAGTTCTTTATTATTTTTGTTGATGACTACTCAAGAATGATGATTGTCATGTATTTGTGAGAGAAATTAGAAGCATTTGAGAAGTTCAAATGGTATTTTGCCAGAGTAGAAAAGGAAACTAGGAAAAGACTAAAATGTTTGAGGTCAAACAGAGATGGTGAATTCATCTCTCATGAATTCAATAACTTTTGCATTGAAAGAGGAATCAAAAGATAGGTATCAAATCTTGGAACTCCCGAGCACAATGGAATAGCTAAAAGGAGGAACAGATCTATCATGGATTGTGCAAGGACTCTAATGATTGAAAAAAACATTGCTATCAAATATTGGAAGGAAGCTATCAACACTATAATTCATACCTTGAACTAAGTACAATTGAAGAAGGACTTATTTAATACTCCCTATGAGTTATGATATGGTTATAAACCCAATGTAACTTACCTAAAAGTATTTGGAAGAAAATATTATATTTTGAAAGAGTCTAGAAAAGGTAAATTTGATGGGAAGGGTGATGAAGGCATATTTTTGGGATATTCTTGCAAGAGTAAGGCATATAGATGTTTGAATTTATCTACTCACAAAGTTATAGAAAGTGCACGTGTGAAAGTTGATGAGTTTGTAAAAAGGACTAAAGAAGAAAGCAAAAAGGAACCAGAAGATTATAGCAAATTTGTTTTCATTGAACATAATATAGTGCCAAATACATCTGTCAATTAGGAAATTTCTACTCCTGAGTCTTTAGTCACCCAGTTGCAAGAAGTTCAAACCAATTTGAAGGAACTTGTGTCACATTCAGGTGCTACGGAGCCAATGCCTATCAAATCTGAAGGACTTGAGCAATAGTCAAATTGACTAGAATCAAAATTTCAAAATGAAGACAGTGGAACTCAATCAAAGAGCAAAGAACTTGTATTGGCAAAGTATCTCAAGAGACATCATGCACTAGATCAGATTATTGGAGACAAATCTAAAGGTACTATGACAAGAAGTTAAAAGGTACTTGTTTACTTGCTGATTTTGAACCTAGAAATGTCAAAGATGCATTAGAAAATGAATGTTGGATTGAGGCTATGAATGAAGAGATAGAGAAAATATAAAAAAATAAGACATGGACTCTTCTACCTAGGCCTAAAGATAAAAATATGATTGGAACTAAGTGGGTATTCAAAAATAAATTGAATATTGAGGATGGTAAGGGATCAAGAAACAAAGCTAGATTAGTGTGTAAAGGCTACTCTCAAGAAGAAGGAATTGATTATAAACAGACTTTTGCTCCTGTTGCAAGACTAGAAGGTGTCAAGACCTTACTTGCATATGCTACATACAAAGGATTTAAGGTATATCAGATGGATGTCAAATCAACATTTCTCAATGGTATTCTTGGTGAAGAAGTCTACATTGAGCAGCTTGAAGGTTTTGTTGATCCGGACAAGAAGGACATGGTCTGAAAATTACACAAAGCATTGTATGGTCTGAAACATGGTATGAAAGATTGAATAACTATCTTATTCAAATTGGTTTTCAGAGAACTAATGATAATAGTAGCTTGTATATCAAGGAAGGACCAAATAACAAGATTGTTTTGGCAGAAATATTTTTGGATGATACTTTTTTTATAGGAAATGATGATCAGTGCAAAGAATTTTAAGAGATAATGAACAAGGAATTTGAGATGTCCATGTTTGGTGAGATCAAATTCTTTGTTGGTCTTCAAATTCAGCAAAGCAAGAATGGTATCTACATTACCCAGTCAAAATACATCAAGGAGATACTCAAGAAGTTTAGTATGGAGGATTGTAAACTAGTTGGGACTCCCATGTGTACTAGATTAAAGCTTACCAAGGATGATGAATCAAAAGAGGTAGATCAGACCTTATATAGATCAATGATTGGAAAGTTGCAGTATGTAGTTCATACAAGGCCTGATATTGCTCTTGCAGTTGGTATTGTGGTAAGATTTTCAACAAAACCCAGAGAGAATCACATGATGGCAATCAAAAGGATTTTGAGATACTTGAAAGGCACTAAAGATTATGGATTGTGGTACAAATTTGGAGGTAATTTGGACTTGAAAGTGTTTACTAATGCTAATTGGGAAGGAAACATTGATGACAGAAAAAGAACAAGTGGAGGAGCATTCTTTCTTGGAAAGAGGTTGGTTTCTTGGACAAGTAAAACGAAAAATTGCACATCCCAATCTATAGCAGAAGTAGAGTATATTGCAGTAGCAATAAATTATTCTAATATTGTTTGGTTTAAATAGTTATTGGAAGGCATGAAGGTTGATATCAAAGAACTGGTTGTTATATTTTGTGATAATACAAGTGCAATCAACATATCCAAGAACCCAGTGATGCACTCCAAAACCAAGCACATTGCAATAAAATATCGCTTTTTCAGAGAATTGGTACAGGATAAGGAGATCAAATTGAAATATGTCCATACAAAGGAATAGATTGCTGACATATTCACCAAGCCATTACCTGAGGATGCATTCTTGTATCTAAGAGGTAAGTTAGGGGTCATTCCCCTATCTGAAGCTCACTAAAATAAAGTTTTAGTGATGCATCAATAGGAACCAAGTTGAAAATCTATTAGTTGATGTAGCATAGTCATGGAAAAATTGCATATGAATCAGTACTCAAGGTACATTGTTACTCATTTGGTATGTGTTGTCAAAGAGGGAGAATATATTGACATATCTTTCTAAAATTTCAATTTGTGTGTGAAGAGTTTTCTATTTAGAAAAGAATCTATGTAATTCCTTCATAGAGGGAGATTACTACATTACTAAAGTTTGTGGCATAAAATTTAAGAGGGAGAAATATTCTCTCAAGAAGAGACTTGTTTTCAAATTTCATCTGCTATGACATGTTGTGTTGCCATCAATGCCAAAGAGGAAGATTGTTGGATACAATTGTTCAATTGTGTGTTGTCTTTGATGTTACACAAAAGTCATATTAGTTATCAGATAGAGTCTATTGAGCTTAGTTGGTCAGCAAAGAAACTTCCAAAGTCTATCGACTATTCCTAAAAGTTAGTTTATAGAAACAATTTCTATCAAGCTCACAAGGTTAACAAAGGAAAGTTAGTGTTTATCGAGTTCACTTGGTCTCCAAAGGATTTTGTAGAGTTCACAGTGTTTACCAAACTTTAGTTGGTTAACATTAGAAATCATTTTTGGAGTAGTGTTTACCAAGTAGGGTTGGCCAATGAAGGATTTAATTGTTTTGAGAAATAAAGTTTAATTGTTTCATGTATTGATTGCAGCCCACTAATGAAATGATTATTGGTAATTGTAACTTGTAAATGAGCAGGCTTGAGAATTTTTAAGGTATATATGAAAGGTCAAGTTGTGAATTCTAAAGTATCGATGAGTGTAATGAGCAAGCATGCAAGTGTGTTAAGGAAAGTGTGGGAAAATTTTGAAGAAGGATTAGATATCCTTGAGGAGTAGCAAAGTTGTATTTGATTAGAGAGAATCTAGTGAAGTAGAATAGACATCTATATCAGCAATTTAGTTGCATCTTATTCAAGTCAATTCATTGTTACATTCTCACCATTGTAGCAGTGATTTCTAAATCTCTTAACAGAGTTGGTCTCACAGCCATTTTTGTAAATCCTCTAACAAGGTGATAGTTCTATTGAATTGTTCTAAAGTCCTCTAGCAAGGCCACTCCTAGTAGGGTGATTAAATCCTTTAATAAGGTCACACCTAATAGTGTATTTTGTAACCTTTAATAGGGTTAGCTCCTAATAGGGCTCACTTCAAAAGAGTGAAAATTGGTAGCTAGTTACTTGGTGCTTTTTCCCATATTGGGTTTCCATGTTAAATTTGGTATCTCTTGTGTTCATTTTATTTCTTCTATGCATGCATGTTAAATCTATGTGAATGCTTAAAGATCATTAATAAGTTAACTTACAGTACATCTACTGAGTTACATAATTTTTCTATGTGGCTACTAAATGACAGTAGTAACTAGTTTATAAGACATCTTAGGGCTTTTTGGATTTTTTTTTTTGTGGTAACTAATTCACCTCCCACACCCCGCCCCCCCCCCCCCCCCCCCCCCACCCACTTCTCAGTTACTCCATTTATATTTCCAACACAAACCTCTTTCTTTTGTTACTTTAAGAAAGGCATTTTGCACTTCCTTTTCAAGGTTAGGGCTAACCTTACTCTTGCCTTTACCCCTAGATGAGCTTGGCATATCTTCTTCTAAATTAGGCTTAGAAAACTTATTGGGAGAGGGTCCTTTTTCCTTCTCAGCTAGATTATGAATTGGATCTATGGCTTCTTCCTCATTTCCTAAGTTTGGAGGAACAAGGTTAACTTGTGGCTGTAAGGTTTTGGTTTCAAAAAATTCTACCCATGAAATATAGGAAGAATCCCTAAGAGATCATTCAACTAGAAGCTTAATGAGGGCATGATGGGAAACAAAATTTTGTTTTCCTTTTTGGGTTTCCTCAGCACCGATACATAACATATTATAAAGAAAATTGGGAAGATTAACTTGCATGTTATGCCTTATGCAACTAAGCAATTTAAAATGATGAGCATGTAAGTTCGAGAACCTACCTTCATAGGTTAAATATCTGATAATGTGGGTTTCTAGCTCTAGATATGGAGGTGGAAGAAAAAGTCTCTTACATCCTTGTTTTGTGATGTCTACTCGAGGGTCACCTTGCTAAGTAAATTGTTCCCTTTTAGATCTAGCATCTTGTTCATTTGGATAATGTTCCTTGATTATTGGTAACCCAGTGACCTCTACTATTCTTTCCTTGGTAGCAACCACTCTTAATCCCAAAATTGAGGCTTGTCCTTCATCAAATGTTTTCATGAACTCCAATGCCACTTCCTCACTAAATTCTATCAATTGTAAGAAATAATTGAGCCATCCACAAACATGGAATCACTGCACTACTTCAATATCTGTGAGTAAAATATTATGCATTACTTGCTCATACCTCTTTAACTATCCTCCCATCTTCAAAATGTCTGGCTTCCACTCTTGCTACTGCAACTAAATTTTCTTTTGCTTTGAGCTTCAAAAATAATTTTAAAAATGTCATATGTTGTTACCACTTCTCATAATCAAGTCCCCTTTGTTTCTAGTGTGTAGAATAATGATGCATTAATGATGGAGTACATTGAGGCTTTAACTACAAATGTTCCCATAATAGCTCTTAGACCTTTCAATCATGCCAAGTATAAGAGATTTTTTTGCAAAAATCACAATAAAAGGTATGAAAGATGTAGAAAGATTTTAAAAATTAATGAAATGAAAACTATTAGACTACTTCCAAAGTACATTCTTTGATGTAGACACAACTAGGATAATCATGGAGGTGACATTTAGAAATTACCACACTTTCTGGGCCCCTCATGAAAATTTGACAAGTGTCCTCACTTAAAAAAATTTGGTATGGGAAGGAGAAACTGGCTTAAGTTTTATACAATATATATAATGCAGTATTAGATGTAAATATTGAAACCTACATTTAAAAAATGAATAAAGAGGAAAATAAATCATTATACCTTCAAATTTGTCATTGTACATCCACATGCAAGTTGATGAGGGGGCAAAGGTTGATGATCACAGAAAGTGTTGAGGTCTTGTTTATTGAAAGTAAAAGAAATGGAGTGGGTGATGTGGAAGGTGGAATGTGGGTGGATGGTAGATAAAGAAATGAGATGGGTTGATTATGAAGAAAGAGAAAATTGAATGGAAGAATGGGGCCTCATATTTAAATGAGGTTTTATTATGAAGATTCCTAGAATTCTATCATTGCATGGCTACAGGAAGAAGATTTTCATCTTCTACTGTAGGAACTATGTTCAGAAGAGGTGGGGCACTAGTTGGTTAGAATTGTTGGAGGAACTATGCTTTAGTCTATGGCCTATGATAGAGACATAGCCTATGGCCATTCACAAGTAACTTAAATTGAATAGTATCAATGGTTGTGAGTTGTACTATGCCATTATCAAATACATCTGGAATTTCATAAGGCCCGGACCATGAGGTTTACAATTTCCTTGGATTCCCTTTGAAACAAGAATCATAAAGGAGGGCCCAATCTCTTTCTTGAAATATGTTAATCCTGATATGTGCATCATGCCATTGCTTTCATTGGTGTTGAATAATTTATTTTCTTTCTAGAGCTCTCTTTCATATTTCATCTAGCAAATTTAAATGGAGGAGTCACACTTGTTGTGCTATAGGGAGAATTGTGTTAAATTCTAAAGCAGCACACAATGTCTTATGCTCAAATTCAATGGGTAACATTGCTGCTTTACCATAGACAAGCTCAAATGGAGTAAATCTAGTGGTTGCATTTGATGTTGTCTAGTATGCCCACATAGCTTCAGTTAATCTACTTGTCCAATCCTTCTTATGTATGTGTACTACTTTGGTCAGAATGGCCCCAAGTTCTCTATTGGTAACCTCTACTTGCCAATTTGCTTGAAGGTGATAAGGACTAGATTTATGGTGCCTTATGTTGTACTCCTTCATAAATTTAGTGATAAAATTTGATGTAAACTGAGGTCCTTGATCTATGACAATTTCTCTTGGCACTCCATAATGGGTAAATATTTCTTCATAGATAAACTTAGCTACTTTCTCATCTCTAGCATTTTTCATTTCTCTAGCTTCCACCCATTTAGTTACATAATTCATACAAACTAAGATGTAGGAATTCCCACTTGATGGTGGGTCAATTGGACCTATGAAGTCCATGCCCCATTTGTCAAAAGGGGTGATGAAAACTTGTGGAGTGAGTGGCATCTCATCAGTTTTGGTTAGTTGGCCGATCCTTTGGCATCTGTCACAACTAGTTGTATATGTCATTGCATCCTTATATAGGGTTGGAAAATAGTACCCTATTGTAAGTACCTCTAGTTTTTTTCTTTTTCCTACAAAATAGCCTCCACATGGTTCATCATAACAAGCATGCAGTACATCATATGTCTCATCTTCCCTGACACACCTCCTCATGACTTGATCTAGCCCTACATAGAAGAGATTGCTATCTATTCAAGAGTATTGAAAACTTTTCTCTAGCAACTTTCTCTTTTCTTTATAAGAGAAGTGTGGGGGCAGTCTATTTGCAGCAAGATAATTTGTAATGTCTACATACCATGGTGTATGAGTTTTATATTGAACAAGTGTTCATCTGGAAAAGTGTCTTCAATTAGAGCTGGATCTTCATCAGCAATGGTCAATCTAGACAAATAATCTGCAACTATGTTGCATTTTTCTGGCTTATCAATAATGGTAATATCAAATTCTTGTAACAACAAGAACCATCTTACCAATCTACCAGTGACAACTAGTTTTTTCATTAAATACCTTATAGCTGAGTGATTAGTATGAACAAAAATATGATATCCAGTCACACAGTGTCTGAATTTGTTCAATGCATAGACTACAGCTAAAAGTTCTTTTTCTATTACTATGTAGTTTAGCTTGGGTCCATGAAGGCTTTGAATATGAAATAGAATTGACCAATCTAGTCCTTGTAAAACTAGTGCTATGGTGAGAAGTTTCTTAAGCTACAAGAAGGCTTCATTGTATTCGGGGGTCCAAATAAATTCAGCTTCCTTAGTCAATAATGTGTACAAGGGGCTAGGTATTTTGCTGAAATCTTTTATGAAATGTCTATAATATCCAACATGACCTAAAAAAGATCTTACATATTTTGGTTTTGTAGGTATGGGAAGTGTTAAGAATTACCTCTATCTTAGATGGGTCCACTTGTATTCCTACAGCTAATATGAAATGACCAAGTACCACTCCTTCCTGCATGAGCATGAAACATCTTTCACTATTAAGTGCCAGATTATGCTCTTTACATTAGATAACAACCTTTTCAATATTCATCATGGCTTCTTCAAAGGTGACTCCAATTGTTGTGAAATCATCCATATATATTTCCATACAATCATGTGATATATCAACAAAAATGTTGATGACAGCTTGCTGGAATGTTGTAGGAGCATTACATAGGCCAAATGGAAAAAAAAAATATGCAAAAGTATCCCATGGGAATGTAAATGTGGTTTTTTCTTGGTCTTCAAGAGCAATACTTATTTGATTATAACCATTGTATCCATCTAGAAAAGAAAAATACTTCTTTCCAGCTAGAGTGTCCAGAACTTGATCTATGAATGGTAAAGGAAAATTATCCTTTTTTTGTTGCTTTATTCAATTCTCTATAATCTACACAAATTTTCCATTTTCCTCCCTTTTTAGGCACTATGACGAGGGGTGACACCCATCTACAATCAGATATAGGATAAATAAAACTAGCATCAAGCAATTTTTGCAATTTAGTTTTAAGTATTTCTTTAAGGGCTAGATTAATCCTCCTTTGGGGTTGATGGAGTGGCAAACAACCTTGATTGATGTATATTTGATGGGTACATAATGTAGGACTCAATCCTTTCATATCCCCATAGTCCCATGCAAAAGCATTCTCAGGTTTTTGAAGCAACTATGTTAACTAGTTCATCTGTGTGGATGATAATTTAAGATTGACATGAAGATTATGACCTTTTGATAGCTCAACAGTAGTGGTAGACTCAATTATTGTAGCTTCAAAGATTGGACTTGTATCTAGTTCACATGGTAAGAGTTGATGAATAATGCCTGGTTCTTTGAGCATAATACAATTCTCATTACATTCTTCATATGTGGTTAACTCTAACACATAACTGTCAAATACATATTTTTCTACCACACAAGTGTTAGTAAGGATACTCTAAATTACTGGATCCTCTACCTATAGTTTTAGGAAAGATTGTCTATGTAACATCATAAGCTATGCTATAGAGTTTAACTATGCTTCTTCATCCCCTAAATTTGGCTAGATAGATGTGCTTAAATCTGGTTATGGTTGGACTGGAGGATATAAATCAAATTTCTTTGTTGCTTGACCATTAGATATGGTCATATTCCCTAACCTAAAACTTATATTTTCATAAGCTATAGCTAACCATGCTCATCCTAGAATGACAAGGTAACTAGATAAATTGACTTAGGGTGACAAAATCATGAAATTTGCAGAGTACTCTAGAGAGTCTAGGGTTACAACTATATTTTCTATCATCCCATGAGAAGTGATAGTAGAACTATCTACAAGTTGCATAATTTTTGGAGTAGCCCTTAATCCTTCTATTTTCAACTTCTTCATAGTATCCTTTGTCATGACATTTATAGTGGCACCATGATCAATTAAAGCATTTTTAATAGACTGACAATTTATAATCACATTCACAACTAGACTACCTAGATCAAAATATTTAGGAGTGATCAATTTTCCTAACATAATGTTAGCCAGTTATCCTACAACATGGACTATACTTGGGTCCTTTTTCTTCCTCCTAGGCTTCTTTAGGCAAGCTTCTCTAATGGATTTTCCATAGATGGGAACATCTTTAATAGAATGAAATAGGGGTATTTGGACATGCATGTTCTTTAGCTGATCAACAATATCAAAAGACTATTCTTCTATTTGGATAGGTTTACTTTGTACGAGTTTCTCTAGAAAAAGAGGTTCAACCACTAGCTAGGCTTGAGATGAAATGGTAACATTAGTTGGGTCAACCTCTTTAGAAACTGCTAGTTCTGATGCTACAAAAGGATTTGGTATTTTGGTTATAAGAGGCAGTTTAGGCATTGGTATGGTTGTACCAGATCTCAAATGTATATTTGTAACATTTAGAGCATAAGTAGGATATTGTTGAGCATCAATAGAGTAAATGGGTTGTTGTGATTGCTAGTTATTTAGATTTGGCTGAGGTTGTATAGGTAATTGGGTCTTCTTTTAAGGTCTAGGACTCATAGGTGGTGGCATTAGTGTAGGTTGTTGGACTAGGGATGGTAATTGTGGAGTACCAATATTTTGGTTAGGCCACTTATTGAGGTCCTCTCCATTGATTTGTAGATTGCCAATTCCCATGGGGTGATTGCCATTGGTTTTTCCATTAATTATTTTGTTGGTTTGGCCAGGAAGGTTGGGAATTTTGAGGCTGTTGGGGCTATTGCAGATTATTTTTCCAAGCATTATTCCAATTAGGTTGACTATATTGTGGAGGACCTTGGGTATTATGGTTTTTCCATTGATTACCATATAGATTTGAATTTTCCAAAGGGTCCTAAGGCATAGCTTGATGCTGGGCCCATGACTAACATTGAGCAATAAAGAATACTTGCTCATAATCTCCATCTATTTTGATATAATCAATTGAAAGATGCTATTTTTCTATGCTAATGACTAGTTTACATTGGCAATCTTTTTTCTGCTTTCGGCAATGGGGGTAGTACTTAGCTAGTTGTACTTTAGCTTATGCATATTTCTTCTTTGAATTCATTGTGTTGAGATGTGTGCTGACATCATTTATAATGTTCTGATTGAAATTTGAGAGTAGATTAGATATCTCAAGCTTTGAAATACCCTAACTGATTCCTTTAATAGCTATAGTCTGGTGTCCTTTTCCTTTCTTCATGGTTGATCTTGAGTAATTAAGAAAAATTTTCTTGAGGTCATCCCAAGAAGATTGATACACATCTCCTCTAGCCATCAATTCTAATGCTTCTAGACAAGTATCATTCACACCTCTCAAAAAGACTAGCTTTTGTGAATCCTCAGACAACACATGTTGAGGGTTCTTCTGTAGTGTATACAAGAAACATGCAACATAGTCTTCCAATGTTTCTTACTCCTTTTGTGATATTCTAAAAATATCATCTCCTCTTGAATCATTTTCTTTGCAATACTCTTTGTACTTATCCAGAAATAGAGTTTGCATTTCATCCCAAGTACCCACTGCATTGGCTCCTAAACCCATGAACCATCATAAAGCTTACTCTTTTAGTGTTGCTAGAAATAATTTGAGCTTGTGGGCATCAATGTTGTAGTCAAAGCTATGAAAAAGTATTTCAAACTCAAACAAGAAAGTATTAGGATCTTCAGATGTGAGGCCATAAAAATTTGGAAGGGTAGTTGGAGGTATATTTTTTATATTAGCATTGGTTACAAGGCTTGGGAGAGGAAATGGAAAAGTAGGTTGTGTCATTATTGGAGGTATTTTATTATGAGGTTGCTATTGAAAAGGGATATTGAGCACTAGATTGTTAACAACTAGTGGATTTGGAGTAGTACTATCAAGAAAACTGACCAAAATTTTAGCAAAAGGTTGAAGGCCACTTGTATCCAAAGGTTCTACTCTTGAGGATGATTCTATAGGAAAAATAGGGCTTGTGTCTAAAAATGGAAACTCAGCTTCTTCTTCAATGTCTTCATTCAAATTAATAGGCTCTTGTGGAAGAAATCTTCCATATTCATCTCGTGGTCTTCCTCTTTGATGCATGCAATTGAATTGGTTACTTGTGGATCAAGCACTTAATCTTATGGTTTCTAACTAAGATACTAATCTAGAAATAGAGCACTCATGAAGGTTTCTATTTTGATACCATCCCTAGCAATGGTGCCAAAAATGCAGGTTTGCATAATAGATCAAGATAATCACACTACTATTCCTCTAACAAGGGGTACTCTATCCATCTTGAGAACTATCTATTCTACTATAAAAATACATTTTGATTGTCAACCTAGGAATGTAGGACTTGGAATGGGTTAGCATGGTATGTGCACCAAGTTCCTTAAAATAATAACACCTATGCTATAGGAAAGTAAAATGCATGAAAGGAACCTATACTACTAATATAGAATAGTAAGCATACTCGGATTATCAATAGAGAACTATAGAAACTATAGAAAAGAGAATTCTAAATTAGTTAACAGTTCAAATGTTCACTATGATAGTTTTCCACAAGTGCTGCAGGAACTTCAGGGTAACTATGTTGCAGGACTAATACAGTAAATCTATCTTAAATAGGAAATTACAAGAAACAAATCTACTCTACCTAAATCTATTCCACCTCCCAAGTGGGCCCCCTTGGTTGGCTTCAACTAACTAAGAACACAACAGGTAATCCAAAATCACTTTCTCATTAGAATTTTTCTTTTGTTACATGACTGAACAATTCATAAGGAACAGAGAAAACAACTTTAGAATATTTGAATCCCCTTACTAACTCTAACTTTCTATATATATAGAGGATTGGAAATTATTACAAAAACATAACATAAAACTCGTAAGCAAACATCACCAGTAGAAAAAGGGCAGGATGTCAAACATGACTTTAGAGCATTGGTTGAGTAACAAAATAACAACTCGTAGATAATGTAATCAAGTCAACTCTATGAAATAACTCCTTTCACAAATATGGCTTATCACCCAAAACTGATTTCAACTTCTTATGCCATGACTGATCTTCATTACTCCTTCTTTAATGTAGTATTTTTCACTCTTCATGCCACTTCCTCTTTTCCTGCAAGTTAGAAACATTCGAACATATACAAAAACATTTGTAATCTCATTCAAATATTAAAACATAGCCTAAAACATTTATATGAAATACTGAACTTTATATATAATACTAAGCAAAGTGTGTTATATCCACTATCCATAGGTTTAATGGGTTCTAGTTGCATTCAACATAAAACATTTAAAACAAGCATTTGGAAATGTTTTTCTCATGGCTCAAAGAGTAAGTTCAGACTATATAAAAACTATATCAAATTTGAGACATTAATTTGTCTCATCAACCATCTTTCTTAAAGAACACATCATGACCAAGTTTGGGATGCCCTTTTCTATGGTATGTGATAATGGATCCACCTTTGCATTGATTTTCCATACCCAATGGGCATTGGATAATAAAGTAATAATCAAATTTTTATCCAACTACAAGCGAAAATAAAATAGAATTTATAAGTCCACAAACAAAAACCTAATAATTATTATAAAATGTCTACTAATAAAGAACTCAAGGGATTGGAACAAAAAATTAAAATATGCCTTATGACTAACAGGGTTAGAGTTAATATCTCCTTAGGCACATCTAACCCCTATTTGTTAGTCTATTGTCAAGAACCTATCTTTCCCTTGAATCTCAATATTCTTGTGCTATGGGTTGATGACCCAGAGAGGACAATGGAAACTAGGGCCAAAGGCACACCCAACTACCAAAGCCACCTATAAGAGTAAACATAGTAGAAACACAACACAAAGAAAAAAAATCAAAGGAGATATAAGAGAAAAAACACTTATTGATTCATCAAATTACCAAATACATGCCTAACTATGAGGCCTTTTGAGTTACAACCAACATTTCATTTCATACTTTGATCTTCATTGATGATCTTTGAATTCTAACCCTCCTTCTTTCTCATGTCCAAAATATAGGGTAAAAACACACCAACAATTTTTTTTAAAAGATAATTAATTCACTATATAAATGCATGCTACACTGAAAAATTTATGGAAAGTTTGACCAAGGATTAAAGTGAGTTTCAAATACACATCATAAGGATGTAGAGTCAGTATTCCAACACAATGGATAGGTTTGGAAACCCTAAGTTTTAGTGTTACAAGAACACTTAGCTCGCATTGAAACATTTAGGTTCAATTTACAAAGGTATGACTTCCAATTCAAGGTTTCCAAGTTCATAAGTTGACTATGATGCTATACTTTTTAACACTATATACTAGATCAATCATTAGGAGAATCTAATTTTTCATTTAAAGTTAATCTATCATTATGCACTAATACTTAATTCTGGATATTATCATAACCTATCTAGAACTAATTAAAAACATTAAATATTTGTTATTAAACTAGTCATGACATCAACTCATGTTCTAATCAAAACCCAAACCATTCTACCCAACTATCTAGACAACTTTAAATCCATTACACATTTAAATCCTAATATAGCCACTTGAACTAATTTATAATTAAATACATAATATTACTTCTAAATCATTTCTAGAATACTCAAAATAGAAAAATAGATAATTCAAGTAATAATATTCTATAAAAAGATATTTTAACTATACACCTAATGATCTAACCACCAAACTTTACCAACAAATACAATTTGTTTCAAACATAAAATTTCAATCTTATAATAAATAATTTAATTAAACACTAACATTCTTATTCAACTTCAATCCATGATCCTATTCCATAACTTAAGTCCTATTTAATTATCCCTTAACTAGAATATTTTTAATCTCAAAAACTATAAAAGAAAAGAAATAATTCCAAGTATAATTGTTGAATTATATTCTAATGTATCTTAAACCACAATCTTTATCTATAATACCATATTGTCAAACCCTAACACCAACCTAACCATATCTAAAACATAAAACACTATAAGGTTTTACTTACTCAATAATACCTAAATTACTCACTAACTATACAAATAGAACAATATAATATTTACCTTTTTTCAAACATAAAATTAATAATAATCATAACATTTTATTTAAACCTTAAATTCTTTCTCTACCTCATTGAATAAATATCCTTTCTCTTCCCTAAAAATCTACCCAAGACCCCTTTAAATACCTGCACAACCACAAGTCATCCTGTTACAAATTACCAACTAAATAAATCCTTACATTAAATGCAAAAACAAGCCACAAGTCATCTCTCAAAAAATATTAAATACAAGTCATAAAATTAATGTGCAAAGTCAGCCCAAAATGGAACCAGTAGCAGACAACTCAATTGAAGAAGGACCAAGGAAAATACTAACACTCGAAATATACATGAACTCAACACCAATATGAAATCAACACATACAAAGAACTTGACACCAACTAAAAACTCAATATTAACCACAAACTCAAAATCAACCATGAACTTTGCATCAACCACGAATTTGACATCAACCAAAAACTTGGCAACAACTAAGAGCTTGCCACCAAAAAGATCAAGAAAACATGTAGGATAGCCATGCAACCTAAGATGCTCCTACATTAGAAAACTAGGGTTAAAAGAAATGATTCTCTTGAATCATGGAAGTGTCACAAAATGAGCTAAATCCAACTCAGATTGAGAAATCCATGTAGCATTTTCAACTAGTTTGTTCTTCCACTTCACCAAATACTCAATGTAATCTTCTCCTCTTATGCTTTTACCAATTCTTTGCTCCAATATCTATTCAACCTCTTCAATCTACTTCTTAGGATAATAATTTGATACAACAACTTCATCATCTGACTCATCGTACTTATACAAATAAGAAAAAAATGAATATATAAGATATATCCATGTCATTAGGTAACTCAACTTCATAAGCATTACCACTATCAAACTTTCTCAAGATCTTACAAGTCCAAACTTCTTCATCTTTAGCTTACTATATGTTCTACTAGGAAATCTACCTTTCTTCAAATGAGCCATCACCTCATCACCATCTTCAAAAACATGACATCTTCTAGACTTATCAACATTCTCCTTATAATTTTGATTACTTTGTCCCAACCTCAACTTCATTTCTTTATGCAAAGAATCCATAAAATTAGAAGATTCTTCCCCTATAACACTTCTCTTTTCTTCACCAGTAACATCCCTCAAATCTAATAATCCTCTAGGCTATATTCTAATAAAATCTCAAAAGGTATTTTCCCTATACTCCTATTCACAAAATTATTTTATGCAAATTCAGCTTGTATCAACACCAACTCCCAACTATGTGGTTTTTCTCCAACTAAACATCTTAGCAAATTACTCAAGCTTCTATTCACAATCTCTATTTGTCCATTTGTCTATGGATGGAATGTAGAACTAAACTTAAAATCAATACCCATCTTCTTCTACAAAATCCTCTAAAAGTAACCAACAAACTTACTATTTCTGTCAGAAATAATACTTCTTGGTAATCCATGCAATCTAACAATCTCTTTGGAGAAAATCTCAGCAACATGCTCAAAATCTGATGTCTTCTTATATGGTATGAAATGAGCCATTTTAGAAAATCTATCCACAACAAAAAAATATAGAACCATACCCCTTTATTATCTTAGGTAATCAAAGAACAAAATCCATAATGATGGCACTCCAAGGCTTCTCAAGAACAAAAATAGGTATATACAAACTAGTATTCTGACTTACTCCTTTTGCAACTTGAAAAACTCCACAACTCTTCACAAAATTTTGATCATCCATATAAATTTGTGGCCAATAATAATTATTCTTCAACAAAATCAATGTCTTATCAATTCCAAAATGTCTAGCCAATCCACCACTATGTTTTTCCTTAATCAGATTAACTCTCATAACACTTCTAGGGATACACAACTAAATTCCTTTGAAAAACATACCTTCTTGAATAAAATACTCAACATAATTACTAATGTGATCTAATAGATTTGGTGCTCTTCTCTTGCTCCATGCTTTAGGAAAATTAGGGTCAGTATCATACAAATCTTTCATTTCATCAAAACCAAGAACTTCAACCTTCATTTTGATAAAAAAAGAATGACTTATGCTCAATAAATCAAAAACTCAATTAGTGACTCTCCTTTTATGCTTAATCACAAATGTGAAACTCTACAAGTACACAACCCACTCCATATATCTCTGATTCAACTTATGTTGACCTCTCAAGAACTATAAAGCTTTATGATCAGTATATAACACAAACTCCTTAGGAATCAAATAATGTCTCCACTTCTTTAAGGCTTGCACAATTACATAAAACTCTTGATCATATACAGAATACTTCCTTCTAGCATCATTCAACTTCTCACTAAAGAAAGCAACATGTTTACATTCTCAACTGAATATGGCTCCTATTGCACTACCACTTGCATCACATTCAACTTGAAATACCTTATTGAAATCAAGTAAACCCAATATAGGTAACTCAACAATCTTTTGTTTCAAATTCTAAAAATTGTTATCAGCTCAATGTGTCCACTAGTAATCCTTGTTATCTCCTCTCATTGTCTCAACCATAAAATTACAAATAGAACCAAAATTATTTATAAACTTCCTGTAAAAACTAACAAAACCATGATTTGATCTTACCTCACCCACATTCTCAGGTGTAGGATATTCCAAAATTGCTTTAACCTTCTCAAGATTCATTCTAAAATCATCAGCTAAAATCAGAAATCCCAAATACACTATCTCCTCTTGCATAAAAGAACACCTTTTCAAGTTAATCATCAACTTTTCCTCTTTGAATCTCTGCAATACTTGTCTAACATGCCCAAGATTTTCTTCCTTAGTCATACTGAATATTAGAATATCTTCTAAATAAACAATCACAAAATTACCCAAAAATCTCTTTAGAACCTCATTCATCAACCTCATGAAAATACTAGGTGCATTAGTAAAACCAAAAGGCATTACCAACCATTCATACAAACCATGTTTTGTCTTGAAAGTAGTCTTCCATTCATCACCTTCTCTAATTCTGATATGATGATAGCCACTCTTCAAATCAATCTTGGTAAAATACTTTACTCCACTCAAACAATACATTATGTCATCCATCCTCGACATAGGAAACCTATATATCATTGTGATATTTTTAATAGCTCTGGAATCAGTACATATTCTCCATTCTCCATTCTTCTTAGGTGCTAATATAGTAGGTAAAATACATGTACTCAAACTTTCTCTGATCAAACCTTTCTACAACAACTCATGCACTTGTTTGTTAAGTTCTTCATTCTCTGTAGGTGTCAATGTATATGGTACTTTATTAAAAAAAAAAGGCTCTAGGAATCATATCCATACAATGACTTATACTTCTTACTAGTGGTAAACCATTAGGTATATCATCTACAACAATATCTTAATGAGTACTCTGCTTCTACCAATTTCTTCTGCTTAGTCATTACTAATTGTTACTTAGTCACCACTATTTTTTGTTACTCAACTACTACTAGTACAACTCAGCCTCCTAGGAATTACAATAAAATAGACTTGATTCTTCTTCATTTTCTTTACAATTTTGTTTCCATTATGCATGTAAATTCTCATAGTAGTACAATTAACCTCATCTGGACTTTCAATCAAAGGCAACAATATTTTCTTTTTCCCATTTTCCCAAAGAGTATATTGATTCAATCTTCCATAATGTATAGCATATCTATCATATTGCCAAGGTCTATCCAAAAAAATATGACAATAACCCATAGGCATAATATAACATAGAACTCCATCAAAATAATGTCCAATCTTGAACTTCACAACACATTGTTCACTTACTAATATCTTATGCTCATCTTTGATTCATGAAACACAATAGGGTTTAGGATGCTTCAGCCTCTGCAACTATAAATTTATAACCAGCTCTTCTAATGCCAAATTTTTAGAACCTCCACTATCAATGATCACCTTGCAACATTTTACATCCATCTTACATCTAGTCTTCAAAAGACTTCTCCTTATGATAGGTTCCTCATAAATTCTCTTATTACATAAGGTTATTCTCACCATCAAATTTTTCCTAGCCTCAGGTCCACTAGGTGAACCCTTAGTGTCTCCTTGAACCACAACATTTTCATTACCTTGCCCATTTTTAGAGGATCTACACTTACATGTTCTATGCCCTTCTTTACCACATATGAAATAATTACCATGAAAGACACCTTTAGAATTACCTCTTTCTCAATAAGAACTAGTACCTCCTCTATAAGAATTACCACCTTTCTACTCGGTCTTGCCTTTTTCATCATTCTTCCATTCATATTTTCTCCTATCTTGTATAGAATTGTTAGATCTACCACCACCTCCATAAGATCTACATTTTCCTCTCTGGAATCTACCACCTATACCTCTTTGTCTTTGCTCGTGCTTCTTTGTCAAGATCTCCTTAGCTTTCAAGGCATATTGATATGCTTCCTCCATATTTTCTAATTTCACAAAACTTATCTCATCTTAAATTCCACATCTCAATCCATTTATGTACCTTGTAATTTTATCCACATCATCATCCACATGTCTAAATTTGATGTCCAATCTATATAATTCTTAGTATACTCCTTCACATTCATGTCTCTTTGTCTCAAATTTTGCATGTTTCTCAACAAGCTAACTTGGTAATTACCAGGAAGGAACTTTTTCTTCACCTTGTTCATCATTTTCACCCAAGTCCTAATAGTATCCTTTCCTATCCTTTGTCTATCAATTTGTAAATGCTCCCACCATAGTGAGGCATGACCCTTCAACCTGGTAAGTGAAATTTTCACCTTCCTATTATCGGAAGTGTTTTCATACTCCAAGAAATTCTCAATATCAAAGATCCAATCCAACACAACATTGGTGTGGAATTTTCTATCATAAGGAACAACCTCTACAACATGATTTGAATGTGCCATAGACAATACTCTCAACAATCTTGCCTCATCTTGATCTTCTTCAGGTTTTGGATTAGGGTTTGGTGTTACTTCTTCATCATCACTCACATCATCAAGATGCACTCTCTCATTTGGGCCATCTCTGTAGAATCTAATCTAGCTACAATTTGTCTCAATGTATCCAATATGATGTTATAACCATTTCCTCTACCTCAAACCATCTTTACAATTAGGTTCTTGTAAGATCGTAACCCTTTACAAGTTGTAGGTCAAATCCTCAAATATGCTACCCTATGACCCAAATCAACTTAGAGTTATACATGATCCAATCTCCATAAGGACAAACCTTAAGCTCTAATATCACCTGACATAGAGAGGAGAATGGAAACTAGGGTCAAAGGCACACCTAACTACCAAAGCAACCTAAAAGAGTAAACACATCAGAAACACAACTTGGAGAACAACAACCAAAGGGGATAGAAGAGAGAAAACTTATTGATTCATCAAATTACCAAATGCATGCCTAACTATGAGGCCTTCTGGATTACAACCAACATTTTAATTCAAACTTTGATCTTCAATGATGATCTTCACATTCTAAACATCCTTCTCACACTACCTCATCAAATAACTATCCTTTCTCTTCCTTAAGACTCTACCCAAGACCCTTTAAATACTTGCACCACTAGAAGTTAGCATGTTACAAATTACCAACTAAATAAACCCTTACATTAAAGGCATAAATAAGCCACAAGTTGACTCTTAATTAATATTAGATACAAATTAAAAAATTAATAAGCAAGGTCAGCCCAAAATGGAACTAGACATTGAAAACTCGGTCGAAGAAGGACCAAGGAAAATATTGGCACTCAATAATGCTTGACACATACATGAACTCAGCACTAATAGGAACTCAACAGATACTAAGAACTCAACACCAACTAAGAACTTGACATCAACCATGAACTCAGTATCAATGACAAACTTGGAAACAACTAAGAGCTCAACACCAACAAGAACAAGAAAACATGTAGGATAGCCATGCAACACAGGATGCTCCTACATCATTTCACCCATATCACATCCCTGAAATTCCAATGCCTTAACCACACCAAGTTCCTACGCCTATGGATCAACCCCTACCACATTCCTAAAATTCTAGGGGATAATGCTTTTAGGCTATGGATAGTTGAAGGAGAATGTATTCCTTTTGTAGTCAATGGTCAATTCCTCAAACATTATTTTGAATCTTAACTTTTAAAATAAATAAATAAAATTTGAGTCCTTTTTCTTTAGTTTTATGTTGTGTTTTATTTGTTTGAGTTAGGGAGTTAGTGTCTACTCAATATTTCCCATAGTAAGTGAACCATCCCAATTGAACTTGATCCTTGGATGAGGTATTTGTTTGTCAAAGCACTAGAATAACTTCATTTCTTGTGAAAACTAAATACTAGTGTCATGTGTAGGCAATAGACGATTCTTAGCTCCTAACTTAGAATCTAGACCAATTGCTCTCGACACTTTACTCATTTAAGGAAATGACCATCCGAGTTTCTTTTAACCTAGGTAGCTAGAAGCTAAGGGTAGTTCAAAACTCTTTGGTTTGAGAAAATCATTTCCCTAATATTTTTCCAAGATCACTTATTGGTGTGTGAGTTTCCCAAAGTTCACAAAAATGAATACAAGAGGCATTAAAATAATAAAAGTGCAAAAGGAAAGAGCATTACACCTTGACTACATAATCTTATCATGGTCAAGGGGGAAGAAAATAAAGAAAAGAAGGAACTAAAGAGTGCTTTCATAAAAAGGGGCTCTATCACCTATCTTAAAACAAAACAAGATGATTAAGTGAGTCTATCATAGCATAACTACTAAATCCCTAAACAAAATAAAATTTAAGGAAGAATCAAGTAGAAACATGTGAGGTCTACACGATTGAAAAAAAAGATTGTCAAAATAAAAAATGCAAAAATGATGTCTCATTAAGAGACCTCTAAATGGATTATTATATATATCTTGATCACTAGCTGAGATAAGGTCATCAATAAAAATGGTAATGTGCCTTTCTTAGCAACAACAAACACATATACAATTTGCAATCACATTCATAGTTATTCAAATTAAATTTGAAGTTGATAAATTTGTTATATCAAAATTATTATTATTACATTTAAATATACAATATTACTAGTCACTATCAAGGATACATAAAGTTTTATAACCTTGATTAAATGATTTAAAAAATGATTTTTAGTTCAACCTTGATTAAAGGATTTTGAGTGATACAATGGTTAGAATGTAATATTAGGTTTGATCTATAAAGTACAACTCATTTGCAAATTTAAATCTCCATTTTCTCATTACTGGTTCATTGACTTGCCTCCATTCACATCTCCATCACTGATTTTCTTGGCATCTTCTCAAGAAATCACTCTTGACCAAACTCTTTACACTTCACTTGTGTTGTTATACGTTACATAGCTTCTCCTTAAGATCACCATTCACCAATGAAAAAACCTTAGGAAAAATCTCGTATGCCTTCTTAAATAGGTATTTTGATCTTTTTTTGCCTAAACATCACCATTGATCTTAGGGTTAGATTAGATTCATCAAATCCTTCCATCTTTTTTTTCTCCTTCTAGAAACTTGTGATCAAATCCTTTGCTTTGATCACTTAACAAACTCTTTGTATGCAATAAATATGCTAGCTCATCAATCCTTATCTTCCACACACTTTGAATAATTCAAAATTTTAATTTTTTTATACTCAAAACCAATTCTTTCTTAAATTGTAAATTTTGTTGTCACTTGATAATCATTGTATTTTTCTACTTGGTCAACACTATGTAGCTCAACATACACTATACTATCTCAGTCAACATCAACATGATTAGTTGACCCTTACTATGATCATTTGCTACTAACACTTCATACATTTGCTCAACAATAACAAGGACTTGAATTGCATTGGTTTGATTAGATTTTACTTAAGTTCCTTAATCTTTTGCTTCAACTCCTTCATTAATTGACCAATACTAATACTTGATCAAACTTAACATTGTGTCTTATTAAATCTAGGCTTCATACAACTATCTTCTTTACTTCATGTATTGATTGAACAATACTTTTTCTTGTTAGGAACTAAGTTATCAATTGTCCATTGTATTTCCTTGATACTTAACTTCTCATCACTCATCAACACCACTAACTCACCTTCATAACTCTTCTTTTCAAATCAAATGATATGACACTCTATAGTGTTAGTAAATGTCTCTCCAATAGGTTTGACATTCTATTTTACCTATAGGCTTGACATCAATGTCAACATAAAAATTTCTCCAATTATAGTTTCCAACAATCTCCCTCTTTGGCATTGATGGAAATACTACACACACTTGACTAGTTACCATGCAATCCAAAATCTTCAATATATTAATATCAACTCCCTCTATGTTTATGTCCTCTCTTTATTAGTTTCATTCTTATTGTCATCCATGCAAGATCAAGATGCTCCCTCAGTCAGGTCAACATATGTCTCCCTCTTTTGATATCCATCAATCTCTCTCTAGTAATGTGATCATTCTCTCCCTCTTTATCTAATAAGAATGGTAAATTCCATACATCTCCCTCTTTGTATCTATCCTTGTATGGTAACTTAATCATGCTAATCTCTCCCTCTTTGACTAAAATTTCAAATACATCAACCATTAACATATAGCTTCATGTCACTATTGTAGAAACATATCCAAGCTCTTCTATAGGTTGTGAATATAGTTCTTCTTCTTTCTTGTCCAAGAAATTAATCTTCTTCCTAAAAAGAAAGCTCCTCAACTAGTACTCTTTCTATCATCAACATTTTCTTTCCAATCAACATCTATGCAAACCTTCAATTCAAAATTTTCACTTTTGTTGTACCATAAACCATGGTCTTATATTCCTTTTAGGTATCTTAGTATCCTCTTTACTTTCATCATATTATTTTCTCTAGGATTAGTAGAGAATATAGAAAAAATTCCAACTAATGATGTAATGAGAGGTCTGATATGCACAAAATATTGTAGTATTCTAATCATTGACTTGTAAAATGTTTGATTCACCTCAACTAAATCATCAAAATTTATTTGATGTATTTGGATCATGTAATGAAAATACCTTTATTCATCTAATACACTTGCAATCCAACAAAAAATTTAATCTCTCCAAACATTGAAATCTCAAACTCCTTTTGTATTTGATCAACAAATGACTTTCTCAATAAATCTTTACCTCACACTCCTCTATCTGATCTTAAACAATTAATCTTCATACTAGATTCATTCTCAACTCTATTCTTGAATATCTTGAACTTGTCAAATGCCTCATATTTTTCTTTAATAAATACAACCCACATCATTCTAGAAAAATCATCAACTAGAATCATAAAATACCTTAGCATGTTTGATGCTAAAAGTGATGAAGGTATGTTTCTTGGCTATTTATTGAAAATCAAGGCTTATAGATGTTATAATTAGAGAACTAAGACTATTATGGAAAGTGAAAATGTGAGAATTGAAGAGAAATTCATAGTACAAGAGAGAATAGTTTATTGTAATTCAGATGATGATGTTATTACTAATCCAAGGAATAATGAGGTATTTCTTGAGACTAACAATTATTTGCAAAATGAAGGAGAGCCAAGGTAGGAACAAAGCTTGGATCCTTTAATAGAGCCATGAGTTGAGATAGAAACTCCTACTTCAAGAAAGAATATGATAAAGAATCACCCATTTGAACAGATCAACAGAAGAAAAGACAAAGGAGTGATGACAAGAAGTAGAGTCAATGAAGAACCATGCTTGATATCTCAAGTTGAGCCTAAGAATGTAGATGAAGCATACAAATATGATTACTAGAAATAATCTATGAAAGGGAATTGGATTAGATAGTAAAGAATGAAACATGGGAATTGGTCCCTAGACTAGTAGAGAAGAATGTGATAGGAACCAAATGGGTATTCAAGAGCAAGATGTATGAACAAGGGGAAGTTGTAAGAAACAAAGAAAAATTGGTATGTAATGGTTACTCATAGTAAGAAGGAATAGACTATGATGAAACCTATGCTCAAGTGGATAGAATAGAAGCAGTACAATTATTCTTAGCCTACATAGCACAAAAGAAATTCAAAGTATATCAGATGGATGTCAAGTTAGCATTTCTAAATGAAGATCTTGAAGAAGTGTACATTGAGCATCCTGAAGGATGTCCTTTGATAGATGACAAGGATATAGTATGTAAGGAAAGCATTGTATGGATTGAAGAAAGAAACAAGAACTTAGTATGTGAGGTTGGACAAGCATTTGACAAAGCTTGGATATAGTAAAGGTATGGTAGATAGTAATCTGAATTGAAAAAAATTGATGATGGTTTGATGATTTTGGTAATATTTGTTGATGATATCATATTTGGAGGAAATGATAAAGAAATTAAACATTTTTCTAAAGAGATGAAGAAAGAATTTGAGATGTGTGTGATAGGAGAGATGAAATATTTCCTAGGATTGGAGATTGTACAAAATAAGGAGTCTTTATTTATCAAACTAAGTACTTGAAGGATTTACTGAAAAGGTTTGGCTTGGAAGCATGTAAACCCATTGGAACACCTATGGTAATTGGACACAAGTTATCTACAAAGGATGAGACACCTACTATTGAGAAAAAAAAGTACAAATCTATGATCGAAGGAATGCAAGATCTAATTCACACAAGGACGAATATAGAAAATGTAGTTGGAATTGTTGCAAGATTCCAAGATGATCCCAGAGAAGCACATTATGCAGTAGTAAAAAGAATATTTAGACATCTGAAAGGAACTTCAGAAGTTGGACTATGGTATGACAGATCTAATGATTTCAATTTAAGCGCTCATACTGATGTATATTGGGTAGGTAGTATGGATGACCGAAAAAGCACCAGTGATCGAGCTTTCTTTCTTGGAGGAAGATTGGTTTCTTGGTTAAGAAAGAAGCAAGATTGTACATCAGAAAGTAAAATGGAAGTAGAGTATGTTGCAGAAAAAAATAATTGCAATCAATTCATTTGGATGAAGCAGATGCTGAAGGATATAAGGATAGAAATCAATTAACCTATTTTCATACATTGTGACAACACAAGCATGGTAAACATGTCTAAGAATCTAGTGTTGCATTCTAAGACTAAGCACATTTCTATCAAGTATCACATGTTGAGAGAGAAAGTTGCAGACAAGGAAATTAGATTGGAGTATGTGAGCACTAAAGAGAAGATTGCAGGTATATTTACTAAGCCTCTTCCCAAAGAGACTTTTGAGTATTTGCAAAGTATGCCTGGGGTTATGCCCCTTCCTACATTAGACTAGAAGATGTAGGAATGCATTAGTCTAGGGTAATAGAGCACCATTGTTTGTCTAGACTAAATGCTTATACTTCCTGTATGGGGGAGTATCTATAATGGATAGAGTCATCTAGGACTCCTATTGGATATTGTTGTGAACAATTTCTTTTAACACTCGAGCTAGAAAGAATTAGTTGTTGCAAAGTTTGATGTAGAGATGTTGGTTGTTGAAACCTCTAACATTGATGTCAATGGGGGAGAGTATTGCCCAAAAACATCATGGAACATCATGGGGGAGATTGTTGAAAGATTTGGGAGATTGTTAGAAGATTGGTTGCAAGCATGAATGTTGATGATATTCCTATGGGGGAGTATTTTAGATATGCTACTATGATGATATGTTACATTCATGATTGAGTTTGTCATTGATGTCAACATAGCAGTTTTCTATGGTGTCTGACAAAAGAATAATGAAAAGATCAAGTTGGTATGGATGGCTAGTTGAGTATTATAAAATTTTGAGGTTATGGGAGATACATTTGAGTATTTGGTATATGTAGTTAATCTTGGAAGAAGAAATAATAAGTCTAGAAGAAGCTATGAGAGTTTTGGTGATGTATGTTTTGAGATAGAGTTTAGAAAGACATGTTCTAGTAAACTTGTTGTATCTCTTAGCAGATTTTTTAATTTGAGAATTGAGGTTTAGGACATGAAGAATGCATGTTGGTGATTACATGTCTAAGGTCACTCATCATAATTTTGTGTGTATAGAAATTTATTCAAGTTGCAAGGTGGAAGATTAATGGTATCGCTAAGTGTAATGTATTCTTAATGTGCTCCTATAATAGTTAATTGAGAAGGACTAACAACCGACTCAGGGAATTGTTTTGAGGACTTGGTATAAAGGAAGGAAATTTTCCTTTATCATGGTGTGGAATGATATTTTTATGATGATTGATGATAAGTAGTAGATAGTGTAGAATGAAAAGTAAGAAGAGTAGTGTGAAAGTGAAGGAAACTTCATTGTCGAGGTTTTGCTGAGTGATATGAGGTTTGTGACCTAGTCTACAAGGCATAAAAGTGATTGGTTTGGTTGAAAAAAAAAAGGAAGGAGAAAGATAATAGTAAATTACTTGTTTGAGCAATGAGCTTTTCTTGTAGTTGAAATTGCATGTTTGGGTAGTGGGCTCATCTTACACACATTATACCATAACTCTTAACATGGTTAGAATCTCCTAACAGGGATTCAAAGTCTCCTAATAGGGACTCATTGCTAAATTTTTTAATAGACTCTTAATAGGTTCCATCCTCTAACAATGAATATTTATATTAGTACATCATCTTGTGGGAATCACTCCAATCAGGGTTTTCCCTCTAATCAAGGGTTTCCCTAGTCAACATATCTGGTGTATTTGTTTATGTGCATTTTATTATGGTTGATTTTTACTTTGGTTGAATGGTTGATTTTTTTTAAAGAACATAAATGTTTTAATTGTTGGATAAATAATTCACCTCCCTCCCTCTCAGTTATCTTGGTGGACTATTGTTTCTAACACAGTGTTTCAAGTTCATCAACGTCATTGTCAGATCCATTGTCACTTTTTACATACCTTCCCTTCTTCTTTTTCTTGGATCCATCAAGGGTTAGTTTTTCTTTGAATGTAGATTCAACACTACCATGGTAATAATTATCAAAATTTGATAATTTAAAAGAAGTAAGTCTACCAATCCAACTATCTAAGATTAGATTATTACTAGGTGTACAAATCAGTTCTTGAATTGTAAATACTCTAATTGCATAGATGAGAAGTAAATTCCTCAATACCTTTCTTATCACAGTCTCATAAGTTATGTGTCCTTCAGCCCTTTTCATAGCATTCTCCACTTCTTTGATTTTTCCACAACATTGTACAATAATCTCTCCTTTCATTATCTGTCATAAAATTTTCCTCTCAATCTTTCTACCTTAGCTCTCAACACATTTTTGTCTCCTCCATGGATTTCTGTCAACTTGTCCCACATTTTCTTTTCAGTAGTGTATTCCTCCACACCATCAAATTCTACATAAATTAGGATGCTACAAGTTCAATCATCATTTGATTCTGCTCATGCTTCTCTTAGATTTGTTCAACTGTCATAGGTCTAGGAACCTCAATATATTCATTGTCCAAGTAGTATGATGTGGAATCTCTAATACCAAATAAATGCAATCTCATTAGCCTTTTCCATGTTGGGAATCTCTCCTTGTTCATCTTAGGTATCTCTCTCTTGTACATCTTGATCTTTAACTTGAGTCCCTTCAAGATTTCCTTACAAGAATCATACACTCTAATACCAATTTTTATAATGATTTAGAATAAATGAGAGGGGGGGGGGGGTTGTGGGGGGTTGAATCAGTTATCCTCAGTTCTAAATGTACCAATTCAAGTTTTGCTAACTTTAAACAACATATCAATCTCAGATACCTACTCAATCTATATAGGATATCCTTAACAATTTAACTTGTCATGCAATTTCTCAAACCTTTGTCTCCTACATCTATCAACAACTAGTAAATAAACTACTATAAAATATAGCATGCATAAAAATAACATCCCAACATACTACAAATAACACTTTTACACTGGGACTTAATGTGGAAACCCAATTTGGGAAAAAGCACCAAGTAACATGCTACCATTTTTTCACTCTTCTAAAGTGAGCTTGGTTAAGAGACAACCCTATTAAGGGTTATAAATCACATTGTTATATGTGACCCTATTAAAGGATTTAATCACCCTATTAGGAGTTGCTTTGTTAGAGGTCTTTGGATCATTCTATTAGAATGTCACCTTGATTAAATGATTTTGAGTAATACAATGGTGAGAATGTAATGGTAGGTTTGATTTGTAAAGTACAACTCAATTTGAAAATTTAGATCTCTATTCACTCATCTACTAGTTCATTGACTAGCTTCCATTCACATCTCCATCATTGATCTACTTGGAATCTCCTCAAGGAATCACTTTTCGCCAAAATCTTCACTACTTCTGCTTAAGATCATCAATAAAAAATGAACCAACTTTAGAAAATATCTCTTATGCCTCCTTAAATAAGTAATTTTGATCTTTTGTCACATAAACATCACTGTTGATCTTAGGGTTAGGTAAGATTCATCTAATCCTTCTATGTTTTTATTCTCCTTCTTCTTATAGAAATTTATGATCAAATCCTTATCTTTGATCATTTAAAAATTCTCCTTGTGCATTAAATATTCAACCTCATCAATCCTTATCTTCCACATACTTAATCTAATTAAAAATTCCAACTGTGTCAGCCTCAAAACTAATTATTTTTGAAACTATAACTTTTGTTGTCACTCAACAATCATTGTGTTCTTCTTCTCAGTTAGCATTATGTAGCTCAACACAAACTATACTATCTCATTCGACATCAATAGGCTCACTTGGCTATTACTATGCTTGGTCACTACTAACATTTTCTCAGCAATAACTAGCACTCAACTTGAATTATTTTGATCCACTTTTACTTAAGTTCCTTATTCTTCTACGTCAACTCCTTCATTGACCAATTGTTATTGATAATCAATCAAGCTTAACCTTATGACATGTTAACTCTATTCTTCATCCAACTATCTTCTTTACTTTTGGTATTGATTGAACAACACATTATCTTTTTCAGAACTAACTTATTAAGTACCCATTATATTTCTATGATACTTAACTTCTCATCACTCATCAACACCACTAGCTCACCTTGTTATCTCTTTTATTAAAAACATCTTCATTAATCAAATGATATGGAACCCTACATTGTTAGTAAATGTATCTCTATTAGGTTTGACATTCTATCTTACCAATAGGTTTGACATCAATGGTAATAAAAATTTTTCTCCCATTGCAGTTTCCAATAGTGGTAATATCTCAGGAAGCTGAAGTTGATGATGAATCGTTCCTCTTGCAATAACTCACACATCTTGAAACATCTTTGGCCATGAATCCTCTTACATAATTTCCACATGAAATTTTAACACCCCCTTGAAAATTATTGTATGAATGATATCGTTTAGTACCCCCTTGATTTTTTCTTCATATTAAGGTTGATTCATGATAACTTGCATTTCTTTATTCATCATGTCTATTTGGTTGTATTCTTCTTCAAGCATGCTTGAAATTTATTGCAATTCATTTTCAAGAATTTTATTTTGTAGCATAAGTGATAATTCATTAAGGCTTTCATTTCCTTGAGATGTACTAGAGTCACCTTTTTTTTGTGATTCAAATCTTTGATGGCTTTTTATTTTGGGATAAATTGTATTTTTTAAGTGTTTCCATATATTTATCTACACTATTTCTCTTTCTTGATTTTATTTTCAACACATTTCTCTTGTGATGTAATTATAAGATATTAGAAATTGGAGGAAATAAAATATCTCATCATCTCAAAATCACATCAATGGAGTTACTAAAATGCACATTAAAAAATATCCAACAATTAAAATACATTCAATGTATTCCCACTCTACCATTTTCCTAAATACTAAGATCTTGCACAAATTTGTTCTATTTTTCTTCTAGATATACAAAAGGCTATGGAGAATTTATTTTGTGTGATTATCAAAATTTGTATTTATTGACCAAGAAGAAAGGGCCCCCAAAAGTGAGAGTTAAAATGGTTTAAATAGATGTCTTGAAATAGGAGAGAAGGTTGAGGAAGAGATGTGAGATAAAGAAAAGGTGATTGAAGGTAATTAGTGTATCAGTAAAATAGTGTTAACTAGATTAAGTAATGATATCTCAATAAGACATTACTTTCAAAGCTCAAAAAAATGAATCTCTAAAAACTGACTTACAACTCTCTATCCATAATGTCCAAAGTCTATTCTATTTAGATTTCTCTTAGATTTGTTGGAAACTACAATTGGAAAAATTGTTATAATATTATTAATGTCAAACCTTATAGATGAGATAGTTGCTACCTAGGTAGAGTGTCATATCATGATGATTAATGAAGAGGATTTGAAAAGAAGAGATAATAAGACCTAGTGGAAAGGTTGACTTATGAGGAATTATAATGGGGACTTGATTAGTTGGACTTTGGAAAGATAATGTGTCATTCAATCATAACACTAACTAGAGAATATCATTGTCTTGAAGTCTAGAAGAGATGATCAATGTAGAACAAATTCATAGACTTTACCGAGCTTCAAAGAAGAAGATTAAGGAACTTATAATTGAATCCTAGATATGCTAGTATTGACCAAGTGAATAGTAGAAGTCGAGAAAATATAGTATTGACTGAGCGCTAGTAAAAGGACTGAGCAAAGATGATATAAGCCAAGCAAGATAGTCAATGATGGAAGAGGCTAAGGAGCATAGTTTTGGCCTAGTGTCAACATTTGTTATTCTATGAAGGAATAGAGGTTCCTAGTTAACATAGTTTAATTCTTGGAATATGTAAAGTCTGTTAAAGATAAGGATTGATGAGTTGGATTATTTAATGTAAGGGAAACCATGTTTGAGTGTTTCTAGGTATAAATTGACATAATTTTTTTGAGAAGTTTCTAGGAGAAGGAGGAAACAAAAAGATGGAAATATTTGATGAATTTGACCTAAACCTAAGATCAAGAATGGTGTTTAAGTGACAAAAGATCAAGTTAACTAGTTTAAGGAGGCAATAAGGGCTACCCTAATGAGGTTGGAGCAAATGGTGATTCTTTTGATTGGCAAATTTGAGTAGAAAGCTAAACAATGAAGTGTTGAGGGGAAGAGTGATTTATTGAAGGGTTTCAAAGTGAATTAGTGATGGAGATGATAATGGAGGCTAGTCAATAAATCAACTTTTGAACCAAATTGTGATATGTATTTGAAAAGTGAGTTGTACTTATTAAGATCAACCTTCTTTTACTTTCTAACCATTGTATCAATCAAAATCCTTTAATCAAGGTTGGCCTAATAGTAATGTGTAAACCATTTAATCAAGGTGACATTTTAATGGAGTGTTATTAAATCCTCTAACAAGACCACTCCTAATAGGGTGATTAAATCCTTTAATAGTGTTACACCTAATAGTGTGTATTGTAACCTTTAACAAGGTTGGCTCCTAACTGAGCTCACTTGATCTAAGAGGAAACAATTAGTGACATGTTTTTGGTGGTTTTCCTAAATTAGGTTTCCACATGAAATACATGTATATGACTTGTGTGGATGTTATTTGATTTGTTTACTATTTAATGTTTTACATTCTACAAGTTTGTTATTATTGGAACAGTTGACTGCAAGTTTATGTTACTGATAAGTTGCTATAGAGACCAAGCTACTTAATAATTAGTTCAACTGTACCTAAGGATAATTGATCCACACCCTCTCAGTTATTATAAATCATTTTAAAAATTAGTATCAAATCTTTGGTGCTTGTAGAGAAAAGTTTGAAGGTACTTAAAGCTAAAGATCAAGATGTGCATGAAGGAGATACCCAAGTTAAATAAGGAGAACTTCCTTGCATGGAAAATTTTGATGAAGTTGTACATTTCTTGAACTGGTGAAAAATATTATTTTTCTTGGAGAATAAATATGTAACTATACCTACACCTATGACTTCCCAGTAGATAAAGGAGAAACAAGAACACAATCATGAAATGTTGGAGATTCCATCTTCCTTAAGATATTAAAATTTTGATGAGATAAAGGGTTTCAATACTACAAAGAAAATATGGGAAAATTTGGTGAAGATCCATGGAGGAGATAAGAATGTGCTTAGAGCCAAAGCAGAAAGATTGAGAGAAAAGTTTCATGGCATGAAGATAGTAAAAGGTGAGAACATTGCTCAATATGTTGAAAAAATATTTTAAAAGTTTTGAATGCCATAAGAGGAGTCCATGGAAATATCAGTGATGAGACTGTGATTAGCAAGGTGATTGAAACTTTACTTATTATTTATGCTATTAAAGTTTTTGCAATATAAGAACTGAGATGTACCCTAGTAATGACCTAACCTTGGATTGGTAGACTTATTGCTTTTGAATTGTCAAATTTTGATAATTTTAATGCACCTACTATTGAATCTTCTTTCAAGTCATGATTGGTTTTACATAAGTTTACAAAGAAGAAAGGAAAGTATGAGGTTAGTGGGAGTGAATATTTTGATGATGATCTTGAGGATCTTGAAGCATTATTGGCTAGGAGAATACCTAGAGGCAAAGGAAAATACAAAGCTAAACTCCTTGTAATCTATTTTTCATGCAATAAAGTTATCCATATTGCTACAAGATGTCTTGATAGGAATGATAACGATGAAAGGAAGGAAAAAAAGTTTAAAGGAAGAAGATATGGAAAAGTAAAAAAGGATACAAAGACTACAAAGACAAAGGTAAGAAGTCTTATTACATTGCTAAAGAAGAGACTGATGATGATTTTCATAGTAATGATAAAGTTGTTTATGTTACAATGAAAGATAATTTTTGATGAAGTTGAGAAATATGTATTTATTTCATATGTGATTAAATATGATAGATGGATCATTGATAGTGGCTGATCACATTGTATGATTGGTGATAAAAGTAAGTTTGAAAACTTAGAACGTTATAAAGGAGGTAGAGTTAAGTTTGATAATGCTGCACCATGTCTTGTGAAAGGTAAAGGATCAATAAAATTAATTGATAAGATTAGATGTGATAATTCTTATTGGGTTGAAGGAATTAACTACAAGTTGTTGAGTGTGACACAGTTGAACAATTTAGGATACAAAGTTTAATTTCAACACAAGAAGGCCAAGATCTACAATAGTTCTAGTGAATTTATTGGAAATGGAGATCTAACAAGAGGTAATTTGTTCTATCTAGACCTAATTGATGATATATGCTTATTTGCACAATGTGATGATAAATGGATATGGTATAAGAGGCCATGTCATGTAAAATTTGATAATTTGGTAAGCATTAGTAAGATGAAGAAAGTAAGAGGGTTACCAAGATTGAAGAAACTTAATAATGTAATGTGTAAACAATGTTAGTTGGGAAAAATGAAAAGTGTAGTTTTGAGACAAAGATCTATACTTATGATGTTATTCTAGAATTGGTTCATACTGACCTCTGTGGACCTATCGGATTGCAAAGCTAATGTGGTTACATAAACTTTATTCTATTTATTGATGACTACTCTAGAATGATGATTGTGATGTTTCTTAAAGAAAAATATAATGAAATTCTAATGTTTAAGTGGTATTTGACTAGATTTGAAAAGGAAATAGGTAAAAGCTTGAAGTGTCTAAAATTTTATAGAGGAGGTGAATTTGTATCTAGGAAATTCAACACATTGTACAATGATAGAGGAATTAAGAGACAGATGTTTGCACCGAGAACCCCTCTACATAATAGTATAGATGAAAGGAGGAATAGATCAATCATGGACTGTGCTAGGACATTAATGATGGAGAATAATATTGCACAAAAATATTGGAGAGAATTTGTAAGTATTGTAGTTTACACCTTGAACAAAGTAAAAGTCAAGATAGGTACAAAACTTACACCTTTTGAGTTAGGGTATGGGTTGTGTACCTAATGTGAAATATTTCAAATTATTTGGAAGCAAATGTTATAGACTAAAAGATAATAGAAATGGAAAAATTGATGCAAAAATTGATGAGGGCATATTCTTAGGATATTCCACTAAGAGAAAAGCAGATAAGTGTTTAAACTCTAACACTAACAAAGTTTTGGAAAGTGAAAATGTGAAAGTTCATGAATATGTAGAAAAGGATGAAGTTGAATTTAAGAAACCTAAAGACTACAAGAGTTTCATATACTTTGATGAAGGTGAGTGTAGTACCTTACCTAAACTTGAGAAGAAAGATTTTGAGTAGTAGTAGCCAATACATGCCAAGTTACAACATTAGTGTACTGAGCATCAGGCATTTGGTGTGAAGCACCAAGAAATGCATCCAAGGCATCAAGAAGATCTTGTGGAGCATCAAAAAGTTATTTTGAACAATAAAAATAAATAAATGAGGTGCTACCTAAAGGTAATCTACAAGATGAATCTAAAGAAGAAGAAACGAGAAAAGAGCCTACATTAGAAAAATATGTGAGAAGACACCATGTACTTGATCAAATCATTGGAGACAAAGACTCTAAAGTTATGAAAAGAAAAATACCAAGAAGTGATACATGCTTAATATGTGTATCTAAGCCCAAATCCATGAAGGATTCTTTGGATAATGAACATTGGCTTCAAGTAATGAATGAAGAGCTCGAGAAGATAGAGAAAAAGAAAACCTAGCCACTGGTACCTAAACCAAAAGACAAAAATATTATTGCAATAAAGTGGGTATTTAGAAACAAGTTGAATGAGAAAGGTGACATCACATGAAGCAAAATAAAAACTAGTTTGTAAGGGATATGCACAAGAAGAAGGTATTCATTATGGGGATATATTTTCCCCTATTGCAAGATAAAAGGAGTGAGAACTCTTCTTGAATATTATGCTTACAAAGGATTCAAAGTGTACTAGATGGATGTAAAGTCTACATTTCTGAAAGGAATCTTTGAAGAAGTCTATATTGAACAACCTTAAGGATTTATTGACCCAAAAAAAAGTGATATGGTATGTAAGTTGCACAAAGATTTATATGGATTGAAACAAGGCCCTAGAGAATGGTATGAAAGGTTGCACACATATTTAGTGAAGATTGGTTTTGCAAGGACAAATGAAAATGAAAATCTATATTTGAAGATTGATTCTAACAAAGGGATACTATTAGCTGAGATATTTGTTGATGATATCATATTTGGAAGAAAATATGCACTGTGTAAGTCAAGTATAGGGTTTATACAAATCCTAACCATAAAGTTTGGTTAATATTTAATATGTACAACAAAATAATTTAAAATTACTATTTATTTGAAATAAATCTAAAACATCAATATATATACATGTTTAAAAAATCTAAAAATCTAATGCATCTATCTAATCATCCATCACTTTAACTTTAATTATGTGTCATATAAATTAAATACATCCAAACATCTAAAATAATATTTTTTAAATGAACACCTACAAAATGAAAATTTAAAAGAACATCTAACTATCAAAAAAGGGAGGATTTTAATTTGTAGAGATTTTTAATTAACAATAATCTAAATATATTTGAATAATAATCCACACAAAACAATAATTTACAATGCAAATCTAAAATTTTACATATATAAAACTATTAATCATTAAAAGAAAAGGCAATAAATTGACAAAATTATAAAGTAAAAAACTAAAAACAATGAAATAAAATAATACAAAACAAATTAAAATACCAAGAAGAGTTGAAAAAACAACTGGGGGGTTAGTAGAAATCTAAAAATGGGCTCCCATTTTCAAGCACAAATCAGGCTCCCATCTTCAAACAATAATTATATGCTGGAATACAAACACCACTAGGGGTGGGGGTGGTGGAAGGTTGGGGTGAATCAGTGGTTTAAAATACTTTTTAAAACTTGAAACAATTACAAGTTATAAAAAGTTAACACATGAGCAAGATAGTTAATGAATAACAAGGTGACACAATATTTTAACATGGAAAAACCCTTAGGGTAAAAAACCACTCTAAAGCTGAAACTTTATTGGCCTCTTGGGAAAATCTTTTAGAGCTACAACTTTGGGAAGCACCAACACTATGTTTTAGAAACACCAATTTCAAGGAACACCAATCCCTTACACCTGAAGCACCAACTTCAAAAATGAACAAGTGAGATATAAAATTAGAGGATCATATCTATTACAATGAAAACCATGAATCACTAGTTTCAACTTCTTGTTGAAAACACAATGCATGATATATTTTTGTTCTCCTCAAAGTATCCAATATCCAAATATATTTTCTTTTTCAATTAAAAGATCTGATCAAATACTGATATGAATGAATGAAGTAGAAATGTATAACCCTTCTTCTACCTCTGATAAAATTCTTCAATAAAAATCAAATCACAAGTATGAAAAATAGAAACATAAAGCATTACCCTCTTCTTTGTTGTTAAAAATTTGCCTGCAAACTGTTTGGTCTACAAGGAATTCCACACCAATTCTGCAACTTCTATCAAAACCACCTATTGGATGTTTTAGAGAAATGTATCCCCTACTAATAAACCAAGAAAGTTAAAATTTTGGAGGTATTTACATACTCCAAACTTCCATTAGATGAAAACCGCTCAAAATTGTCATAGCAAATTTAGTACTTGTTTCTGATAAATAGACTCTTTCTCTTTTCATGCATGTGTTATGCAAAAACTAACAAAGACCCATTTTAGATAACTCCGAGACCTTTCCAAATAGGTATGGTCATTGGGCTCTACCTAATAAAAAATCTTGTGATTCTTCTAATAGAGCAAAATTGTTTTCTTATATCCGTTTTCAAAAACAATGTGAACATTAAGTGTTAATTGTATAACACTTAAGTATTTGTCTTGAATATGTTTTGAACAATATTGAAGGACATCAAATAAGATAATTATATGATGTTATCCATACCACATACTCATTATGTTAGCCATATCATATGCTCATTATTGACATCAATTACAACAATCAAAGACCAAATACCAAGGGTTCAACATACTCCCCCTTTGGCATTGATGTCAATACCAACTTCCACCTATATATCCATGTGTACTTATATATCCTATATCTATACATGTATACCTATATATCCATGTGTACCTATACCTATATATCTTCTTCATTTTTCTCCCCCTTTGACATCAATGACAAAGGAGATATACCAAGGTTTTAGTGTAATAAAAAGATAAGAAAAATATTTTCCCCCTAAAACCTATCACTCATTTATGAAATTATGCAAGAGAAGATAGGGATAAACCCCCCAATCTTGTTCTTAACCCTTCAAATGTGGCTCTGTAGAGAGGTTTTGTAAATATGTCAACAAGCTAATCTAAAGAAGGAACAAATTCTAATTCAATATTACCATTCAAGACATGTCCCCTTATGAAATGATAATGAACATCAATATGCTTGATGTGTGAATACATAACTAGATTATTAGATATATTGATTGCACTATTATTATCACAATAGATAGGAATTGGTTTAGACACTATTACTTTCATATCTGATAAAGTTTGAACCATCCAAAGAACCTATAGACAACAAGAACATGTGGCTATATATTCAACCTCTATAGTAGAAAGTGTAGTAGATTCTTGCTTTTTACTATGCCAACACACTAGCTTGTTACCCAAGAAAAATGTTGCTCTTGAAGTACTTTTTCTTTCATCTAGACAACCTGCCCAATCTGAAATCATCATGTTTAGGATACCAAATCCCATAATCCAAAGTACCCTGAATATATCTAAAAATTCTTTTAACTACTCTAACATGAGAATCTTTAGGTGAAGATTGAAATCTTGCAACCAAACATACAACATGTATGATATCAGGCCTTGAAGCTATGAGATATAGTAAACTACCAATCACAGATCTATTAGTAGTTGGATCAACATCAGGAGAATCATCATTTTTAGTAAGTTTACATCATATTATCATTGGTGTTACCATAGGCTTACAATCTTCAATATGAAATTTCTTTAACATTTCTTTTGCATACTTAGTTTGGGATAAGAATATACCATTTTCCAACTAAGAAATTTGCAACCCAAGAAAATAGGATAGTTCCCCAAGCATGGACATTTCAAATTCAGGTTGCATAAGCTTTGAAAAACCTTGACTTAAAGCATCATCATTGGATCCAAATACTATATCATCAACATAAACAAGAATAATGCATGAACATCATCACATGTACCATATATGTACAAATTGCTATCAACACCACTTCTTCTAAAGCCATTTTTGATAAGATACTGATCCAACCTAGAATACTAAGCCCTCGAAGCTTGTTTTAAACCATAAAGAACCTTTTTTAACTTGTAGACATGATTAGAATAGTCTTTGTTCTCAAATCCTTCAAGTTGATCCATATAAACCTCTTCATCAACATAACAATTAAGAAATTCTATTTTAACATCCATTTGGTACATTTTAAAGCCCTTGAAAGCTGAATATGCAAGAAAGATTCTAATTTCTTCAATTCTAGCCACCATTGCAAAAGTTTCATCAAAGTCCACACCTTCTATTTGTGCATAACCCTTACAAACCAATCTAGCCTTGTTCCTTGATATCTTTCCATTTTCATCAAGTTTATTTCTAAAGACCCATTTAGCACCTATTACATTTTTATCTTTAGGTCTAGACACTAATTCCCAAGTTTTATTTTTTTCAATTTGACTTAGTTCCTCTTTCATAGAATTAACCCAAAACTCATCCATACTAGCTTCTTTATATGATTTAGGTTCAATTTGAGATAACAATTAGAGATTAGCACATTCATTAGATGTAGTTCTTGTTCTCGTTTGAATACCTGCATGTTTATCCCCTATAATATATTCTTGAGGATGATACTTCTTTGATCTTGTTCCTATAGCCTTTGTACTGGTGGGTTCTGGTGTTTCTATTTGATCTTTTATCCCTTCTTGAGCTTGAACAACTTTATTATCTGTTTCTTTCAAGTCTTTATCACTATCTTGTAGGAAAGTATTATCCATTCTTGTTTCCTTTTTATCTTGCACAACTTCATCCACTTTCACATGTATAATTTCAACAAGTTTTTTCATCCTTTTATTAAAACATTTGTAAGCCTCACTTTTAGAAGAATATCCTAAAAAGATTCCTTCATCACATCTTGTATCAAAGCTTCCTATTTTATCATCATAATTCTTAATGAAGCATCTACTTCCAAAAATTCTAAAATGCTTAATAGATGCAGGATGTCCATACCATAACTCATAAGGAGTGTACTTAGTTTTTACCCTTAGTTGTGCCCTATTTAAAATATATATTGTTGTTTGAACTTCTTCTTTCCAATACCTATTTGGTACTTTAGATTCATCTAACATAATCCTTGCCATTTCTTTCACTGTTTGGTTCTTTCTCTCAACAACTACATTTTTTGGAGGTGTCCTAGATGCTATATATTGTCTTTTGATGCCATGTTTTTCA
Source organism: Cupressus sempervirens (assembly GCA_028749045.1). NCBI lineage: Eukaryota > Viridiplantae > Streptophyta > Pinopsida > Cupressales > Cupressaceae > Cupressus > Cupressus sempervirens. Next base: position 344,201,360 of record CM053788.1, on the reverse strand, counting down.
CAATAATCAATAAATTCATCTAAAGTAAAATCACCACCTTTATCTAATCGTAAGCATTTAATCTTCATTTTTGACTCATTTTCAACCATTTTGCTAAAAATATTAAACTTTTTAAATTCCTCTAATTTGTGCTTTAAGAATGTTACCCATGTCATTCTTATATAATCATCTATAAAAAGCATGAAATACTTTTCACCATTTAATGACATTATCCTTGTAGGACCACATAAATTAGTATGTACTAATTGCAATGGTTTAGAAGAAAAATATTCTTTTGAAGCAAAATATACCTTTGTTTGTTTACTATGTTGACACCCTTCACAAATAACATTTTCTGGCTTACTTATATATGGCATACCTCTTAGTTTTTTATGCTTACTAACTCTTACCAATTTCTCAAAATTCAAGTGTCCAAGCCTTTTGTGCCATAACCAATTTTCATTCACCTATCCCATAAGACAAACATCTTCATGATTATTAGTATTTGTGATATCTTTAAAATTGAATACATTCCCTTTAGATCTTTTACCTGATGCAACCAATTGTCCAGATTTTAATTTGATTTGGCAACCATGGTCATAAAAAATAACTTCATATCCATGATCACAAATTTGACTAACACTTAGAAGATTGTACTTTAATCCATCAACATAATACACATCATGAATGGACATTTTGTCACTAAGCATCAAAGAACCTAAACCTTTAATTTTCCTTGAAGAATCATCACCAAAACTAACATTGCCACCTTTGTAGTTAATCAATTTGTCAAACTTCATTCTATCTCTTGTCATGTGTTTATAAAAACCACTATCAATTATCCAAAAGTCTTTTTCTTTAGAATGTAGAGTCATTTGAACAAACATAGACTTATTAATCTTAGGCCTCCATATCTTAGTCATTTTAGTATCAAATTCTTTATCAACTTTTAGGCTAGCATATGATTGATCATTATGAATTGACTTAGTTTTGCAATTACTCATAACATGACCAAAGAGATTGCATTTGTAACATCTTAGAATATTCATTTTAGGAAAGGAATAACCAAAATGAAACTTTGAATACCTCCTTGACATGTATCTGAAATTACTTATTCTATGTCCATATTGATGAGACATGAAGCAATACCCATCAAAGAAAGAAGTGAACCTATTTGAGTATCTTTTATCCATGAATGAAGTGTTTGATGTACCTTGATTTTAATCATTTGAAATCTGATTAAAATGTGCATTTTTACTTGCATTTGATGTAGTAGCATTCTGATTTGTATCCTTACTTTTAGATTTAAATATCTCAAATAAATATTTATCTTTCTTATCACTAGAACATTGTCCAAGTTCAAAACTAATTCTTGTTAGATCATCAGTTCTAAAGTTCTAAAGATAGTTAATGAATAACAAAGTGACACAAAATTTTAACATGAAAATTCCCTTAGGGTAAAAAACCACTTTGAATCTAAAACTTTATTGGGCTCTTGGGGAATTCTTTTAGAGCTACAACTCTGGGAAGCACCAACACCCTATTATAGAAACACCAATTTCAAGGAACACCAATCCCTTATAGCTGAAGCACCAACTTCATGAATACAAGAAGCACCAACTTCAAAAATGAAAAAGTGAGATACAAAATTGGAGGATCATCTCTATTACAACACAAACCATGAATCACTAGTTTCAACTTCTTGTTGAGAACACAATGTAGGATATACTTCTATTCTCCTCAAAACATTCAATATCCAAATATATTTTCTTTTTTCATTAAAAGATCTAATCAAATACTGATATGAATGAATGAAACAGCAATATATAACCCTTCTTCTACCTCTAATAAATTTTTTCAATAAAAATCAAATCACAAATACAAAATTAGAAACATAAAGAATTATGCTCTTCTTTGTTGTTAAAAATTTGCCTACAAACTATTCGGTCTACAAGGAATTCCACACCAATTCCACAACTTCTATCAAAACCACCTATTGGATGCTTTAGAGGAATGTATCATATACTTATAAACCAAGAAAGTTGAAATTTTGGAGGTAGTTACATACCCCAAACTTCCATAAGACCAAAACCGCTCAAAACTGCCAAAACGGTCATAACAATTTGGTACATGTTTATGATAAATAGACTTTTTCTCTTTTCAAACATGTGCTATGCAAAAACCAACAAAGACCCATTTTAGCTAACTCTGAGGTCTTTTCGAAAAGTTATGATAGTTGGGGCTTATCTAATAGACCAAAACTATTTTTTTATATCCATTTTCAAAAACAATGTGAACATTAAGTGTTAATTGTATAACACTTAAGTATTTGTCTTGAATATGTTCTGAACAATATTAGAGGACATCAAATAAGATAATTATATGATGTTAGCCATACCATATGCTCATTATGTTAGCTATATCATATGTTCATTATTGACATCAATGACAATAATCAAAGACCAAATACCAAGGGTTCAACAAAAATGACCCACGCAAAAATGGGCTTTATGTTTTTAAAAATTGGGAACCCGATTTCAAAAATTGAGTACCCGATTTGTTTGAAATTGGGTGCTTGATTTGTTTAAAATTGAGTGTCCAATTTCTAAAATATGGTTCGAGTGCCTAATCTATATTCAAAAATTGGGTGCCTAATTTTTTAATATGGATCAGGCACTCAATTCATAACGGGTACTTGGATTTATAAAATTGGGTGCAAATTTGTAAAGATATCTCATTCCGTGGAATAGACTTTCATAGAACTACATCCCAACTTCTTGCACTTACCTATTGAGCTTCAATTTTTAGAACTTCCAAAGACTTCTAGATCATCTTATAGCTCTATTCTTTGTATCTTCTCATTATTTTATTCTTTTGTGTCATGTAAAGGCTCATGTACCCATCAATGGATATAAACAAGGGTGGAGACCTACTTTGCATCATTTAGAGAGCCAGTTTACATATAATTAGATTTTTATTTTTATTTTTTAGCATGAGTTTGTATTTTAAGAGCTCTCACTCCTAACATAAAGTGAGGAGATGATTTCTTATAAATACATGGATGTAATATGTACTCTAGGCCATTATTTTGATGCAATAATATATATGCTATTGGTGCTCTCATTCTAGGTGTAGGCATTCTTGTCAGAGTGTGTTATTTTTGTGAATACATGTTCATGAATAATAATGGAGCCAATGGTTTTATTGTGTTGTTATGATTCTGTGACCTTTTAGTGTTAACAAATTTTGCTGATGTAACAAACTGGAGAAAGGATCATCTTTGTTCTTGCATAGAATCTTGTCTCACTTAAGCATACTTTTTGTGGCCTTGCAATTTTATGAGATGTGAAACATCTTTTAGTTTATATTTAGTTCCCATCGATGATTGCATCAGTGGAGTTAAGGAAACACTACTTTGAATTTCATTGGTTCCCTACGCGATCCCTTTCAAATACTTAATTTACAAACATATTGTTATTGTGGTTTATGTCCATTAGGAATTTTCCTTTTAGTTTTTTTCTTTAAAATCTCATTATCTTATCTTTGTTATTTTCTTTTCTAATGCTTGGTTAAAATAGAAATTCATATAGTTGCATCGATAAATTGTATTCATCATAAAAACAAAAAATATAGAAAATAAATCTCTTTTTTGGTTACTTTTTCAAAAAACAATAGATCAAATAGATTACTCAAAACTGTTTAGAACCAACAAAGGCCTCCTCATGAACATACACATTCATCTTCAATTGAGCATATTTTAGTAGGTTGTAAGACTACCCAGAACCTTGGAGTTGATCCTCGATTATCTTTCCAACAGAGGGAATGTAGACATTCCGATTGGAATAACATTTGGTGAAGCCTTTGGAGAGAAGGAAGGAATCCATCTTGGCATACCAAGCTCTAGGAGCTTGTTTAAGTCCATAGATAGACTTCTTCAATTTACATACCAAGGTAGCATCCTATATGAATCCCTGTTTCTACTCCATATATATCTCCTCATATAGATCACCATTCAAAAATGTGCTCTTCACATCCATCTAATGAACAACCCATCTCCGGGCTACTGCAATAGCTATTATCAAATGAATGGAATTCATCTTTTCAATGGTGCAAAGGTCTTAGTGTAATCAATGCTCGGTACTTGAGAGAAACCTTTTGCGACAAGGCGATCCTTATGTTTATCACCACTTCCATCCACTGCAAATTTGGTTTGATAGATCCACTCGCATTAAACTAATTTTCTTCCCTTAGGAAGAGAGACTAAATTCCATGTATCATTTCTCATAAGAGAGTTATACTCTTCCTCCATTGCTCTATCCCATTCTAGAATACCTAATGCTTCTTTAAATGATTGTGGATCTGAAGCAACTACAATGTATGCATGTAGGAGTGAATGGTGTTGTGATCTTGTTCTCCTTCTATTAGAAGGATTCCCTGCCAATGGTCCTATTGCACCTAATGTCTACTTAGCCCATCTAGATCTTGTCAAAGAAGATGTAGTAGGAGTAACCTTAGCTTCAACTATGTGATGGCTTTGTTTTGGTCAGGGACTAACATCTTCCAAGTCACTGTTGTCACTATCACTCTCTTCAATGATGGAGGAAGAAGGAGGAGTTGAAGATGAAAATCTTTGACTTCTTTCTTCAAAATGTACACTCCTCTCATAAAGTATATCATGTGTCTCTAGATCCATCAACTTGTAGGCTTTATGTGAGTCTGCATATCCAACAAAAATGCAAGGTTTGCTTTGTGCTTCCAATGCCTTGCATTTCTATGGAGGAATTCTTGTCCATGCTGGACAACCAAAGACTTTGAAGTACTTAACTATAGGTTTCTTTCCTATCCATGCTTCAAAAGGAGTTACACCATCCAAAGCTTTGTGAGGAATTCTATTTTGTATATAGTTAGCACAATTCATAGCTTTCACCTAAAAGACTTGGTCAAGAGACTTGTTTAATAACATGTAAGTGGTCATCTCCTTGAGAGTTTTATTTTTCATTTCAGCAACACCATTCTACTATGGTGTATATGGTAGTGAATTTTTAAGGTCAATACCCTCTTGAGTGCAAAAGTCTATTAGTCCTATGTTCACGTACTCCCCCCCATTATCTGTTCGAAGAACTTTGATGAATTTCCCTAATTTATTTTCCACTTGAGCCTTGAAGCTAATAATTTTTTCATACACTTCACTCTTGTGAACCATGAAGAAAACCTAAGTAAAGTGAGAGTAGTCATCTATGAAGGTGAGTGCATAGTGAGACTTGCCAAATGATGGTATTGGAAATGGTCCTGCCACATCACTATAAATCAATTCAAGAACACATTGTGCTCTCCAAGACTTCCCCTTTTCATACAATTTTTCTAGATGTTTTCCAAGTGAGAAACTTGAACAAACACCTTTTGAAAACTAAATTTGAGGTATACCATTGACCATATTCTTACTACTAAGCTAATGAAGATATTTGTAGCTCAGATGTCCAAATGTCTCATGCCATAGTTTAATTTTTCTGCATTTGAATGTAATAGCAAGGCTTGTGCATTTGATGTAGGCACAAAGGAGGAGAAGGTGTAAAGCCTTGAATCATGATTGGCTTCACCAATTTCAATAATTGAGTCATCCTTAATGATTTTCACTACCATTAAATCTGGAAGAAATTCCACTTTATTTCAACCTCCATTGTGAGTCATTTGGTAGACTGAAAGAAGATTAGAGGTAAGGTTAGGAACATATAGAACATCCTTGAACATTCCATTGTTCATCTCCACTTCACCTTTACCTTCCACTTCCACCTTAGTATCATCACCTACAAAGATGTGTGGTACCTCTGAATGTGTCATGGAAGAAAAGTCTCACTTTGACACACTCATATGATGCGTGGCACCTGAATCAATGATCCATTCTCCCTAACTAATAGTGTTTGTGCATAAAGCATGCCCTTTTCCCTTAGAAATTGAGGATGAATTTCCTTTCTCCTTATAAACATTATGTAGTGGAACATTGTGTTTCTTCATGATGCTATTCAACTCATCAATCTATTTATGATAACACTCATGTTCATCATGACCCAACTTCTTGCAATAGGCACACCTTTTCTTCTCCTTATTAGTGTCCCCCTTCTTGTTTGTATATGAGGAAGACTTTCCTTGTTGATTGGATATTGGTGTTGTCTTTTTTGTATCCTCTTGTTTGTTGTTCTTCCACTTCTTCTTCTTGCCCTTTCCTTTGTTTGAAGTTTGAGTAGCTGAATTTTGGGAACCCTCATTATTAACCACCAATGCCTTAGACTTAGACAACTTTAGAATTCGCATTGATTGCAACTTCTATTCTTCATCATCCAACAGTTGAGCATAACCATCAAAAGTGACTTTTTGGTAGGCAACCCCTAATGTAGTCTTTGTGGTGTTGTAAGAACAAACAAATGTGGAGTACCTAGATGGCAGCTTATTATGAATGAGATAGATTAACCTATAATCTTTAATATGACTACCACAATCATCAAGCTTCATTCTTAATTCATTCACCTTAATGTATAGAATCAAATGTCTTAGGATCTAGGGAGACAAACTGATGTTCAATTTTATAAATATCCTCCTTAATAACTTTACCATATAGGTTTTTGAGGGCATCCTATACTTTCTTGGATGTCTTATACTTCTCAATCTGATAGAAGATTTTGTCTTCAACTCCCAAAATAATATCACCTAGGGCTTTCCTATCTATCATTTCCCAAGTAGTAATTTCACTTTTAGATACTTGATCACCTGCTAGTTTAGGAAGGGTACCATCAACATATTGAGAAACTTCATTATGCATCAATTGACACCACATTTTAATAGACCATGTAGCATAGTTATGTGGTGTTAATTTTGGAAACTTAAGATTTCCCATGATGGAAGAAATGAAAGATAACAACAGAAAAAGAAGAACACAACACCAAGAGACACCCCCCCTTTTCACTCAATCAAGAAACCCTCCAAATGAAAGATTTGGGAACTTTATATATAGTGCATTAAAAATAGCCACTTACCAATTTTGGCCTTAGTGGTCTTCTAATTTACTATTTACAACCTCCTTGTGGAGTCCAAATCTAAAACTAAGCAATGTACAACAATTTTGAAGCAATACAATGCAAAGAAAAGACCTAATTCAGAAAGTGATAATTTTGTCCACACAAGCTTATAATTTGATTGTAGATATAGAAAGTAGACAAAAAATTATGCACTTAAAAAAAAAAAAAATAGAACCTGATTTGGAGTCTAGATGAGCCCGTATAGAGTGTTCGAAGTTACAAAATGTAGGATTAGACATGTACAGTCACCAAAAACTAAAATTTTTGATAAATCCATGCACCAAAACTAGAAAAGAACTACACCATTAAAAAGTATAGGAAATTCTACCGAAAAAATAAAAATAAAAATTGCACCTAATTTGGAGCTTAGATCACTGAGATATGGCCTCCCAAAGTTGGATCGTCAAATCAAAAATGAATCTGGAGAGGGGTTTGATCAGAAAATAGTGAGGTTAAATTTGATGTCCAAATGGCCATCACAACAGTTCAAATTTTCCTAGAAATGATGGTCAAACAACCATCAAATTTAAACCAATGAAATGATGACATTAGCAAAAAATTTAGCTCCTTGGCTGACGTGGTAGATTATGTCATGGTGATGTCAGCACCATATCAAATGTATAGATAGTATATAAATAGAAAATGTGTCACCATACAAATCTAATGTGTTGTACGATAAATCCATATGTTAGTCCTCATTGTCTGTCCTCTAGCTGAGCTGGCACATTCACTAATGTGGTAATTTGCTACCATGTGTAGAGGATCCTGTGGACATGGAGGAGTCTAGGTGTGATGCGGTCTTGTGGTGTTGGAACCAACATGGAGTCACTGTGGCTGACATGTGTCCTAGAGCTTTGACTACATGGATGCTGGCATCACCTACGAACAAAAACACAGACATTGATAGAGTTTTCATGATGTTGGAGTTCGAAACAAATATTCGTAGGGCCAGAATCTTCAAGGAAGCTGGTACTTTTAAATGTTGATGATGGGTTTGATTAATCCCACATGTGGTGTGTAATCAGAATATGGGTGGTTTAAAAGCAAAAGCCCATGAGGAAAATACAAAGCCAAGGCCACTGGTTGAAGGAGATGTGGCCACCAGTGATGGGGAGTACTTTGCCCACCAGACTTTGTGATTTGGCTGCTAGTTGTGTGAAATTTTGTTTAAACAAAGGAATATTTTCCAAATATTCTCTATGGGGGCTATGGTTTCACTACTTAGTTCTTGCAAAAAAAATTCTCTACAGGCACTACTGGCCAAATTTTTTTCCAAAAAATATAGAAATTCAAAAATAATTGCAAAGAAAAATTAATGATAGATCTAAAATAAATTAAATGTGCAGATCTAATAGATCATACTGGATTTTCAAATCAAGGCCTTCAGGTGCCAATTTGCAAAAAAAATTGCCTCAAAATTGACTTTGGCCCAACATAGGCAAATTTATAGTCAATTTTTATCGAATTGATAGTTCGGATGCAATGTTAAGGTCTACTTTGGCTCTAGATGCTTCAAATATCTATGGATTCTCTAGATCTAAGTTGAGGTGTCCTCAGAGAGGTGAAGCAAGATCAGTCTTCAATGGCTATGAAATGGCACCTCTATGGCTTTGATACCATGTAAGAATTTGCCTTAGGGAAAAATTAACCCAAGACCAAGAAGCACAATAACTAGCACAAAAGACCAACAGAGTATGATTAGAATAACAATATGATATTCAATTCCATTATATAGTACACTAAAGGTGCCTATATATAAAGGTCTCTATGATGCATCTAGAATGCCTAGGAGTTAGCAACATGATAAGTATTACAACTAGGCACATGTCCACTAGGTGTGGGTTATCCTCCATTAAGCATAGGAATGAGTGTGATGATGAGAGGATAAGCCTAAAAAGGTGTAGCATGTACAATTATGTTGTAGACACCATGTGCTAAAATAATATTTCAAACAACTGTGTTGTCTACATGACAACTCAGTTGATTATGCATGCTCTAGTGTTGTAGACACCATGTGCTAAATTGGAGTTTCCTACTCCTGTGTTGTCAACATGACAACTCATATGAGTATGCAAACTTCTAGGTATCTAACCTAAGAAATAATAAAATAATGCATTTATTCTAATTAAACTTAAGTAAAGTGTAAATAATAATTATTTACACTAACAAAAGGATCCTTATTGTTCAACATCATGAAAAATGTCATCTCAACAAAAGTGGTGCTAGAAGGAGGGACTGCAAACCATTCAGATAAGGAAAACAACTTGTTGTTTGGAAATTCTCTAGTTTTTGAAAGTTTAGAAAATGTTCTGTCTAACACTGCCAGAAGGTGTGTAGGTATAGAGGTGCACTTCTCCAAAGGTGTTCTTTTCAAGAATTGATGCAAACTAGAAGATCCTATCCACCATCTCTATTTCTATGAGCTTTATAATCTTTACCTAGTACACACAAGTTCCTAAAACTCAGTCATTTTTGAAAGCCTCATAGTGACAAAGGATTAATGAGAATTCTACTACTTCCATTTCAAATTTCATCATCTTTAGCTCCACCTCTAAACCAACCTCCACCTATCATTCCACCAAATGCTCCACGAATAGCCTTCTTTGCTAATGCAGTAGCTTCACCAATTAACTTGCAAGGTATACTTAATGACCTTCCCAAGAATCTTGATAAATTCTATCCAAGGTTCACCTACAAAGAAATTTGAATATCTAAGGACCATATCAAGGTATTCAAAGAAATATATAGTCATAAATAGACTCAAGAAGAGAATGTGGTCCTCTATTTATTCCCATACTCATTGCAAGAAGTTGCCTTTAATTGGTACGTGAATTTGCCACCAGGATGTATCCTAAATTAGTCCACCTTCAAAAATTTGTTCCTATAACAATTTAATATATTCATCAACCTAACTTTGATACATTATCAGTTCATATTAATCAAAAGGGATCAAGTAGAAACCATTTCACATTTCAATCATTGCTTTCACATGGCCTATCACAAGTTGGAATCACCCTACACCATACTAGTTAAAGTTGCAATCCAAATTTATCTAAATGCTATGGACCATCTCACGACTATTTTCCTAAGAAGACTGCCTACTACAAATATTGAAAAATTGGACAATGTTTTCTCAAAAGAAATTACCTTTACAAAAAAATTCAATCTTAATAGAGGAGGATTGATGGTTCTAGCTCAAGCTACTACAATTGTACTGACATATCCTACTGGAGCACAAGTGATGCCTAGTCAATTCATTCCAATGAATCCAATTCCACTAAAATAGCCATTGGTTGTACTAGTTCCAAACATAACTTACCCAAGATATGAATCTACAATAGTTGCTTTCTTTGAGCAAAAGGCATCTACATTTGTTGAAGCATAAAATAATGTTGCATTTGATTTTGGCCAAATAAATAAGACCATGTCTCAAATTACTAATAAAATAACCTATTTGAGGTTGTCACAAGGGCATAAAAATAACTTTCAAAGAATGAATGTAGACCCCTACAATAACAACAACTATGGTAAGTATTATAACAAGAATTTCAGAAGAAATAATAATGTAGGGAACAATTTCAATCCTCTATAACACAACAACAATTTTCAAGGATACAATCTACAATGGAACACTGGTACAAACAATAGAAGCATACCTACATATAACAAAAACAATGCTCATTTTATATGCATCAATCAATATGACAGTAATCAAAATGTACCCAACAATGATAGCTCATATTTCAATGGAAATCAAGAAGTGAACCAAAATTAACAAGGCACTAACAATGAGCCCCCTATGTAGTTCAATACTATATTGTTTGAATCTTATGATTCTCCATAGAATTTAGGGATGGATGAACAAGCCAATGAAGAATTTTTTACTTTTCCACTTAGTCAAGAATTAGATCCTCAACCAGAAGAGATGCTTTCTTTTCAGAATGACAATTGGAATACCTATAATTTATAGACCCAAAGGGAACCCATGACTAATGGGATTACTCCCACTTTGTAACCAACACCTCCAGATCCAAGGGATAATAATAATCTAGTACCTATTTGAGTACCCTGTGTTAGAAAAAAAAATCAAAACCAAGGAAATATGCCTATGATACTGAAGAATCCAGCTTGGTCACCTAAAAAGTATAGTGCAGTGGAAGATTTAAAAAGAATGAAGGCCTATATATCCTTGTTCAACATGCTAAAAAACTATCCTAATCAAAGGAAACACCTAGCATAGGTCCTCAAAAGATAAAATCACAAGTCAACACTTCTAAGGCTATGCCAACCATGTATAAAGACAAGGTGGAAGTGCCCCCTTTCTTGCATAGTATCAAAATATTTGGAAGAAACCTTCACAATTTTCTCATTGATTCAAGAGCTTCTTGTAATTTCATGCCACTTTTGATAGCTCAAAGGTTGGGAGTCGCTCCTTACCCTACAAATCAAATAGTGATTCAACTTGACAAGAAAAAAGAAAAAGTTATTGGGGTAATGAAAGATGTTCGAATATAGTTAACTACAGAACCCATAATTCAAGATATCATAGATATACATGTGGTGGAAATTACCAAAACATATGGATTGTTTCTAAATAGAGTATGGAAAAAATGCTTAAGAGGATGGTTCTTAGCTAATTTTACTCAACTATGGCTACCTTGGAAAAGATTGAATAATCAGATCAAGATTGACGTTGAGCCAAAACTAAAGAAAATAATCACATAATAGAATACACCAAATGATGTAGCATTTTTTCAAGTAGATCTAGGTTCTTACAAGGTGATGGCTCTTGAAAATACTCCAGCCAACAAACTAGTCAATGTATATAAAGAATCTATGATCCCTACCTCAAAAGAAGAGGTCATGACTCAGTTCATAGACAACATGGTTGCAAACTTACAATGCTTAGGTGAAGAAATATACCCAAAAAATTTTCTTCTTCCAATATTTTGCACTTTGCACAAAGTAAGTCATTCAAAATTTGAGTGTTAACATTACCAAGAAGCAATCAATCAGGTACTAACTCAGATAATGCAATTAAAATATGGTCAAACTCCAAGGGAGATACAAGAGGAAAAATCAAGTTCCATGTGTGTATATGAAGTCATGAACAATGTTGAAGAGGAAAAGGAAGATCGCAATGCTTCATATAGTGACACCTCTTTATATGGTGAGGGTTTATCTTGTCCCCCACTAGGGATGATAAAAGTACTTAAGAGAAAACATTTTATAAAAGGTCTAGGATGGACCTTGGTATTTTTTCAGCCTAAGATTTTTTGTGATTAAATCACATAATTGATTGGGGAGATCCAAGATCAGCAAGAGAAACAAACCATGCCCATATCAAAGGTAAACAATGGTAACTAACCAAGTCTACCACATGAAATATTGCAATGGATCCCAAAGAAACAATACTTCAAAGTTCAAGTGAAAGAAAATATTTGAACAAATGAACACAAGTCTAGAAAGCCCAAAGAACAACCAATTTGGACACTTAGGTTTGACAATGCTAAATGCAAATTAGGACCTAGTGCATGTATTGAATTAATTAATCTCAAAGGTGGGTCTTTTTATGTTGCATATCATTTACAATTTAGATGTAATGATAATGTTTTAGAATATGATGCCTTGATTGATAGAATTATCTTCACATTAGAGAAATAAATCAAAGCTCTCACCATTGAAGGAGATTCTCAATTGGTGATTAGACAATTTAAATCAATCTACTCTTGTAATGATATAAGACTACTTGTGTACCAAAAAAGAGTTTGGGACTTGATGGAGGATTTTGAGGCTCTAAACATAAGATTCATTATGAGAAAGAAGAACATGATATCTAATGCATTTGTGATTTTAGCCAGTGCATTACAATTTCTTGAAAGAAAAAAACTCAAAAGTTTTTCAATTGAATTGGTTGCTGCCCTGTCTATTCTAGAAAACATTATGAATTTCCAAGTATTCCAAAATGACCTACATATTCTCGAGTTCATTATATGCAATGGCCTTTTCATAAGACAAGAGATTGATGATACTCCTAATGATAAATTTGAAGATGATGAGTTAGAGGATGAAGATGGGATTATAAATTTGAAGACCAATACTATTCTTAAGGGGATGGTAGAGCTAGAATGTATCTTTGATTGAGAAAAATCACCATGTAGTAAAAGAATTGTTGAAGAAAATGGGATTCATATAATCTGGGTACAGAAGAAGATCCTACGATGGTAATAATTGGAAAGGCATGTAACCCTCTAGAACAAGAAAGCATGCTTCAATTGCTTATAGAATACAAAGATGTCATAGCATGGAGTTATGAAGAACTCAAAATTTATGATCCCAAAATGATCACTCATGACATTCCACTAAAGCTTGACGCCAAATCTTTTCATCAAAGATAGAGACCAGTGAATCCCATTATTGAACCACTAATAATGGAAGAGGTCCAAAAGTTTCTTGATGCTAAAATTATCTTTCTAATATTACATTTGATGTGGGTTTCTAACTTGGTTCCAATAAGGAAAAAGATTGGAGAAATTTGCCTTTGTGTGGATTTTCACAATTTGAACCTAGCCTCCTGGAAGGATATCTACATGTTTCCTTCACTTAAAGAAGTGTTGCAAATTTTAAATGGGTCAAAAATGATGTATTTTCTAGATAGATATTCAGGATTCAGCCAAGTGATGGTTGATGAAGAAGACAGGTTAAAGACTATATTTACAACAAAATGGGGAACTTTTGCATTTAGAAGAATGACTTTTGGATTAATCAATGTAGGAGCTACCTTTTAAAGGGCCATGGAAAAAGCATTCAAAGGGTGGATTAATAAAAGTATAGTTATATACATGGATGACCTAACTATATTTTCAAAAGATTGAAGTACTCATATTGTGGATTTGAGACAAGTTTTCAACCGATGTTAAAGATATGGCATATCTCTCAATCCTAAGACGTTTTCACTCAGGGTTACAAAAGGAAATCTTTTGGGACACATTATTTTTGAAGTGGGGATATCCATTGATCCTAAAAGGGTAGATGTTATTCTAAAGTTGTCACCTCCTCATGGTTGTAAATAGCTCAAATCTTTCTTTGGGAAGATTAATTTTGTGTGTAAGTTCATTAGTGGATTTGCTAAGATAATATGCCCCCTCAATGACTTACTAAAAAAGGGAGAAAAAACTGAATCAGTCCCTAAAATAAAGAAATATTTTGAAGACATCAAAGTAGCTATCTCTATGGATCTAGTACTTGTAAGTCTAGATTACAAGTTTCCTTTTAGAATCTATTCATTTGCTTCAAAACATTCATGTGTTGGGATTCTCACTTAGAAGAAAGACAAAGAAGATGAGAGACCCATTGTATTCATGATTTGTCTATTAAAGAATGTGGAATTGAACTATTCTAATCTTGACAAATGATAAAGGTGATTAATAAATTTTAACATTACATACTCAGGAGTAACATATATGCTATTGTGTTAGATCCTATAATCAATTCATTGCTAATGCATAATGAATTTGGTAAAAAACAAGGAAAATGGATGGCTATATTACAAGAGTGAATTTTGGAAATTCAGCCAATGAAGCTGGTGATAGGACAAGGACTGACTATGATGATAGCTGATAACAAGATTAGTACTAACAATAAAATCAGATTTGATGATGAAATCAGTACTAGCAATGAACAAAAGATCATAGTGTCTCAAGTAGACATTGATCAAGGGATAATCAAGATGTTTGGTATCAAGATATTGTGTACTATCTCTTGTAGAATCAATACCCTAACTGGATGAATAGTTCATAGTGTAGAGACTCAAGATGAATGTGAATCCTATATGCTTCAACATAGAAAACTTTATAAAATAAACTAGGAGGGAATTTTGTTAGAAATAGATAATACTGAGAGGAGGGGGGGGTGAATCAGTATTTTCAATCTTTCTATCCACAACTAAATATTATTAATTACTTTGTCATAACCATAAGAAAATAAACCAACAATATTGAATAGTAGGAACAACCATACATAGAGAGAGATCATAACACCATATTTTGTTAACTAGGGAAACTTTGGCCAAGGGAAAACCCCAGTGGGGATGAAACTCACTAGATGATTCACTATATAAAAGAATCTCATTAAGGATATTGACCCGGTTAGGAGTCTAGGCCTTGTTAGAAGCCTCAACTATTAGGAGTTGCTTCAACCTTGTTAGAAGTTGGTAAATCATATACAAATCTATGCAAGAAGAGCCCATTGCCCTAACATGCAACTATACAATAAGTTCTTCAAAAGAATAGGTATACATACAATACTGGATCACTTGTTATACTTCACAATACTTCTAATTGTCAATTCTTCATACAAGAATGAATGCACACATATCAACTTGCATCATATCTCACATAACATTGCTTTGCATCACATATCATAATATCGCATTCACACTTTTTCACTTCTATTTTAATTTCACATTTGAAATTCTTTACTTATATAAAACATATTAATAAATTCTTCATTAGTCAACTCAACAAGATTTAGTAATCAAAACAATTATGCAAGTCATACAAATCAATTTTCTATCATGCTTTGTTTTGTACTATGAGATAACTACATTAGTATTTCTTCCATAACTTTAACTCGGTTGACCATACAAACATGTACACTAGTATGCATCTTTAGGATGACATCATGCATCTAGGATTAACTGCACAAGAGAAAATTCTAAGGGAATATTCTGCTATCAACAAAGTTTGTCATGCTGCTATAACACTGTCTAAGACAATTTTCCTTCACAAATAATCATGACTAAACTACAAAAAAAAAAGTTTCCATAAATTACAACCACATATCTCACTTTATTTGATTGACTAGTCATATTGCCAAAAATCTCCCCCTTTGGCATTGATGGCAACATTTTGAGAAAATTGGCTAAGTCTCAAACATGCTATCATACCAATCAAAGTAAATAACTATAACACAATAAAAATATTGTATTCATGTTTTGAAAGGATTACATCCCTTATAACTCTGATTACAAAGTTTTCTTAGAGAAAAACTTACTGTTATACTTTCAAATATAACAATATAACTTATAATTACAATTTTCCTTATTTCTCCCCCTTTGACATCAATCACAAAGGTGCCAATAAAAAGAAAAAACCTATCAAAATATGAAAGCTGCATCAAAACTTGGAAAAAAACACCGAAGTTAGTCTTCAAGTATGCAAGGTGTTTCTTCCAACTATCTTTTAGTGCATCATACACACTAATTAGCACACATAGAGCATATGCAGCTAACTCTATTACATTCAAATCTATAGCCACAAACTTTTGATATGAGGACTTGGCTACCAAGAATTCCACCAACTAAAGAAATAGATAATACTAAGAGGGGGGTGAATCAGTATTTTCAATCTTTTTACCCACAACTAAATATTATTAATTACTTTTCATAAGTATAAGAAAATAAACCAACAATGTTGAATAGTAGAAACAATCATACATAGAGAGAGCTCATAACATCATATTTTGTTAACTAGGGAAACCTTGGCCAAGGAAAAACCATAATGGGGATGAAACCCACTAGATAATTCACTATATAAAAGAATCTAGTTAACGGTATTGACCCTGGTATGAGTCTATGAAGAATGTATAGTGTCTTGAGTCTCTATTAGGAGACTAGGCCTTGTTAGAAGCCTTAACCCTGTTAGGAGTTGATAAATCATATACAAATGTGTGCAAGAAGAGCCCACTACCCTAACATGCAACTATACAATAAGTTCTTCAAGAGATTAGGTATACATACAATATTGGATCACTTTTTGTACTTTGCAATACTTTTGATTGTCAATTTTTCATACAAGAATGACTATGCACATATCAATCTTGCATAACATTGCTTCACATCACAAAGACGATGGAAAGCGATAGCGACGGGAGCAGAGGGAGCAGGTGTTTTCAAAATTCAAATTCATGCAAGAGCAGGAGTTCCATGGATGGTCTATTTCGGGTCCCTAGACTAGAGCACGAACAACAAGATGGAGGCTATCTGGCTACTCCTAGCACTGGGGATAGGTCAGAAAGTGCGGTTGGGGGTCCAACTATCCTAATCAAGGAAGCAGCCAAGTCTCCTTTGGTTTCCAAAACAAACATGCAAGGAACTACAAAATGGTCCTCACTTTTTAGGGTAAAACCTTCTGGTAAGTCCTCTTTCCCGTCTATTAAAACTATTCAAGATTTGGTGAAAGGTTCTTGTGCGATAACCATCTCGGATGAGATTATGGACCACAATATTTAGACTATGGCTTCAACTTTGGTTGGGAAATTTTTGGGGCCTAGATCGAGCATTGACAAAATTAGGAAGCTCATAAAACAAAAATGGGCTCTCAAGGGTCAGGTCTCGGTCACGGCTATGGCGAAAGGCTTTATGTCTTTCAATTTCACTTGCTCAGAAGACCTTGCTAGCATTCTGAGTGAAGGGAAATGGGCCATGGGTCGTTCTTCCCTTGTGCTCCAAAAGTGGTCTTTTGGCATTAGCTTGAGTGATTCTTTTTTTGCCCAAGCTCCTGTGTGGGTAAGACTGCTATAACTGCCACTAGAATACTAGAATGAGGACGTCTTTGGGGGAATAGCTAGGACCTTTGGGGAACTCCTCTCAATGGATCCAATTACTACTTCCAAGTGTCACCTCAATTTTGCACATATCTGCATTGAGTCGAGAGAAGGAACAAACATGCCTAAGTTCGTTGAACTTCATTCCAAACTTGGAGTGCACAACCAGAAAATTATCTATGAAACGATCCCCTTTGCGTGCTTCCTCTACCTGAAGGTTGGTCATAAGGCCCACCAGTGCCCCAATAAGGAAAAGAAGAAGATCACGAAACCAATCATCCCTAATCATACCATGAAGCTTGCTACACGCCCTTTTGGAAAGGGAAAGATGAAGCTGCTCTGGAGGTGTAAAATTTCTATGGTGCAGTGGAGAAAGGATGTTAGCCTAAAAGACATAGCAGCAAAGGACACTATTAAGAAGGATCCCCCCAAGGAGAAGGCTAGTCCCCCCCCCCCCTTGAATAGGGCCCTATTTTGGAAAAGGCAATCTCAGACCCGTTGGAGGACCCAAAGGTGCAGGTAAGCTCCCCCCCCATAGCCACAAGTCCCATTGTGGAACAGGATCTCCCTCTGGAAACTATAGTGCAGTCTTCTCTCACAGTGGAGGAAGTCCCTCTTTTGGGAGCCGCAGTGTTGAATCGCCTAGAACGGGAATCTCTGGCCCAGGAAACAGATAGGCAAGCTAAGTGTCTTCCCCTTGAGGACACTCTAGCTTCTCTGGGGCTCATCACTGGAAAGGGGGGAGATTCTTCTACCCCTATAGGAATTGAGGCCAAGCTTCATCTCCTCATTAAGAAAATTGATCCAACACAGCTCGTCCTATGGGAAGATAGGTTAGATAACAGTGCGACAAATAGCCTTGATGATTGGTGCATGGTCAAGAAGAAAAAGAAGAACTAGAAGAAAACTCCCCCCCCCCCCCATCTCCTGCTTCAACCAGAAGTAGGGTTAAAGCTAATATTGGATCACCCCCTAAGGGAGTAGGAAGAAAGAACTTAAATCAGATTCTGTAAGAAGAAACAAGAAGGAACTTGGCAGATGGAAGCCAGGGGTCCATCAAAGATTTCTCAGGAAGTAAGAAATGAAAGTTATCTCATGGAACATATGTAATGCCCTACCAAGGGATCCAAAGAATTAACCTAAAGTTTGCCAAACAATTTTTTTTTAAACATGAAAGATAAACCATCCACATGGTAGTGGAAGCAATAGCAACAATTCAAATGAAAGTAAACATAACATAATAGATTACATTCTTTAAAGATCCCTTAACGTTGAATTACATCTAAATCAACCATCCATCTAACATCACATTCTTATGAAATAACAATGATACATCCAACATTCTTAAACCATATACAAGTGTCCTTTTTTGAAATTTACATTTTAGTTTAGCTCAATCACCACTGTACATGATACAAGATATGAAAAGCTTAAAAGAATATACATCCGTATAAATAAAGAACACCATCATCCAATACTAATCCATGATGCAATAACATAATAAAACCATAAACCATACATGATACATCATCGCAAAAGATATAAACATTCATCATAAGAGCTAACCATATATCACAAATATAACTAACTAAGTGTACAGTTCCTCCCAACCGTAAATAGCATCATTAGAACATCATGGATCCTAGCCATCCCTCCATGCGTAACATCCAAAAGCACCGAAGAGATCATCAGCTATTAACATAGTAAAAATGTCACTCTTAAATCATACTACACCATATGCAGAAAGTAATCTAACATGCAAGGTAAAGCATAAGATAACATCAATATAAGAAACATACCAGTAAATACATCCATTATAGGGTACATCATCTATCATAATGACCCAAGATCAGAATGAGGATAAATACCAACCAAGAATACTCCAGCCACGGTGTCTCGGACAAATCTCAAATGATAAGAGTGGAAATACACTACCACCCGACCACTTGGAACCTAAGTGGTCCACTCTCACCGTGCTGAGGAGATAATCTCAAGTCCCAAACAGACTATCCAAAATCACATAGCACAAATTTCTATAAGTCCAGGAATCTTAAAAGTATACTAACTCAAAGGTTCCATCACACAAAATCGACATCTAATTCTCAGAGGCACAACAATAAGTACACCACCAAAGGTACACAAAATCTACAGAGGAGACTCAAGCTACATACTAGGGAGTGTCATCACATGGCTGCTTGAGTTACCCTGTCTAGTTACTTACTGTGTCTCTCATTAGACCCTGGACCCTCAAGCGTTGACTTACCCTGGACTGGTTACTCTGAACCCCGGACCCTCAACGTGGCACATGTGGAAACCAAGAAGCCTTCTCAAGAAGACAAGGCACTTCTCCTATCCTTAGTCTATACAAGCACTCAAGGCATGGGTGGTTTAAAGATCTTTAACTTATCTTTTTAATGTGTTTCCTCCCATAAATTTTAATTACTAAATTATCACTTATTATATAACTTGCATTAGGTTACCCTAGTACTGACCACTTTGGGCCCCGAACCCCTATGCAAGCCACTCCCATAGTCATGTACCTAGAAAACCTCTCCTAAGCACATAAATCCACAGTTGTGTTCCATACCACAACACTCATAAAGATCAAACTCAGTTCCTTAATAGGCAACCTGATAATAAGATGGTTCTCCCATCCAAGAACACATAAAAGCTCCACAAAATAAACTTCATAAATATAATCTCCAATATGAATCATGATATCCATTGGTTCTTAACATGCAACCAAGAATATCTCAAAATAATACTGATCAAAGACTCCAAAATGGTTGAGTCAAACATGTCACAACATGACACTATCAAGAAATAAATCAAAATTTCAGTCCCATCATGGCGACTAGAAGCAATCTGAGGATAACTGATCAATGACTCAAAAATGGTTAAGTCAAGTGTCTCATATACAAATAACTTAGCTTCACTCAAGAAGACTGATAAGCAATAACAATCAATAATACAATCATCTCATAGAGCATACCATCACATAACCATGGTTGAGTTTATAAAGATCAGAATTAAGACATCATCATGACATCACAATCATAACCCCCAAGCCTCTGGTAGATGTCCTATAACTGGTCAACCCAAAATCCAAAACAAGAAGCATAAAAAAAACACAATGCAAACACATGGTTTGGTTTATTAAAATCACATAGCTGAATAATGTGTAGAGCTTCAATTTTCCATTTGCAAGTATACTTCAAGTGTCTTAAGTTTCATCATTTGACCTACAAGTCAACCCATTTGTACCTCGATAACGTTATTCTTTCCATCATTAAAATAATATTCTAAGAATAGCTGAAGGATAAATATTAAATCATTTGACACTTAATAAAATCATTCACTTTATTTTGCTAAGATCAATGTTACAAATTGAATGACTCTTCTTAATGTTACCTCGACTTTTAACATAAATTAAGGATCATTAATCATCTAAATTATAAGAGAGCCAATTACTAGTCTTCGAATAAGAAGATTATAACTTTATTAAAATGATCAATTTAATCAATCAATTAACATAGGTACACCATCCATGACTTATTAATGTTCTAATAGTTCTCAATTAAATATTACTAAGTCTCACTATTAAAATATTTAAGGTCATTATTCAAGTCATGAGAGTACGACTTGTCAACTTCGATGTAATTACTTAACAACTTCACTAAAAGAATCGATATTAGCATATCAATTAAAACTTTATTACATAAATTAATTATTAATTAAATCTAATTAACTCTAATTAATTTAATTAATAATTACATATCCATGGCAACGTTCCAATTAATAACAGTTGACTAATAACTAACTATAATTTTGTAAGTTAAAAGTCAACTATAATCTAGTACACAAATATTCACATTCATAGTTCAATAATAATAACTTGTTAATATTTTTAATAACAAGCTATATTGGAAATTTTATTAATAAATCTATAATGACCACATTCGTCACTCTGCAACAATGTTCCCATTTATATTTTAATAATAACAAGTTATAATAAATCTCCAATACCAAGTATTATTATCTCAAATAAGTTTCCCCTATGTACGTTGATTCGGTTAATTGATACTCCTCCAAATTATTAATCAATTCAATTTAATTAATATCTTTTACAGTACTTCAATCATTAACTAATCTCCTCTAGATTAACTCTGATCGTATTAATTGATAACTATTTAAACTATTTATACTATTATTTATTAATAGTTTGTTAGACTCAACAAATATTAATAAATAATAAACTCATCCAAACTATTATTAATCGATCTAGAGAACTTTATATAAGCTTCATTAGCTAACTCTTAATACCATTAAGGTATATCAATAATTTAATTAATAATATATAACGTATTAATAATACCATAGTAATTCAAATTATAACAATGTTATAATAGTGACTCCATATCAATTAAATCTTAATCCATTATCATTAAAGTCTCCTCATTTAAAAACGTAATATAAAATTATCATCTTTAAATTATTTAATATATATTAAATAGTATTTAATATACATTATAAAAAGTTCACTATATAAACTATATTAAAATCTCTTTTCTTTTAATTTTCTCTCATTTAAAAATCTATTTACTTAAATTGACTAATAATTAATTACACTTCTTCTACTATTAACTAATCTTAATTAAATTTGATTTAATTAGATTAGATAATAAACCATATAAAACTAATGCACATTAATAAGATTCTAATAAGGAAAGATTACAATAATATCTTTAATTCATTCCATGCTTTGATATATTATTTTTGTGAAGTTTAAGCATAAAAAACTCTTGGTTATGGGAAATGGAGAAATATTTGTCTTTGAATAAAATAGTCCCAGTAGAAGAGCCATATCTCCCTAATGAACCGTTGGATTAAGCTAAAATTGAAATATGTTGGAGAGGGCCAAGTTGCACCAATTCTGACTAAAGTGATCAAATAAATTCGATCACAATAAAAAGTTATGAATGACTGAGTTCAAGTCTATCCAAGGGGCAACGACAGAACAATTTGTGATGAATTAAGAATTTCCTCTTTAAAAAAATTGTTCATTAAATTCTAAATAGGTTTGACTATAGATTAAGAAATCTTTTTTTTCAAATCTATTTATCAATTTGATTCTAATTCGAACCCAAACCCGTTTAGATCTAATTTCTTCCTTAATTGGATGTAGGGTTTTCTAATATTTTCTTTGCAACTCTACATATCTAAATTTCAATTTAATCATAGATTCATTCACAAGAGTATTCAAACACATATAACAGACATGATGAAGACAGGAAGAGAAATAGTGCAAAGAGAATATGCAAATATCGCGAGTGCACCTAGACACTGATGCTAACTTTTCCATGCTTCAGAAGTCTATAGAAAATCTCTTCCTTCTCCATCATTCACAATTCTTCCAAGATCCAAGCCAACCAAATCCTCCAAGTGACTAGAAGTGCTAGAAGAAGCCTAGAAGCATGTAGAAACATATGAGCATGAAGGAGCATATGAGCATGAAAAAGAATATAAGCATGTAAGCTTGAAGCTTCCATTTTTAGCTTGAAGCTTGTAGCTTGTAGCTTCCATTAAGCTTGTCAAAACACACTAAGAGAGCCTCTATTTAAAAGCCTCTAAGATGCATCTAGAGTGTGTCTAGAAACAACTAGAAGATAAGCATGACAACAAAGCATTAGTCTTCTCCAACTTTCTAAATAAGTCTTAAGGTTGTAGACACCATGTGCTCAAATAAAATGCTAACTCCTAAGTGTAGACAACTTATGCATTCGTAGAGTGCAAACCCCTGTGTTGTCTACCTGACAACTCTCGAGAATTTGCCAACTCCTATGTGATCAAACATTAAAATAATGCACAATAATTAATTTAATATTTACTTTACTCTTCCCAATTTTGTTTATTTATTTATTAAATCTCATGCACTAACTTTAATAATTCCACTTTTTAAGTCTTAATATATTTATATTTTAATCACATGAGATCTAGAATCTTTTAATAATTTTAATATATTTTCCCCTTTTAAATTTCATTTTCAAAATTTAATTACTAAAATATTTATTAGCTTTAATAACAATATTATTTAGTCATTTATTTAAAAATGAACTCCAAATATATTATTATTAAAATAAATATTGTCACATTCCAAATTTAATATTATAACTTTTATTTTCAAATTTAATTATTTTATTTAATTAATTTTTCAATTAATTAAATAAAATAAATATTAAAATATAATATTAATTTTCTATTAAATTAAACCATTAATTAAATCTTTTAATTAGGCTTAATTAATAGAAAATACACTAATGACTCACAAGAATAAAATACAGAAATCCATCATAGCCAAAATACATACAAAATCAAACCAAGGGTTAATATTGTGAATTACGTCATCCAACGTATTCGGAGGGTACTCAACTCAGATAGTTGTCCTAATTTTCAATTAGAACAAATGGCTTAAAGGGTTGGGATTTGGACTTGAGAATTATCTCCTCTCTCTTATCATTGAGAAAATGTGATAGGGTACGCTCATCCTGACAATTTAGGAAAGTCGATACCCGGTACCTGCAACCTACATAAAAAGCATGCATGTACAAGCACAATTTATACTAACTAAACAGGCAATGACAAGAAGTGGTGCATCGTGTAGATCCTGACTAGCAGGTGACTACGACTCCCTTCCTTAACCACATCAGACACACCATACATAATAGCAAACACGCACACCATACACATGCAAGTATGGGGTAAGTATCTATAAGAAACACATATGATAATAAAAACCATCTAGCTAATAACCATCAATAACTAAAATCACTGAAAATAATCATCATGCATACATGAAATATAAAGTCTAAGTGATCTCATCATATAATAAACTAAATCCATAGCACAATATCTAATAGTCTCAAAATAATGTTGCTAACCATCAACATGAAACTAGCCCCAAAAGAGCTTGACAATGACAGCAAAAATGCGACTTAGGGGAAGGCACTACAACATAAGGGGCCTTAATGGGGCTCACAAATAGGAACTCATTAGAAATATGATTAGAGACCAAAGATCTGACTTTCTGATGTTACAGGAAACTAAGATAAAAAGGGACCTAGTAAAAAGGATATCTTTCAGTAAAAATTTTTGTTGCGAAGCTTCTGATTCAGATGGAGCTTCAGGTGGTGTCCTAACCTTGTATAACACTAGAGCTTTCAAGTTAACTACTCTTTTCACTTTCAAAGCAATGAATCTTGGTTAATCCTTAACCTGTATGCCCCCAATAGCAAGAAAGAAAGGAACTACTTCTGGACCAAGCTCCTTGGCATCTTATCTAATTGTAACTTGAATAAAGGGATTATAATGGGTGACTTCAACTCGCCTCTATCTGATGCAGACAAAAGGGGGGGTCATGCCCCAGATCAGGATAGTAAATACGACCTTACTTTGTTCATTCAACATCTCACCTTCCTGGATTTGGACCTTCAAGGTGGCAGCTTCACTTGGTCTAACAGAAGAATCGGGGGTGATAGTATTCAAGTTCGCCTTGATAGAGCCCTCATCTCCCCTGAATGGCTCCTCTGCCACTCTTGTAGATTATCCCTCCTCCCCAAGGTGGGCTCTAATCATTCCTCGATTTCACTAAGTATAGTAGCATTTTTTTTTTTTATAGAAGTAAACATCACATATAACTTATGCACATTAACGGAAGCAATAGCATTGTCCATCTGAAATTAAACATAACATAAATAACATATTACATTCTTTAAGATCCCTTAATGTTGAATTACATACATGAATCCATCTAGCACAACATCCACATGAAATAATAATGATACATCCAATATACAAATGTCATTTCTGAATTACATTCCAGAATGCACAATCATCCACTGTACATGTCACAGGGTATGATAGGCACAAAGAATATACATATGTAGAATATGGTACATCATCCTATTCTAATCCATGATACATCAAAGTAGAGATAATCACATGATACAGCATCATAGAGAACATATATATCCATCATAAAGATCAAACATAATAAACTAAGTGCACGGTTCCTCCCAACCGTCAATAGCATCATTAGACCATCATGGATCCTAGCCATCCCTCCGTGCGTAACATTCCAAATAACCGAAGAGATCATCGGTATTACATAGTAGGAATGTCACTCCTAATAAATACAACATCATATGTAGAAGTAATCTAACATGCAAATAAAAGCATAAGATAGCATCATCTAACATATGCTAATCATCAATGAAAAAGGATACATATCCACCATCATCATGAAGGACGCATCAACCACGATGTCTCAATGAATCTCAAAATGATAAGAGTGGAAAATACACTACCACCTGACTATGTGGTACCAAAGTGGTCCACTCCCACCGTGCTGAGGAGATAATCTCAAGTCCCAAATAGGCTATCAAAATCACATAACAAAAATTTCCATAAATCTAGAAATTTTAAAAGTATACTAATTCAAAAGTTCCAATCACAAAACTGACATCTAATCCTAGAGGCACACAATGACATGTAGGAACCTACTATGCAAGCGGGAAAGTGTCATCACAATTATCACGTACAAGTAACCCTGGCAGTTAGCTAAACTCCATGATTCCATACTAATTTCATGTAGCCACTAGTATCCTCTCATACTGACGAGGCATACTACGAAATGCAAGGTCGCAACCATGCATCTCACTACTCCCATCCTAGCCTATACAAGTGCTCAAGGCATGGGCGAGAAACAAACACTTATCTTTTTAGGTTTATTCAATCAGTATTAGGTGTGAATGTTATCACTTATTAATCCAACTTACAATGAGTTACCCTAGCAGCCTTTTAGGGCCCTGGCTTCCATTGCAAGCCACTTCCCATCACTACATGCAAATATGCTACCCTAATGCTCATAGACTCATAAATCTCAAAATCATAAAAGATAATCCATAATAAAATCATCAAATATGCATAAAAACATCAAATCTCCATGAGCAAACATCCATAAAAAATTATGAACACAACAGCTCTCTATTGGCAACTGAAGTATCACTGATAATCAAATATCCAATGGTTCTCAATAACCAAAATATATATCTCAATCATACTGATCGAAGAATCCAAAAATGGTTGAGTCAAACATATCACAACATGACATCATCAATAATAAATACACATCTCAGTCTCATCATGGCGACTGGAAAATAATCAAGATAACTGATCGATGACCAAAATAATTGTTAGGTCAAGAGTCTCATACAGAAGAATCTCAACTATAACAATCAGTAATCACATCCAATACATAGAGCATTCCATCACAAACCATGGTTGGGTTTATAAAGATCGAGATTAAAACATCATCATGACATCACAATCACATAACCCCCAAGCCTCTGGTAGACGTCCTATACTGGTCAACACTAGTCAACCCAAAACCCAAAACAATAGCATAAAGAATACACAATGTAAACACATGTTTTGGTTTTGCTAAATTTTCAAATTTGAATTTAAAAGTCTCAGTTTACATTTTTCCAAATTATATTAACTGGAGAAATTTCACGTTTTTCCTAACCCATGTATTTGTTTGATAGATAAAAGTTTCTCCCCAAAACTATTAGACTCAATTTTCTAATTGATCTAATAATATTTTGTTTATATAACATTGTTTGAAAATTGACACTCTCAATGAATCAAAACTTTGATTATATATGCTAATAACTAATCTTAATTAAACTGAGTTTAATTAAATTAATTATTAATATCTCTTCATAATTGACAAGCTCAATACCAATATTTTAAATCATTAAAAGAGTGATCCATTAATTTAGAACTTTATAATATTCATTTATAATTAATTATATATACATATATACTTATATACATATATATATACATATATATATATATGTATATATATATATATACATATATATATATATGTATATATATATATATATACATATATATATATACATATATATATATATACATATACATATATATATATATATATATATATATATATTTATATATATATACATACATAAATATATATATATATATAATAACATTTAATAATTAATGATATTGCAACAAAATCGAGATTCATATCAAAAAATAACGTTGCAAATAAAACTTTATATAATTTAAAACAAAACTCAAATCGCAATGCGATTTTAAAATCGCTCAGCCCAATACATCTGCACCGCAGGTACACTGCGGTCTCAGGTACTCTGCGATCTCGCAGGCCTGCAGTGGGTGGGGTATATAATACCCGCCCAACATCATATATATATATATAAACGCGATTTTCAATAACATTTTTTAATAAAAACGTTCCCATGCGATATGAAATACTATTAACATGAAACTCTATCGCAATTTGACATTTGATTATTATATAAATAAATATATACATGTATATATATACATATTTATGTATATATATATGGGTATATATATATATATGTGTGTGTGTGTGTGTATATATATACACTCGTAGAGTTTATCACCATCACAGCACATACATATATATATGTATATAATGATAGATACATATATGTGTATGCAGATTCAAGAATATACACAATTTACTTAGAAATTCTAATTTTTAGAATTTTCCTTTAAATCTTTGATCTTCAAATTTATCTAATAAATAATCTAATGGGTTTGGTTATAAATTTAAACCCTAGCCCCGTTTTCTTTCAGATCTATGCATATAAAGATTTCCACATAAATTCAATTGTCCATATTGAGAATGCATACAATAAAAATATGAAATTCCTCAGAAGACATATGGAAGACACGAAGAAGACAGGGAATGCAAGATGCGAAAATAGCATAAGTAAAATCACAAGAATCTACCTAAATTTTGATGCTAATTCAATCTTCCTTAGAAAACCCGCAGAGCAAGCTCCCTTCTTCAGAATTCTCGAATCCTCCAATGCTCCAATTGCACTCCAAACGCTCTATCTAAGCTTCTAGGAATGCCTGAATATAAAGAGCTCTCAGGAAACCTCTAGAATGTTTCTAGAAACAGCTAGAAGGTGTCACCAACTAAGCATGGGTCTTTTCCAACCTTCAAGATGGGCCTTAGGGTTGTAGACACCATGTGCTTATTTGATACACAAACCCTCGTGTTGTTGACACATGAGAAATAGAGAAGTGCGTTAACTCCCATGAAGCTTATAACTCCAATCCACTTTTATATAATTTCTATCTAAATATTTATAACTTTCATCTTAACTTTTATAAATTTTATTATTATTATTATTTATTTATTACTTTATTATTATTTTATGATTATTATTAATTTTAATTTCTAATTTTCTTTTATTTAATTCATTTTCCTCAATAATTCACATTTAATTAATTACAATTAAAATATCAAAGATCATGATATTTTATTAATTTTCTCCAAAATAATTAATTTATTAATTAAATCTATTTATTAAGACTTAATTAATAGAAAATTCACCATAGACCTCCAAGATAAAATATGAAAACTCATCATAGAACAAATCATACAAAATCAGTCTAAAGGGTGAAAAATCACGAAATATGTCAACCGACACATTCGGTGGGTACTCAACTCTGATAGTTGTCCTAACTCACTAGGACAAATGGTTTAAGGGTTTGGGATTTGGACTTGAGAATTTATCTCCCTTCTCTTATCATTGAGATAGTATAATAGGGTACGCTCATCTTGGCAATTCAGGGAAGTCGATACTCGGTACCTATAACCTGCAGAAAAACCATGCATGTACATACAATATATATAATGCTAAGCTAAATAGACAATGGCAGGAAGTGGTGCATCGTGTAGATCCCGACTAAGTAGGTGACTACGACTCCCTTCCTTAACCACATCAGAAACGCCATACAATAAGAAAATACGCACACCATACACATGCAAGTATGGGGTAAGTATTCATAATAAAACAGATGAGATAATATACCATCTAACTAATCATCATTAATAACTGAAAATAGTATAATGATCATTATACATACATGAAATGTAAAGTGTAAATGATCTCATCATATATCAACTGAATCCATATCATAATATCTAATAGTGTCAAAACAATACCACTAAACCATCAACATAAAACTAGTCCATAAAAGTCTGATAATAATAACAATGTCCAAAAAAGATGTGAACGAGGGTAGGCACTACATCCACCCCCCCTTGGGTTAGGCTTACTCCTGGAAGCCTACAAACAAGTAGGGATATAACTCCCTCAATCTAACTACATCCTCCCAAGTAGCTAAAGAATCATCAGTAGGGTCCCATTGGACCCTTACCTGCTCGATGGTTCGACCCCTGAGGGTCAACCCCCGCTGCTCCATAATACAAACCGGCTCCAAAGCCAGCTGCCCATCCTCTACCTGCAATGCATTCCAATCAAGAACATGCACAATATCAAGAATATACTGCTTAAGCACTGAAACATGGAAAACATCATGAATGCGAGCTAGGTTGGGCGGTAGAGCAAGACGGTAAGCAACCAGACCAATCCTCTCTAGAATCTCGAATGGTCCCACAAAGCGAGGTGCTAGCTTAGAACCCTTCCATATCGGATCAGACTCTTTTGCGGTCGCACTCTCAAGAAAACCTTATCACCTACAAAAAACTGCTTATTAGTCCTATGAGAATCGACATACTTCTTCTTCCTATCCTATGCCATAGTCAAGTGCTCATGGATACACACTACCTGTTGCTCCATATCACGAAGCATCTCAGGACCCAACAGGATGCGATCCTCAAGACTATCCCAACTCAATGGTGTACGACAAGGACGTCCATATAATGCCTGAAATGGTACCATACCAATAGAACTGTGATATCCGTTGTTGTAAGCAAACTCCACTAGGTAGAGATAATCCTCCCAATTTGTCTGTCTATCCATCACATACATCCGTAACATATCCTCTAAAACCTAATTCACCTTCTCTGTCTGACCATCAATCTCTGGATGATATGCTAAACTAAAGTTTAACTGTGCTCCAAGTTCATGCTGCAATGATGTCCAGAATGCAAATGTGAATATAGGATCCCTGTCAGAAATGATCTTTCTAGGAATACCATGTAACCTCACAATATCACGCATAAAGACATTACCTACAGAAGTTTCTATGTAGGAAGACCTAATCGGTGAAAAATGTGCCACCTTAGTCAACCGATCAACGGTGACCATGATAGCATCATGACGCCAAACTGTCATAGGAAATCCTACTATAAAATTCATGGAGATGATATCCCACTTCCAAGAAGGAATGAGATTAGGCTACAAAGTCCAGCCGGGTGCTGATGTTCTGCCTTAACTCTTTGACACTCAAGGCACCTAGCCACAAAATCAGCAATATCTCACTTCATCCTAGACTAAAAGAACAAATGTCTCAAATCAGCATGCATCTTCTTGATAGCTGGATGTGCTGAGTAAGGTGTACGATGGGCTTCTGCCAGTATCAAGGTGCAAAGCTCATCCGAAAATGGCACATAAATCCTCCCCAAATGTCTCAAAAGACCATCTAACTCTCAAACATAGCCTGCAAACTTACCTTCCAAAGATCTTCTTGAATCAATCTCTCTGCACACTTCCTAATACCAGGAATTCATAGGAAGTGCCTGAAAAATTTGACTCCTCAAATCCACACTAAGAGTCATCAATGATACCACATGTCTCCTGTGACTCAAAGCATCTGCCACCACATTCTCCTTACCTTGAAAGTACTTAACCTCAAAATAATACTCGCATAGAAACTCCATCCATCACCTCTAGCAAGAATTCAAATTAGGCTGAGTAAAAATGTACTGAAGACTAGATGATCATTGTGTAGTTCAAATCTGTGCCCCAACAAGAAATGTCTCCACCTAGTCAAAGCATGAACTACTGCTGCTAACTCAAGATCATGCATAGGATAATTTAACTCATGATCCTTGAGCTTGTGTGACTCATACGCAATCACCCGTCCATTCTACATCAACACTGCCCCAATCCCTTCAAGAGAAGCATCTATACATACCATGAAATCACCTTCTGGACCCGGTATAGCTAGAATCGGTGCATTGGTCAAAAGCTCCTTGAGCTTCTAGAAAGCTTCCTCACATTTCTCTGTCCATACAAACTTCTTTCCTTCCCTTTGAAGAGAAGTGATAGGATGTGCTATCCTAGAGAAGTTCTGGACAAATCTGCGATAATAATCAGCTAAACTCATGAAAGTACGAATCTCTGACACATTAGTCGGTGTAGGCCAATCTATTATCGCTTGAATCTTTGCAGGATCCACTGAAATACCATCACCTGAGATAACATGCCCTAAATACTGAATCTTCATTTTGAAGAATTCACACTTAGCTGCATTAGCATAAAGCTGATTATCTCTCAAACACTGCAAAACCAACTGCAGGTGTTCCTCATGCTCCTTCTGAGTCTTAGAATATATCAATATGTCATCAAGAAACATGAGTACAAACCTGTCTAGATATTATCGACAAGCATCATTCATCAAACTCATAAAAATCGATGGAGCATTAGTCAATCCAAAAGGTACCACTGTGAACTCATAATGCCCATAGCGAGTTCAAAAAATGATCTTGTGAATATCTGCTTCCTTAATACAAAGCTGGTGGTATCCTGACTTAAGGTCAATCTTGGAGAATACTGTAGCTCCCTTGATCTAATCAAATAAGTCATTCATCCTAGGCAAAGGATACCTGATCTTAATAATCACCTTATTCAACTATCTATAGTCGATACAAAGGCATAAGGAACTGTCTTTCTTCTTCACAAAGAGCACTAGAGCTCCCCATGGTGATACACTAGGTCGAATGCTCCCTTTGGCTAGAAGTTCATCTAGATGAAGACATAGCTCACCCAATTCCTAAGTAGTCATGCGATAGGCTCCGCTCCAGAAATTAGATCAATACTAAAGTCAATGTCCCTCTTCGAAGGCATGCCTGGAATCTCACTTGGAAATACATCCGCATACTCTTGCAAAATTAGGTGATCCAAAGTATTCCTCATGGGATCTTCTTCATCAAGATCATTTACCATAACAACAAATATCTGAAATCCCTTATGAAAAATTTTCTTCAATTGCAAAGCAGAAATCATCCATAGAGATATAGGCCTCGATATCCCAACTATCTGCACATCATTCCCTTGGTCATCTTGGCACATAATAATCTTCTTCCTGCAATCTATATTGGCTCTATGAGATCCAAGCCAGTCCATGCCTAAAACCACATCATAGGAACCAAGGGGTATGACTCGAAGATCCACTGCCGTATCGAAGCTTCCTAAACTAAGCCCACACTTATGAACTACAAAATCTGTGGAAACCTTAATGCCTGAGGCTAGTTCCACTTGCCACCCACGATCTTGCTTCAACATATCCAGCTTACACTTAGAAACTATAGATGGTGAAATAAATGAATCTGTAGCTCCTGAATCAAACAATACTGAAAGAGATATACCTCTAATAGCACCTGTGGTCTCAACCACTATTCCTTGATGATCTGCCTGACGCTGATCAACTGCTGCAAATACTCTATGAGCTCTACCTGCACACCAACTGTAGGCTCTGAAACAGTAGGTCTAGGTCTTGAAAACTGAGGTGCTCGCTGAGGACACTGAGCTACATAATGTCCAATCTAACCACATGAAAAACATTCCGTATTTCTACTAGAACCTCTTCCCATTGGTGGTACATTTGATTGCTAGCGACTCTTCCTGCTCACAAAAGATTGGTTACTCTGAGTTGGCTGATTGGTCTAATTCTATCTATTACATTGAGCATTGTAGTTGTTCTTGGTGTTAGAACCTTTACCACCGCCTTGAGCTTGAGAATTTGAGCCCTTCTATTGTTGTGTCTATTGAGATTTTTGTTGATACTATTTCCCCTTAGAGAAAGAAAACTTCTTGTTACCACCTGAATTATAGTTTCTTTTAGATCCTGATGCCACTGGCACTCCTACAAAACCACCTTGACCAAGGTTGACACTTTTCTCAACAAGGATAGCTCGATGTATCACATCCTTGAGGGTTTTTGGTTCAAATACCTTAACTCCCCCAATAATATGGTTATTCAAACTCCTAATAAAATGTTGTGTCAACTGAGCTGAATTTTCACTGAACCCTGATAAAAGCATAAGCTCATAAAACTTACGCTCATACTCGGTCACTAACAAAGTGTACTGTCTGAGATTATGAAATTCATCATCCCTTTGTTGTTTCCATTCCTCTGGTAGGAATCGTTCATGAAAACTCTCTAGGAATAATTCCCATGTGACACTGCTTATATCAATTCCCAACTTCTTCTCCTCAAGCGTCCAACAAGTGGCCCCAAAATTCTCTAGATTAGTGATTGCAAACCTTGCCTTAACATTGTTGTCAAACTCCTACATGGAAAAAATCCTGTCAAGCAAGATAAGCCACTATTTGGCCACATAACCAGAACCTTGTCCATTAAAAGGCTTAACCTTGGATCTTGAAAGATCCTTCATCTGAGTGGACACAATGGACCTTTGACGTTCCTTTCGAGGACTTCTAGATCTGGGTCTATGCTCTTGTTCTATCTGATGCACTTTAGGCTATTCTTGAATAGGAGGTAGACATTTTAGAATAGTCTGCATCATTTGCCTCAAGCCAACCTCTTCAGACTCAGCTTGCTCCTCTCTATAGCTCTCTTCCTGTTGCCTACTAGAGTGCTCTTCCCTACTCTCTACATGAGCCGATCCCTCATGAGCAGACTCGTGGACACTGATAGTTTTGCCATGACCACGGCCTCTACCACAACCTCTACCACGGCCTCTAACAGAAGACCTAGTCCCAGATGCCATCACTTAATAGTTCATAGTCCTAGTTCCAAAATACCTAGAGCTCCCAATGTAGAAACTCGAGCTCTGATACCAAATGTAATGCGCCACCAAGGGATCCAAAGAATTAACCTAGAATTTCACTAAGTATAGTAGAATTTTTTTTTTCATAGAAGTGAACATCACATATAACTTATGCACATTAACGGAAGCAATAGCATTGTCCATCTGAAATTAAACATAACATAAATAATAGATTACATTCTTTAAGATCCCTTAACATTGAATTACATACATGAATCCATCTAGCACAACATCCACATGAAATAATAATGATACATCCAATATACAAATGTCCTTTCTGAATTACATTCCAGAATGCACAATCATCCACTGTACATGTCACAGGGTATGATAGGCACAAAGAATATACATATGTAGAATATGGTACATCATCCTATTCTAATCCATGATACATCAAAGTAGAGATAATCACATGATACAGAATCATAGAGAACATATATATCCATCATAAAGAACAAACATAATAAACTAAGTGCACGGTTCCTCCCAACTGTCAAAAGCATCATTAGACCATCATGGATCCTAGCCATCCCTCCGTGCGTAACATTCCAAATCACCGAAGAGATCATCGGTATTACATAGTAGGAATGTCACTCCTAATAAATACATCATATGTAGAAGTAATCTAACATGCAAATAAAAGCATAAGATAGCATCATCTAACATATGTTAATCATCAATGAAAAAGGATACATATCCACCATCATCATGAAGGACTCATCAACCAGGATGTCTCAATGAATCTCAAAATGATAAGAGTGGAAAATACACTACCACCCGACCGCGTAGTACCAAAGTGGTCCACTCCCACCGTGCTGAGGAGATAATCTCAAGTTCCAAATAGGCTATCAAAATCACATAGCACAAATCTCCATAAGTCTAGGAATCTTAAAAGTATACTAACTCAAAGGTTCCAATCAAAAAACTGACATCTAATCCCAGAGGCACAAAATGACATGTAGGAACCTACTATGCAAGCAGGAAAGTGTCATTGCAATTATCACGTACAAGTTACCCTGGCAGTTAGCTAAACTCCATTGGTCCATACTGATTTCATGTGGCCACTAGTATCCTCTCATACTAATGAGGCATACTACGGAATGCAAGCTCGCAACCATTCATCTCACTACTCCCATCCTAGCTTGTACAAGCACTCAAGGCATGGGCGAGAACAAAACATTTATCTTTTTAGGTTCATTCAGTCAGTATTAGGTGTGAATGTTATCACTTATTAATCCAACTTACATTGAGTTATCCTAGCAGCCTCTTAGGGCCCCGACCCCCATTGTAAGCCACTTCCTGTCACTACATGCAAATATCCTACCCTAATGCTCATGGACTCATAAATCTCAAAATCACAAAAGATAATCCATAATAAAATCATCAAATATGCATAAAAGCATCAAATCTCCATGAGCAAACATCCATAGAAAATCATGAACACAACAACTCTCTATTGGCAACTGAAGTATCATTGATAATCAAATATCCAATGGTTCTCAATAACCAAAATATATATCTCAATCATACTGATCAAAGACTCCAAAAATGGTTGAGTCAAACATGTCACAACATGACATCATCAAGAATAAATCCACATCTCAGTCCCATCATGGCGACTAGAAAATAATCAAGGATAACTGATCGATGACCAAAATAATGGTTAGGTCAAGAGTATCATACACAAGAATCTCAACTATAACAATTAGTAATCACATCCAATACATAGAACATTCCATCACAAACCATGGTTGGGTTTATAAAGATCAAGATTAAAACATCATCATGATATCACAATCACATAACCCCCAAGCCTCTGGTAGACGTCCTATACTGGTCAACACTAGTCAACCCAAAACCCAAAACAATAGCATAAAGAATACACAATGTAAACACATGTTTTGGTTTTGCTAAGTTTTCAAATTTGAATTTAAAAGTCTCAGTTTACATTTTTTCAAATTATATTAACTGGAGAAATTTCAAGTTTTTCCTAACCCATGTATTTGTTTGATAGATAAAAGTTTCTCCCCAAAACTATTAGACTCAATTTTCTAATTGATCTAATAATATTTTGTTTATATAAAATTGTTTGAAAATTGACACTCTCAATGAATCAAAACTTTGATTATATATGCTAATAACTAATCTTAATTAAACTGAGTTTAATTAAATTAATATTAATATCTCTTCATAATTGACAAGCTCAATACCAATATTTTAAATCATTAAAAGAGTGATCCATTAATTTAGAACTTTATAATATTCATTTATAATTAATTATATATACATATATACTTATATACATATATATATACATACATAAATATATATATATATATATATAATAACATTTAATAATTAATGATATTGCAACAAAATAGAGATTCATATCCAAAAATAACATTACAAATAAAACTTTATATAATTTAAAACCAAACTCAAATCGCACGGCCCAATACATCCGCACTGCAGGTACACTGTGGATCGCAGGTACACTGCGGTCGTAGGTACCTTGCGGTCTCGCAGGCCTGCGGTGGGTGGGGTATATAATACCCGCCCAACATCATATATATATATATATATTTTTAAACATGATTTTCAATAATGTTTTTTATTAAAAACGTTCCCATGCGATATGAAATACTATTAACATGAAACTCTATCGCGATTTGACATTCGATTATTATATAAATAAATATATACATGTATATATATACATATGTATGTATATATATATGGGTATATATATGTATATATGTGTGTGTGTGTGTGTGTGTGTGTGTGTGTGTATACACGCAGAGTTTATCACCATCACAGCACATACATATATATATGTATATAATGATATATACGTATATGTGTATGCAGATTCAAGAATATACATAGTTTACTTAGAAATTCTAATTTTCAGAATTTTCCTTTAAATCTTTGATCTTCAAATTTATCCAATAAATAATCTAATGGGTTTGGTTATGAATTTAAACCCTAGCCCCATTTTCTTTTAGATCTATGCATATAAATATTTTCACATAAATTCAATTGCCCATATTGAGAATGCATACAATAAAAATATGAAATTCCTCAGAAGACATATGGAAGACACGAAGAAGATAGGGAATGCAAGATGCGGAAATAGCATAAGTAAAATCACAAGAATTTACCCAGATTTTGATGCTAATTCGCTCTTCCTCAAAAAACCCACAGAGCAAGCTCCCTTCTTCAAAATTCTCGAATCCTCCAATGCTCCAATTGCACTCCAAATGCTCTATCTAAGCTTCTAGGAATACCTGAATATAAAGAGCTCTCAGGAAACCTCTAGAATGTTTCTAGAAACAGCTAGAAGGTGTCACCAACTAAGCATGGGTCTTTTCCAACCTTCAAGATGGGCCTTAGGGTTGTAGACACCATGTGCTTATTTGATGCACAAACCCCCGTGTTGTTGACACATGAGAAATAGAGAAGTGCATTAACTCCCATGCAAGCTTATAACTCCAATCCACTTTTATATAATTTCTATCTAAATATTTATAATTTTCATCTTAACTTTTATAGCTTTTTTATTATTATTATTTATTTATTACTTTATTATTATTTTATGATTATTATTAATTTTAATTTCTAATTTTCTTTTATTTAATTCATTTTTCTCAATAATTCACATTTAATTAATTACAATCAAAATATCAAAGATCATGATATTTTATTAATTTTCTCCAAAATAATTAATTTATTAATTAAATCTATTTATTAAGACTTAATTAATAGAAAATTCACCATAGACCTCCAAGATAAAATATGAAAACCCATCATAGAACAAATCATACAAAATCAGTCTAAAGGGTTAAAAATTATGAAATATGTCATCCAACACATTCGGTGGGTACTCAAATTTGATACTTTTCCTAACTCACTAGGACAAATGGTTTAAGGGTTTGGGATTTGGACTTGAGAATTTATCTCCCTTCTCTTATCATTGAGATAGTATAATAGGGTATGCTCATTCTAACAATTCAAGGAAGTCGATACTCAGTACCTATAACCTGCAGAAAAACCATGCATGTACATACAGTATATATAATGCTAAGCTAAACAGACAATGGCAAGAAGTGGTGCATCGTGTAGATCCCAACTAAGCAGGTGACTACGAATCCCTTCATTAACCACATTAGAAATGCCATACAATAAGAAAACACACACACCATACACATGCAAGTATGGGGTAAGTATCTATAATAAAACACATGAGATAATATATCATCTAACTAATGATCATTAATAACTGAAAATAGTATAATGATCATCATGCATACATGAAATGTAAAGTCTAAATGATGTCATCATATATCAACTGAATCCATATCATAATATCTGATAGTGTCAAAACAATACCACTAAACCATCAACATAAAACTAGTCCATCAAAGTCTGATAATAATAACAATGTCCAGAAAAGATGTGAACGAGGGTAGGCACTACATCCTCTCCCACTCCTGTAGATTATCCCTCCTCCCCAAGGCGAGCTCTAATCATTCCTTGATTTCTCTTTCTGCCTCCCCCCTTTCCAGCAACAAGGCCTTCCCTTTTCGCTTTGGGAAAATGTGGCTCTCACACCCCGCGCTGGAAGGTTATATTTCCCATTGGTGGAGCATTGAGGTTAAAGGCACTGCAATGTACAAAGTTTCCCAGAAGCAGAAAAATGTGAAAAGAAACATCAAATCATGGAATAGAACTGACTTTGGCCACATCTTCTAGGAGAAAGACGAGATATCTGATCAGCTCTCTTCTATTCAGGATGAAATCCAACATGCAGGATACGATGCTCATAATAGCCAGCAAGAAAAGGCCATCCTTTCGGATCTGGACAACATCATATCTAAGGAAGAGCTTTTCTAGAAACAGAGATCAAGAGTCAATTAGTTAAAGGAAGGAGACCGCAACACCAAATTTTTTCACCTGACCACCCTTAAGCACCGAGCTAATAATAGAATAACCAACATTGTTAAGGGCCAAGTTTAGGTTACCAAAGAGGATGAAATTGAGAAGGAAGCTATCTGCTACTTCTCATCTCTCCTCTTAGTTGATCCTTCTCTCTCTAGGTCTGAACAAGAGGAATTCCTTGTGACCATTCCCCCCATTCTTCAAGTTCACCACAACTCCATGCTAAAGGCAATCCCCTCCTTGGAGGAAATCCATCAGGCCCTCTTCTCTCTCCCGAGGGATAAAGCTCCTGGCCCGGATGGTTTCCCAACTTTTTTCTTTCAGATCTTTTGGAATGTAGTGAAAAAGGATGTGGTTTAAGTGGTTCAGGAGTTCTTTGGAGCCAGGAATTTTCTTTAAAAACTTAATGCTACCTTTCTGGTCCTCATCCCTAAAATCTTGAGTGCTGATTCTCTGGATAAATTCAGGCCCATTAGCCTCTGCAATTCCTTTTATAAGATCATTGCCAAGGTTCTCACTTCCAGGCTCCTTAGAGTTCTCCCTCTGATTATCTCTCCTTAGTAAACCAACTTTGTCCTAGGTAGGCAGATCCTTGATTCAATTGTTTTGGTTCATGAGGTTATCCACTCTCTTGAGGCGAGAAAAAAGGAAGGCTTCCTTCTTAAGCTGGACCTATCAAAAGCTTACGACAGGGTTGACTAGAAGTTCCTCTTTGCTATTCTTCATGGTTTTGGCCTCGATGATCAGGTTTGCAAGCTCATCTCCCAGCTTGTGTCTTCACCCTCTTTGTCGGTTCTGGTCAACGACCACCCCTCTCCTTTCTTCTCCCCCTCTAGGGGTCTAAGGCAAGGAGACCCCATCTCTCTAGTCCTATTTGTTATCATGGCAAAATGCCTTGGCAGATTCATCTAGAAGAAGATCAAGGATAGGTGTTTAGTGGGTTTGAGGCCTTCTTCGGGTCCATCCACTTTCACTCATCAACAATTTGTGGATGACATGATTTTGGGGGGTGAAGCTTTAGTTCAAGAGGCCAAGACCTTCAAAAGCATTCTTAATTCCTACACCATGGTTACTGGACAAGCTATTAACTTAGACAAGAGCTCTATCTTCTTCCTCAACACTCCTCTGGAGAGGCAGAGGAAAATTTCTTGAATTTTGGGTTGTGGCATTGGGTCCCTGCCGGCAACTTATCTTGGGCTTCCTCTAGGCTCCAAACCCCCAGACTCCTTTTGGACAAGCATTATCAACAACTTCATCAAGAAACTTGTTGGTTGGAAAGGGGCCACCCTCAGTCAGGTAGGTAAATGCACCCTGGTTAACTCAATTCTCTAGAACCTCCCCACCTATGCCCTTAGTCTCTTTGGGATTCTGGTTAAATTTGCAGACAGAATGGAGAGGATTCAGAGGGACTTTCTCTAGACTAGAACTGATGACCACAAGAGATACCACCTCGTAGCCTGGGACTAGGTTTGCTTGCCCAAAAGCTAGGGAGGTCTTGGAATCAGGAAAATTTCTCACCTCAATCAATCCCTCTTAGATAAACTCCCTTGGCACATCTTTCAAGGCATAGGGGTTTGGAGGGACATCTTGGCTAAGAAGTACCTGGGAGGCTTGTCTCTCTCCT
Organism: Cupressus sempervirens; assembly: GCA_028749045.1. Taxonomy (NCBI): domain Eukaryota; kingdom Viridiplantae; phylum Streptophyta; class Pinopsida; order Cupressales; family Cupressaceae; genus Cupressus; species Cupressus sempervirens. The sequence goes on along the minus strand of CM053788.1, from coordinate 344,160,226 downwards.
CCATTTTCCAGGGGGCCGAGCTACCGTTGGGTTCTAACATTTGGAATGGTATCTTGAAGGCCCTTCCCCTTGCTAAATCTAGGGCCAAATGGAAAGCTGGAATGGGAGACAAAATCCTTTTTTGGTAGGATAGCTGGCTTTTTCAAGAACCTCTCAATAACCATCCTTCATTCGGCAGGTGGGCTGATCAGGCAATAGGCAGATATGGTATGTTGGTTAGGAACTACAAAATTGGGAATGAATGGCACAATCTGACAGAGCTTTTGTAGGATCTCGAGCCTTTGATGGCCTCTTTGAATGCTATCAACATCAACCAGATAGGCGATGCCTTAGTCTAGGGAGACTCTTTTGGAGGCCATTATACTATAGCCTCAGGCTATCTTTCCCTTGTGGGCATAGGGGAGAAACCTATTTGGGCCAAGGCCTGGACCCCTAGATTAATGCCCAAAATCAACATTTTCTTTTGGCTCCTCTTGCAAGACAAAATCATTACCTTGGATAATTTAGCCAAGAGAAGCCAAATTATTCCCAGCAGATGCTGCCTCTGTAAGCATGACCTAGAAATGGTTAATCACATTTTCATTCATTGCCCCTTTTCCTCTAGAGTGTGGAGTCTTTTGACTTCCAATATGAACTTCTACTAGTGCCTGCCAGCTAGTATCTAGGAATTCTTCATATAGTGGAGTAGCAACCACAAAGGCCTGAACTCCCAAATTTTGAGTTCCTAGATTATCCCACACTTTTGTTGGAGAATCTGGAAGGAGCGCAACAACAGAATATTTAGAGAAAGAGAAGCTCCTGAGGGTATTATAGTAGAGAAAATTGACGACCTCATGAAAGAGAACTATTCCACAACTAGAGATGGAAACATAAAGGACGGAGGGAAAATTAAGAGTAGGAAAGAAGACAAGATCAAAAGAAGACAGCAAGCTACTTGGTCCTTCCCCCTCAAAAATTGGCATAAAGTCAATTTCGATGGGGTGGCTAAGGGGAACCCTGGTCCCACTGTATGCGGTGGAATCATAAGAAACAGCTTGGGAGGGGGCGTTGCTGATATCTCCTCCCCTATTGGTCACCAAACCAACCATTTGGCTGAGGCCAGTGTGGCCAGACTCACTGTTAAGCTGGCCCTGGATTTAGGGATCAAACAATTATGGCTTGAAGGAGACTCTCCAAATATAATAAATTGTATTTTAGGAGTAATCAAACCATCATGGACCATTGAAAACATAATTGAGGACCTAAAAGTCGACTTGAGCAAATTTAAAAATTACCATGTCAACCATGTCTACCGTGAAGCTAACGTGGTTGTTGATTGGTTCACAAATGTAGCGGTCACATTCAATTTGGTGATGATGTGGGGAAATAATAATTAGTTTCCGATGGCAGCTATGGAGCTCATCCAAAAGGAGCAAATTCAAGGTACCAACTCAAAATATTTTTTATGATGATGAGACATGCTAAATCATGTTTCAAAAAGGGAATCATTTGGAGTTATGTGGAACCTCCATCATTTCATAATAATGTGTATGGATAACATGAGCAGAAGAAAGCCAGAGTTAAACCCAATAACACGCACATTAAAGCTCTCATCCTTAGCGAATTTTTCATCTTTGAGCTCTGCAATTCTATTAAGGGTTTAGGGTTAGAGAGGCATAATATCACAATGGTGGGAAAAAGGATTAGAAGAGAGCCATGGGGAGAAATGGAGAGCTAAAAAGAAAAAGGGAAGGTTTGGAAAAAACTGTAGAAGGGTGGCATAACCAGCTTCATGGAGAGGCTCCATGGTTTTGATGCGGGGGTTACCAAGATTATGGTTGAAACCTGGCACAACGAAAAGGTCAAAATTGATGGTGTCTCCCACCAAATCACAAAGGGTCTCATTGCAGAGGTGACAGGCTTCTCCCAGGAAGGCATGAGCTTCTTCAGGGATAAGAAGATGTCCGCCAATGCTGTCAATGCTTTTGTCAAGAACAACAAGGAGAAAAGCAATCTAGTAAAGATTGACACCTACTATGACATTGAGTCCATCAAGAAGATCTAGGGGCATGTTCTGAGGATCATCATAGAGTATGTCACTTTGGAGCCCAGGTTCGATAGAGTCAAGACCCATCATTTTTTTCTGCTTAATCATTTTAGACATAAAGTGAAAATCTCCTTTCCTTTCTATATTTATACTTCTATGACTAAGAATATAGAGAGTTACAAGAAATGTCCTGTCAAGAACCTTGCCCTTCATGAAGGTCTTCTGCTCCTCATTTTTGAGTTTATGAAAACTTAGACAAGAGCAAGTCCATTGGGGTTTCGGGTGGCTCCTTGGAGGACACTGCCAGCTCAAACTCAAGGGAAGTGCGCATTGTGAAATCTATCAAGTCTAAAACCCCAGAAGTGAATCCCTCTCCTTGCTTCCCTAGCAAGAAGAGTCCTAGGTGCCCTCCCCCTAACCCCCCTTCCCCTCATCCTAAGGAGTCTAGTGATGAGTCGGATACAGAGTCAGAGGAGGCAGATTCGGTGGCAGAGAAGGAAAGTGAGTTGGAAGATGACAAGGAGAAAGATAATGACAAGAAGGAGGTGACCCCCTTTGTAACCCAGGATAACCCCAAGAAAAGAAAATTGGACCAGACCCCAACCCATGATCATCTTAGTGACCATGCTAATTTTTCCCCCAGCCCTACTGCGCCCACCTCCCCCCTCGAGGTCCCCATTTTGCCCCTAGAAGAGATGATGGAAATCATGGTTGAAAAGGAGGGGGAGGCCATCAAGAAAAATAAGAGAAGAGCCTGGAGCAATTTCAATGTGGATAGGGTTAGTATGGGCATTGTTAGAGAACCTGCTAAAATCTAGGTGTTGGGGGATCTCGATAGTGGCACCCACTATGATGAGCTCCTTGACCCAACTCTTCTAGTTCTCTCTGGCAATGTTTGTGAAGCAGGTTTCAACTTTCTCAACAATGCAAAGAACAACCCAATTGACAATTTTTGCTCCATTAAGTGGCTTTTTTAGGAAATTGAGACTCTGAAGGACAGGTCCAACCAGACCAACAACAGGGGGGATGTCAAGGATCATGAGGCTAGAGGTAGTAAAGACTAGGTGGGCAGCTAGGAAAAAGATAGAAGCCAGGACCCCAGAGACAATCAGGAGGACAGAATCACCCGGCTCAAGCAGAAGGTCCAAAGGCTAGATTCCATCCACTAGATTGTGACTAAACAGATTGTGGATACCCTCCATACCTTAAATGAAAACATTGTTAATCTGGGGGACTATCTGACCAATGCCGGTCTTGTGGGGAATGTGGAGCAGAGTACATAGCACGAAACCAGCCGGGAAGATCCTCAGAAAGTGACTAGAATCCAGGAAAGTCAGGGGGACTAGATGCATTTCCTCTCCACAATCTAGGAGGAAGAGGCCAACCAGAAGGAAAGTGATGTTGCAGAAGCCCTGCAAGAAATGGAAAAGAAGGGACACTAGTCTGCCCGCCAGGCTCTGTTCCTGGCCTTTGTTTCTCAAGCTTCAGGCCTTTTTATTTCTAGCCTTTTGAGGCAGCTTTTTTTTTTGTCTTTTCTACTTTGATTTTTTTTCTACTATAAAACTTTGGGTTTCAAGATCTCTGTAAAACCTATTTTCCTAATCAAAAATATTGCTTCACATCACATATCACAATATCACATTCACACTTTTTCACTTCTATTTTAACTTCACATTGGAAGTTCTTTAATTATATCAAACATATTAATAAAATCTTCCTTAGTCAGCTCACATATCATCCTTAGAGTCAGCTCAACAAGATTTAGTAATCTAAATAATTCTGCAAGTCATACAAGTCAATTTGCTATCATGCTCTATTTTGCACTGTGAGATAACTGAACCAATATTTCTATCATAACCTGAACTCAGTTGATCATAAGGACATGTGCATTGGTATGCATCATCAGGATGATATCATGCATCTAGGGTTAGCTGTGCAAGAATATAATCCAAGGGAATATTCTGCTATCAACAAATCTTGTCATGTTGTTGTAACATTGTCTAATACTTAGACAATTTTCCTTCACAAATAATCATGGCTAAACTACAAAACAAATGTTTCAATAAATAACAACCATATATCTCACCTTAGCTGATTGATTGGTCATATTGCCAACAAATTTATTTGAAGTGTTTGGTACATAAAGAAGCAAAAAAGGTATTGGAGTAGTATCGTGATACGTATGGCATGTGACATGGATCACCAGAGCATATGACCCATATGATTTTGAGATCAGATTACTTTTGGCCTACAATCTTCAAGGATACATTTAGCACATGTCTGTTCTTGCCACATTTTTCAAATGAGTGCTAGTAGGGAGAGACATCTAGCTATGCCACTACAACTAATATTTGAGGTACGCCTTTTTGTCAAGTGGTGGCTAGACTTTATTACACCAAAAAACCCACCATCATCAATAGGACATATGTTCATCCTCATAGATACCAACTATTGCACATGCTAGATAGAAGATGAGACTTTCATGAGCTTACTAAATTATTGGATGAACATATTGTTACTAGATTTGGAATGAGATTCTTCCCGGTGTGACAATGGGTCATCTTTTGTGTCAATCTTCCTTATACAATGGGAATTAGACAATCAAGTTATAACTAAGTTCTCATCTAATTATTATCCCCAAGGGAATGGTGTGGCTAAGTCCACCAATAAGAAATTCATCGCATTGATAAAATGCTTGCTAAAGGAGGACCCAAATGATTGGCACACTTAGGTAAAATATAAATTATGGACGGACAGAGTTAGGATTAAAAAGATTTTGGGAACATCCCCATATCTACTCATCTGTGGATAGGAACCAATACTCCCACTCGATTTTGATATTCCAAATTTGAAATTAATGAGAGGGTATGCAAAGGATACTAATAGAGTTTAGATTAGATTGAAGAATCTCTCGGAATTGTATGAGAAAAGGATAGAAGCTTTAGAGAACATGTCAAAACATTAGCCTGTCATAAAATGGTGGTTCAAAAAATGAGCCAAAATTAAATCTTTTAGAATATCTACCCTTATTCTTCTTTGGGACAAGGAAAAAGAAAAGCTAGGTAGCCACACTAAGTTTCAACACTTGTGGTGTTGGCATCTAGTTTGATAGAATTTTAACAACATTTTAAAATGTCAAAAGACTAGGAGTTAGCTAAAAACCATTATGGGTATTCTGAAAAGAAAAATAAAAGGAACAACTAACAAGAACTTGATGTCTTGTCAACTTTGAATTCTGCAAGATTCAGTTAGGTTTACCAAAGAATTCTTTCACCTAATATTTGGACTCTGAACATGAATTTTAGAAAAATATAGATTGTTTAGCCTTCTATGTTCTAATTCAATAGTAACTTAGAGATGATAACTAGCTAAATTATCAAGCCCAAAACTACATGAATCAAGTACATGCTGACAATTTTAAACTTCAATAATAGAATATTGAAAGATTTGATTTATATAAATTTATTCATCATGTAAAGCATCCCAACTAGATTAACTTATATGGATGGCCAGTGCCTTATCTATTGGGATACAACTCACAGGGATTACACACCTATTTGTGGATATTATCTTGACACTTTGTGACAAGATCATTGGTATTCATTTCTAGAACTCATACTTATCATATCTTCAAATGAAAAAAAAAAAAGTTATTCCAATTTGCATTAAGCATTTACATAACCCAATAGATCATCAATAAAATAAAACTAAAAAAATATTCAAAATGAATACAACTAAAACTTAATGAACTTTTCTATTAAATTTCAAAGAATAGAATGGAAATAAGTGAAGAGACAAGATTTGGGATGAAGAACTAGCTCTTTGTATCTATATTAATTGCTTTGAAATTGTATCCAATCCAGTGCTTATCCCTATCAGAAAGTAACGCTAGTAGACTAGAAACTGTTAAATTTCATATTCAATTCTAGAACAAAATTATAGTATGCATGGATAGATTGCAAATTTATTAAACTAGTGTAGAAAAAACAAACTCAGACCCCCTCCTCTAGCCTTGGAAAGTCACTTATATAGGGTGAGTTGCAACAATCTTCAGGTGTAGAGGGAAACAAATAACTATCCTTAGAACAAAAAGATTACACATAAGACAAAAAGGTTGCTTTCAAATGCTACACGAGAAGAACTGAAATACTTGTGACCTTTGGCTTTATAACAAAATGATCCCTTCATTGGTTTCTTTATGGTAGGTCCAATTCTATTTTGGTAGTTTCCTATCCCTCCATTATACCTAATGATTGATCTTATTCCTTTTGTTTCTCATTACACTGTGGGACCACTTTCTCCTCCTTTGCTGAGCTTGGCTCTGACACTTGGATGTCTATTGCAGTTTGCTAATTCTCTTCTCTATCATCTATTTGGATATCTTCATCAACTAACTACATATCCTTTCTGGTTTTTTCCTTGTCTATGAGCCCTTCCTTAGTTGCCACATGTAATAATTGTGAGGCTAAAAAATAATGTGCCATCCACTTATTGAAAATTGTGTCATCTAACCAGTTGAAATTTATGATTTCTTTTTCTCTCTTCAAGACATATTTTTCCAACTTCTTTATTTTATCAAAATCCTTTTGGAAAGAATTAAAGAATAATTGGACATTAACTAATTCTTCAACTTCCCTAGCAAACGATATGTAGTTTTCCTTATTTACTACATCATTTAGCCTGATAGTACTCATCAATTCTTTTAGCTCATTTCCCCAATCCTCATTATATTTTATGTTTCCTAAGCCTCTTAATACATGGGGAATTTTTTTTTTTTTTACTGAGATATCTTTAGAAACACATTTTTAATTTTCTCTATAGCATATCTCTTCTTTGGTAAAAATTAGTAGATCATTTTCCTAGTCAAAAGTTTTCTCAGTTTTGTCATCAATTACATCAATGATAGAAAAACAAAGAGCAGTGATGATATCATCCTTACTGATCCGTTTATTCAAAATTTCCTTTTGGGTAGCTTGATTTTCCTCTAATGCTTTCTATATATTTACCAACCTTGAAAACTCTACATAGAAAAGAGGCAAATTAATCCTATCCACTAGAAACAAAATTGTATCCTCTATCATGTCCTCATGTTGTATGCCAAATTCAACATGTAATGCTAGGAGTTTTGTCTTCTCTTCATCACTTATTTCATCTACAACAAAACCTCCTTGATATTGAGGAGTATGAAGAATATCAATTATAAGGCTACTTGATGGTGGAGGAGATGATGAAGAGGGAAGTATTCTCTAGGATGACTCCCCAACTTTTGATATTTTGACTTGTTGTCTTCCATATCTAGCAATTTCATTTTCAAGTCTGTGCCTCTTTTGCACTTCCTCATTATAGGTTACAAAAATTTGTTCATATTTGACCTATTACTCTAGCAAAAATTTCTTTTCCCTCTTTGTAGTAGCCAATGTGAGGTTTGGTGTTCCAACATTCAATTCTACTATGTCCTCATTTGGGGTGTCCTCCACTCTTTTTACAATTAGGTTACTTATTAAATTAGAGTCATTAGGCTGAAAAGAATGAGTCCTAGATCCTCTATGAAGATACCAAATAACTAGAGTAACATGGTGCTCAACTTACCTTACATCACTTAGTGCTTTATGTTTTTGCTCCTTGGTATTCATGTCCTTTTTTACAACATCAAAAACCATTGTATCTGTAATATCTCAATTAGGAAAAAGTTGCACCCTAGCTGCTTTAATCATTCTCCTTCCTTCTTCATGAGTTATATTGTTGAATTCTTTGATAATTTCTTCATTAATCTTGCTTTGTAGAATAAAATCTTCTTTAGCAGGCTACTTTGCTTTCCTTTTAGTGCATTTTCTTCAAAGTTAGCAATGCTAATTCTCCATGCAAACTGATAAAAGGCTCTTGATTTTATAAAATTATTATCAGAAAGAAATTCATGACTATCTTTTTCAATCATGGGATCTATCTCCTTTACTTTAAAATCAGCCATAGTTAACTTAAGGCTAGGAATAAGGGGCTCTTTCAAGGTTCCTTCCTCTAGCTCTACTATAGTGATGAAGACTCCTCCATGGCTTCCAAGTTGCTCCATCTGCTCCATAGTGAGTTGTTCTTCTCCTATATGGAGGGGAGACTAAGATGGTGTATAAATTCCACCTTGAATCACATGCTCTCCATAAATATTCTACCTCTTGGGCATTGGCTTTGATGGCCTTTCTTCAAGCTAGGGTCTCTTTGAAGGAATACCAATACTTGTTCCCATTTTTTCCTTTCCCTTTGTATCATCTTGCTCCCCAATTTCAACTATATAATATCCAACCCTTTTTTGGATGGCCAACTAACTGGTGTACAATAGTGCAAGTTAAAAAAATGGAACCTCTTGTTCTACCAATTAACTCTAGTTCCTCAAATCCACCTATTTTCCATGAATTTTTAGTTGAGCCTACCTTAAAAGGCATTTAGTAAGGAAACACATGCAGGGCTCCTTGAAATTGATATACCTTGAAAATAGTAGATACTGGATATGGAATAATATTTGCTCAATTAAGAGAGACTTTCAAATTATTAGGGGAATCCATAGGTCTAATGAAATCCAAAAGTAACTTAGGAATCCTTGGAATATCATTTGATAAGAGAATCCTCAACCTAATGCAAAATATCTATCAAACCTCATAAAAATGGCCTCACTTGCATCCCATGTCATATCTGTACTCCACAACTGAATTGGTAGAGACTCTTCCTCATGATCTCTTCTAATTTTCATTTCTTTCTCAAAGTAATTGACTCCTTCAAAAATAAACATATACATCAAAATATAATAACATCTAAATTTTTTTCAATTTTTTCCTTTGCAATCCCAATTAATCTTACAATGATTTTTTCAACTAGGAAAGAAGCAAAGTAAAAAATGATACTAACCCCAAAAAAATGAAAAATAAAATATGTGCCATCATATTAATGAATTTGATTGGCATATAATCCTACTCATCCTCACAAAAAACCCTACATAGGGACCTATATACATACATACATACATATATCTGTATATATCACAGGAATTCTACTTCTTAATAGGCTCTTAGGTATAGGTTGTGACTAATGTCAAACTTCCAATAGTAGCAAGATGTCCCCTTAATGCTCACTAAACTAATTTTCTCTTTCTAAGATTGGTACTCCTTATCTAAACCCTAAAAATCAATGATCCCATGATACTATGAAGAAAGATCCATTCCAAATACTTCTTGAATTTTATCTGGTGTTATTTTTACCAAACATTCCTTGGATATCCCCCTTATTGTTTTGGTTATTGGTTCATACATTCAAGATAAAGAGGTGAGGAGGTTTGAATCTATGAACATTCCTAGGACAACTAACTTGCTTAGGTCAAAGTTCAAAATATTGCCATGTGGTGTGAATAGTTTTCTTTTTGAAAGCTATTTCTTGAAGAGTTGCAACCCAATTTTAGATGGTGTCACATCTCTAGTCTAGTTTCCTCTATCATAAAAAATATTGGTCACCTTTAACCTTGGATTTATAGGGATCAATTTTTTCATTTGCACAGTGTCACTAGTGGACTCATTCAACTTTTCTAGGAAATCATCATGAGTATTCCTATGTTGGTAATCCCTTTACTTGGAGAAACCCTTATTAGGAAGAATTGTAGAAAAGAGAAATAAGATATTCAAATTCTTTTTGGGGAGATTAAATTACTTACTAGGATCAAAAAATTCATATCCATTTGTTGTAGTAGATTGTTGTTGTAGAAAATCACAATTCAGCTTTACATAGAAAATAATTTCAGCAAAGTGCCACAATCCAATTATTCAACAATATTTTTCAGAATGAGACCATCAAATTTTCCATGATTTCTTTCATATCAATTTTCATGAGAGGCCTTAAATTCTCATAAATTTTTTATAGCAAGCTGGAATGCATGTTTTAATTCAAAATTTTGAAAAGGGGTCATTGAATCGCAAAAATATGATGGACAAGACTTTATCTACAAGCTGACTCACTTTTCACCTTTTGAATTGGTAGTCAAACTAATCATTTCATGACACTTAGAAACCTTTCTACCTTGTCATCATGCCTCATGTAATGGTTACAGTGTATGGGACACATGTCACCTTGTCGTTATGTCACCATGGTTAAAAATTGAGAAACTTTTGTTAGCGACATAACGACAACCATAGATCTCTCTTAGATTTGATGGCTAGAAAGGTATACTTAACTTACTTTAAGTAGGCCACACACTCCATGTGTCATCTTGTTGCTACACTAGTAAATTTGGGGGTCATTTTTTACCTAAATTTTTTATGACAAGTCAACTTGGCTTGTCAATTTTTATTTTTTTTAAATATGCTCTTGATAATGTCAAAATTTTGATGAAAATTAAGTTTGGCATCAAAATTTTGATTTTTTTAGGGATATTAATAAAAAATTGAATCTTCATTCATTCATGCAACAAAGTGTGGGTAAGAGGCTTCTAGTGGTGTGATGAAGAGTTTTTCAATGCCATTCAAGGTAAGGTTTTCAGTGCTGAGTTGGGAGTAAGGGATACTAAGTCTTAATTTTATTTTTACTATTTTATAGCATGATAGTAGACAAATTCCAAATTCATTGGCATTTAAGAAGACCATCTCCATCCTCTTCATCTACTTCAAAATCACCATCGAATGCCTCAAAATCAACCTGAAACCATCAAGATTTATATTTATTCCTACCCTTTTGGGAATGAAGAGACATGTCAAAATATGGATTAAAACTTCTTAGATATGTTACCCTTAATAGAGATCCAACCCTCTTCCACTTTAATTGCCTCACTATGTTAGACCAATAAACTTAATGTTGGACCACCATCATCCCAAGAAAAATTCCTTGCAAAGAAAATGTCTACCATCACAAGATTCTTGTTGAAGTACACCCTTAATAGAGAAAGATTGATCTTGACTTCTAAAAATCAAATTCTTATCAAGATCTATGCACCTATTACCGATTGCAAGTGATTAAATTTAGAAGAATTAAGACAATACATATAGGGGCATGCTTTACGACAAGTTTTTCTTTTAGTTTTCTAATGAATGCTTGTTGAGGTGTATGTTGGAAAAGAGAAACTCAATTTCAGAAGTGAAATCTTATTGATAGGTATGCATGTTGAAGGTAAAAGAGAAATATTGAGAGTTGTGTGTTTTCTAATGAAGATTAAGTGGTAAAACTAAAGGCTAGTTACCTTGGGGTGCACATTGAAGCATAAATTTTATGATTATTTTAATATTTTGACATGTGAGAAAGTGTACAGTGAGGAATTTCAATTTAAGAAAATTTTGTGAGTACTTCTAATTAGCATATATGCTCATAGGAATGAGGTGAAGCAAGTAAAGAAATTAAAGGGGGATTCCCACTTAGGCATGACCTTGATAGGATTCAATTTCAAACAAAAAATCAAAATCTCAAATATATGTGAGCTACATGCTTATGCTTAGGAATTAAGGTTGAATCCTATACCTAGGTGAGAAAATTTGTGAATAAGTATTGTTTTGATGATTTAAAAGGTGGTAATTTTATTAATGAAGACTAATACCCTTGACCAAGATCAAATCTCTTCAGCATGTAAATATTATTAAAATACATTAAAAGCCCTATAGTGATCAATTAAGGTTTTGAGATCAATAAAGTAACATGAGAATCCATAATCAGATTGTATTTATATTTTTAAGCATAAAAAAGACTAATTATATCAAATCTACCAATTTAAAGTACCAAACATGGATGATTGTTCGAGAATTTGTGTAAAAGTATTGAATTTACAGTGCAAAATTTTTAGTTGATAAAGAAAATGATTAATATGAAAATAAGAAATATATTCTAGATGAAAAAATAGCTGTAAGTAGTTAAATTGCATATAAAAAAGAATGATAAAATAATCAAAATCTAATGTACCATTTAGAATATGTAGTACACAAAGTTTACTATAACAACTACTAATACCCTTGTTCTATTTAGATTTTAACTGTCTTATTTTCATTTTTTTGATGGTGAGAATGATGTCTATTTAATTATCCACTAGTTGTAGATGGTAGTATATTGAATATTCTTTATTTTGGGCTTTGTGGCACCCAATTGCATGCAGTATTAGCAAAGATATAATGATTTTTCTATAGACTATCAAAACCATCATCTTGAGTACCAAGTGAGAAAAAGAAATGTAAATCTATACTATTTTATATGTACCAAAACCACATAATGGGGGTAATGGAGAGTAACCATGTATTTTATTATTATATATGGTTCATGTAGTGAATCATGCATCAAATCAAACATGGATCCAATCATAAAAATGTCTGAATCTCTATGTTAGACTGGTTGCACTATTAAGGATTGGTCTAGTCTAGGAGTTTGAATAGTAAAAGACATTTGTACAAGAATTAATGGATTAGGAATGTATAGGGGTGTGTAATGATGGTGTCTTAACTCTTAAGTGATCAAGAACAAGGGAGCACTTAATTTAAGTGGTGGTTCTCTCTATAACGGAGTTGTAGACATGACTGGTTGTCTAGATGTTGGATAGAATTAAGGTATGGATATTAGTGTTTGGGGGTAGTATATGGTCAAGGGGTATAAGTGTTTGGGGAAAATTGTATTGAGTTTCAATATGGTGACAAAGATGGTAGTTGTAGTAGGAATTATGATTTGAGAATATCATTGGTAGAATCATAGGAAGTGAGGGATCCTAGTTGGGATTTGTGAAGTTTGGTTTCTATTGTGGAGAGTGGTGACATGACAATTAGATTTAGGAATGTGATTAGATCAAAGTTATTGTGATCAGTGGAATTTTTGAGTCTACATTACATTGTTTGTTGAGTGGATGCATAAAGAATTGGTAAGAGGATTTGAGAGTAGGCCTAATGGTTGAGGCTTGACCATTGAGGGTCACTCAGGAGAAATAAGAGTTGTGATTGTGGTTAGATTTGTGGATCTATAGGTTGATCCTATGATTAGGACATTGGGATTTTAGATGCTTTGAACGTGTGATTTGATTTAAGAGTGGAAGCTTGGGAACCTTGGAGATTGGTCCAAATAGTTGATGGAGTGTGAGATGATCAAACATGAATCCTTGAGAAGGTAGGGTTGTTCCAAAAAAAGTAGAAAATGGAAACTTTTCTAATAAATGCTAGTTTATGCTCTACATTCCAAACCAAGATCCTCCATCTTTAGTCCAAGCCTTATACACTTAATATGAAAGTAGGTGAGAAACATGAGTAATTTTTTCATTTTGTATCAGAGCTTTGATTAGAGTTTGTCACACTTAGAAATAAGGTGAAAGACAAATTTCTAGTCTCAATCACTTAGAGAGCTCTTCCATAGTTTAGGATATTTGACATTAAATTGCAATACCAAGAAGATGTCATTTGAAGAACATGTTTGCTTCAACAAGAAGACTACATCTAGTCATTACAAGATTACTTTGGAGAAAAATAATTTATTTTGAGAAAAAATGGATAAATCATTCATCTAAAGAAAAGGGTATGTCATTTCAAAACCATCCTATTGGTGAATTTAACATCTTAGCTGGCTTCATCTCTTGCACTATCTCTACTTACTTTCCTTCGAATTAGGTACTCCAAGTAGGTGGGTGTTTTGAAAATAAAAAGTAAAAAATTCATCTCCATCCTATACCCCTTCTACAAAAAAAAAATTAGGGTGACCAGAAAACACAAAATAACTAGTAGACAAAAAATAAATCAAAACTCTAAGCATAGATTAGGGTAACCAACAAACATAAAATAAATAAAAAGTACTTCAAGATTAACCTATATGCCTCAAAATAATTAGCACCTTTTATAGGAAGAAAAATCATAAATTTTCATAGTATAATCATGTACCTATTGTAAACCTAAAAGGAGATCTTAAAATTGTACTTGTCTGCACATATTTTCCCACCAAAATTGCTTTCTTATTGATTCAAATCTATACATATCAACTCCAACCTTTTTCTAGGTTGAAGAACATTCATTTATAGGATATGTCTCTTAACCTTGCATATTCATTCCTACTTGTTCAATCAAAACAAAACTTCACTATTGACCTCCCAAATTTGCAAAAAAGGTTGCTCGGCAACAATATTTGTTGCATGACAACCTTTTGTCAATTTTTGCAACTTTTCCATATTTCTAATCAAATTCTTTCCAATGCCTTCCAAGGTGATAAAATTGGATATGCAAATGTATGTATGTATTTATGTATCTGTATATATATGTATGTATGTATATGTATGCATGTTTTTATATAGAGAGATCATGTGGATTGTGGAGATTAGTGCATATCTAGGATTTCATTGTCATGCCCTTGTGATTGATGTATATGTATTTATAGAATACACACACACACACACATGTATATGTGTGTGTGTGTGTGTGTGTGTGTGTGTATATATATATATATATATATATATATATATATATATATATATATATATATATATATATATATATATATATATATATGTATGTATGTATGTATGTATGTATGTATGTATGTATGTATGTATGTATGTATGTATGTATGTATGTATGTATGTATGTATGTATGTAAACAAAAAGATCTTGGCACAATAGAGAGATAAGCCATGTGAGAGCATTTGAGTTGTGAGTAGAAAATTGGGAATTATTTATGTCATGTTTTTTCTTTCTTTTTTAGTATCTAAAATCTACTTCACATTGTGTTGTAACTCTGGCATAGGTGTTTGAAGTGGTTCCAAATAATAAAATAATAGAACTCACTCAACAGTCCATGAATAATTTTTCAAAATAAATACTGACTATTTGGAGATTGAGAGAAAAATTGTAAGAATGATTGCACCAAAAGGTCTAAAAAAAATGAGTGTGCATGGTAATCATCTTTTACATTCTTTTTGGCATAGTTGTTGTTACATTTTATAATTTTTGGTTAGAACAAAATTCCAAACTAATCAGGTGGGTGATCCAAAATTAAATCATAATTGGTTGAGGCATGTTTAAATACCTTATTTCATATTTTATTGAATGTTTCTTGAATGTTCAAAGTAGTAACTCCTTACATTCAACTCTTCACTAAAATTATTCTCACTGCCACAATGACATTACCTCTAAACCATGCAAAGGATGTTGAAGTGGTTCCCAACCTTGAAACACTCTTATAACTTAAGAAATGGAAAATTAAATGTAGATGCAATACATGAAAAAATGCACAACTTGTAGTCTTTATATACACAAAGAGATATTTTTTAAGTTTCTTATTATATATTAGCACAATAGAAAAATTGTTCTAGTTGCATACATGTTCCAAATCCAAATAATAAAACAATCAAACTCACTTAACCCGTACTAACTGACAAGCCATAAGCTAGTTCAATTGGTGTAGTTGTTGATTAGCTAGGTTGATTACAAATTCTTGTACAACTATCATTATATTAGGTATAATAAAATGAATAATCAGTTGTTCCCAGCTAGGATTAACTTGAATGGCCTATTTAGACTCATTGATTATTATCACAAGCTTTTAAAAATAACTATATAAGGAGTGAGTTAGGACATATATATGTTAACCTTACATTAACTATAAAGTACAATGCAAAGGTTGCACTAGAGTATTACAGGATTGTAATTATAGAAAACTACCTTATTCACCTTAGTGGGTGTATGATGAAAAAGAGATCTATTAGGTGAGAAAATCTCACCAAAGGTTATAGGAATATAGCTACATCAAAATAATTAGAAACAAGAATGACTTATTCATTAGAGTGAGTAGTTCAAGGGTCTTGATCCCTTGTATACTAGTATGTAGGCAACCTGGTAGGTGGAGTATGCCTCCAGTGTGTAGACACCTTGGACATAGTTAGGTAGCACTTAATTAACCATCTATGTGTGTATGTGTGTATGCATGTATGTAACTATTCTCTACTTAACTATGCCATCAACATGGGAGGGGGAGTAGTTGAGCTTGCACCTTTGAAAATACTTCATTTCCATTATCTGCTCTCTCTAAATCAAAGGTATATAACTTTATCACTTGTAACTATAATTTTCAAATAGTACAAACCACAATAGTTTCTTATAATTCTATGGTTCTCTTTCTAAGTTTATAAAATTGAAGTTTAAATATTAATTGTATTTATGTACATCTTTTTCAAGTTTGATATTTCTCTATTTTATGACAAAACACATACTAACCAATTGGAGATTGAGCCAAAAAAATTTAAGAACAATTGTGCCAAAAGAGCTAAAAAATGATTGTGCATGATAATCATCTATTTACATTATTTTTGGCACAGTTGTTGTTACATTTTATGATTTTTGGTTAGAACAAAATTTCAAACTAATCAGGTAGGTGATCCAAAATTAAATCATAATTGGTTGAGGCATATTTAAATACCTTATTTCACATGCTATTGAATGTTTCTTGAATGTTTAGAGTAGTAACTCCGTACACTCAACTCTTCACTAAAATTATTCTCACTACCACAATGACATTATCTCTAAACCATGCAAAGGATGTTGAAGTGATTCCCAACCTTGAAATACTCTTATAACTTAAGAAATGAAAAAGTAAATGTAGATGCAATACATGAAAAAATGTACAACTTGTAGTCTTTATATAGAGAGAGAGATCTTTTTGAAGTTACTTATTACATATTAGCACAACAAAAAAATTGTTCCATTTGCATACATATTCTAGAATCCAAATAATAAAATAATAAAACTCACTTAGCTCATGCTAAGTGAAAAGCCATAATCTAGTTCAATTGGTGTAGCTAGGATGTATATAGGTTAACCTTGCATTACCTGTAAACTACAACACAAAGGTTGCACTAGGGTATTATAGGATTGTAATTATAGAAAATCACCTGATTCACTCGAGTGGGTGTTTGATGGTGAAGAGCTAAATTAGGTGATTAAAGCTCACCGATGGTTATAGGAATATAACTACATCAAAACAATTAGAACCTAAAACTACATATTCATTAGAGTGAGTAGTTTCAGGGTCTTGAACTAGTGTATATGGGTATGTAGGTAGCTTGGTAGGTAAAGTATGCCTCTATTGTGCAGACACCTTTGACATAGTTAGGTAGCCATGGACATAGTTAGATAGCACTTAACCATTTATGTATTAGGTAGGTGATCCAAAATTTAATCATAATTTTTTGATGCATGTTTAAATACCTTATTTTACATGTTATTGAATGTTATGCATTTATATGCTACTATTAATGAATGTTAAAGGATGAATGTTCTAGGCTGTTGTACCAGTTCTTAAGCCCAAAATAGATAAATCATGATTTGAAATCAGGATTAACAATGTTGTCAAAATAATAAAATAAAATTATTAAAGACATCCATTTTTAGCCTTATGGCTCAAAATGAACTATCTAAGTAACATGTATGAAATAAGTTTAACAAAACAAACACCAATAGTGTTGTATACATGCTAGTCCCAGAAGCATCTCTTGCAATCACAACCAATGTCAAATATTTTTAGACTTGGTAGCAACTTCTCAAGAACAACGTCTTCTAAAGAAAGTATTACATGTACGAATAAAAGAAAAATTGGAACCTCAACTAAAGGTCCAATATTTGCAGCTAGGGCTTCCTTATAATCTATACAAAAACTTGTGACAACAACAACTATTGCTCGTTCAAAGTTGTTACTTGATGCAGTGAAAGATTGTGTGACAGATTGGGGATATGGGATTTTCTAAAATTTTCATATAAGTTTCAAACAACCTAGTCCATGTCAATGTCACTGGTTAAAACCCACATGTGGCATAAAGGATAAGACCAATTGTGGGCTGCAAAGATCTAGGCAATGACAATGTTCATTTATTCTTGGGAAATAAGACACCAATTGACTTACATGAATTTTTTACTGGACTATATAAACATATAAAAGAAAGTAAAAAGTAATAAATAATTTAGTCAAAATTATTATGTCAAGAACTAGATGATTACAACTGTTGATTTACAAAATGACCAATACACATAGTGTGCCATGAGTAAAGTAAAATGGAATAGGATAAAATTTTACATTTAGTTTCATATGCTTGCAAAGAGTTCTAAATTGAATCCAAAAATGACAATAATGGGTATGGTAATGACAACCAATTCTAATTCACCCAAGTGTCCTACAAAAGCCTAAGTCACAACACTTGTTCCATTTAGAGCCAGGTGACTAAATATGACAAGCCATGCAATAGCCCATATTTGTATTGATTCATCTACAATCCTCTTTCCTAACTCACTTGAACATATAAATAATCCACTTTCATTGCTCCCTTGCAAATTACATGAAATTTCATTGCCCATTGCAAATTACAAGAAACTTCTACATCCCACTCTGTTCATCACAAATAATGGAATCTACTAAAGAGTCTACCATATCACCCATCTTTACAACCAAATTTTAACATACCAGAGTCAGATGCACCATAAATCTTAAAAATATAATCCCAATGTGCTAAATTTATAACACATTTGTATAGCAATGAGGGTGTTGACGATGACGATTGAAAAAATGATGATCCTTACAAGTGTCATACAACGAACACATGTCATTAACAATCTTCTAAATAGTTTTCTACTACCAAAAAATACAAAATACAAATGAATAACAACCATAATATTCTCTAATCAATCTTTTCAATGAGTCAAAAAAGAAATTGATCAGTGTTCGTTGAATTTCAGTGATATATAATGAATATCCTCCACATTTTTCATGGCTATAGAAACTTCTTTATTCTCATGGAATTTGTTGAGGACATCTAAAACTTGTGTACTCTACTCTTTAAGATGTTATTCATGAAAGCAAAATCTTCTCTACTCTTTTGACTAAGATATTTTTATGCAGAAAAATAGGGTTCTAAATCTAATGGTAAGAATTCATCTTCATTATAATTGATAATTATTGCAATCTTGTAAGAAGAACCCATAAAATCATTAGGTTATCTTATTTAAGTCCTTGAATGTAAAAATCCAAGTTATTTTAGTGTGTCAAATATATATATATATATATATATATATATATATATTTAAAACTCTAACCGTCGTCAAAATTTCAATGTAGTTTGTCATTAATGGTATGACAAACTCATCAAATCATCTCTGGCTAGCATTGATAGCTCAATGTTTTGAATTAGTTTTTTGGCACTAGCATGTGACATAGATGGGCATGATTTTTGATGGATCTTCCCATCGAAACATCAATGGTTGTAGAGTGTGTCAAAATTTTGACGCAATTCTAGTGACGTTGACTTTTGATGTTTAACTATCAAAATTTTGACCAATGTCATGTCAAAAAATAGGTCCAAATTTACTATTGCTATATCACTATGGTTAAAAATATTACATCTTGGAACAACACCATAGAGAAAATTGCAGTGCCTCTCCCATTTGACTTTTTTAAGTCATTCTAATGGATGCTACATTGTTGATCTCTCATTGAGAGGGGATCATGATTGTGACCATGAGTGGTCTACACCATTCAGGTGATTGGATTTATGTTTTGTATCAGTTGCTTTGATTATGCTTATGGCTGATTTATGAGATTATGATGTGATTTATGGTTCACTAAAGTTTGTGCCAGTGGTTACTAGGATTGATGTGGTATCATGATGTTTTTCTATGATTACCCTAAGATGTGTGTAAAGATTGCACTGTGTACTATTACCTGCTACATTAGGCTAGGTTCTTGTAGCAATGGTTAGTCATGTTTATGACTTTGTTCGCTTATGTGTTTTAAGTGTCTTTTAATATTTTTTTAACAACCATTATTAAATGGTTAAATAATTAGATTGGATTTTCCATGTTAGATTCATTGGTTATGTGTTGTGGATATTCATCTTGTTATATTTTGATCCTAGAGATACTTGTTACTCATGTTATGTTTTACATTTTGAGATAACAGTGTTTTTTATGATGATATCTAGTTATTTGGTATTTGGACATATCCTTGATTATGTTATGTGATGGATTTAATGTTATGGTTATTTATTTATTCTTGCTTCATTATGCTAAATGCAAATGTGACTGATGTAAATGGATTTTTCAGTATATTTGAATAAATGGTTAAATTTGTAATGCCCTACCAAGGGATCCAAAAGTATTAACCTAAAGTTTTACTAAGTTTGCCAAAAAAAAAATTTTTTGAAACAAGAAAGATAAATCATTCACATCAGACACATAGTGGTGGAAGCAATAACATACAATCCACTATAAGCATACATAACATGTTACATTCCTTAAGGATCCCATGACATTGAATCACATTTAATTTTAATTAATACTAAGTCTAATAAATAACTCATCCACATGAAATAATAATTAAAAGTCCAAAGTCCATTTTAATAATATACATTTGTTCTGAATGCCTCTTCAAAATGCTTAATCATCCACTATACATGTCATAGGGTATGAAAGGCTAAAAGAATATACATGTATAAAACTAGAAATACACCCTCCTCCTTGGATCCATGATAGAAGTATAATAACCATCCATCATAAAAGATATAAACATCCATCATAAGATATATCATCCATCATAATGATACAAAGATAGAATGAAAGAAAATGCAGACAAGGAACTCCAGCCATGGTAGCAACGGATGGATCTCAATGGTAAGAGTGAAAAAGGACTACCACCCAATCGCATGGAACCTAAATGGCCCACTCCTACTGTGCTAAGGAGATAGTCTCAAGTCCCAAAAAAGATATCAAATTACATAACTCAAGTACTCTCTAAGTCTATGAAATCCTAAAAGAAAACTAACTCAAAGGTTCTAAGATAGATCAACATCTAATTCCCAGAGGCACATAGACACGTAGGAAACCTACTATGTAAGCAGGCAAGTGTCATCGTATGAATCACGCTGGAGTTACCCTAATAGTCTCTTAGGAGCCTAGGGTCCCTAGTAATCCTTATGTGGCCACTAATATCCACTCATACTAACAAAGCATACTACAAAATGCAAGGTCACAACCAAGCATTCTCTCTACTCCCATCCTAGTCTGTAGTAGCACTCAAGGCATGGGTAAGAACATACAAAAAATCTTATTAGGTTCATTTTAATCCCCATTTAGTGTAATTTTTTCACTTATTAAAAAACTTACAATGAGTTACCTTGGGAACCACTTAGGGCCCTGGCCCCCATTGCAAGCCACTTCCCATCACAAATCAAAGAATCATATAAAAACCACCTCAGTCATACACAAGTGACTGGAAAGCATCAAAAGATAATCCACAATAATCACATTAGTTCTCTATGAGCAACTGGAAAGCATCCCAAGACAAATCACAATATCCATCGATTCTTAATGAGCAACCAAATAGTATCCCAATAATACTGATCAATGACTCAAAATGGTTAAGTCAAACATGTCACAACATGGCATCACCAAGATCAAAGCAATACTTTAGTCCCATCAAGGTGACTGGATAGTAACCCAAGTATAATTGATCGAGGACTCAAAAATGGTTAAGTTAGGAATCTCATATACATACAACTCAGCTTCACACAAGAAGATTGGAAAGTAATAATGAACAGTAGATACAAACATATCATAGAGCATATCATCACTTTACCATGGTTGAGTTAAAAGATCAAGATCAAAACAACATAGCATCACAATCACACAACCCCCAAGCCTCTGGTAACAACCTAAATTGGTCAACATCTAATCAACCTCAAAACCCCCAAAGCATAGACAATACATAGAAAACATAATAGTCTAATAGTTTGGTTTAAGATGAAAGCATATTGTTGAGTTAATGTAAGGTTCTTTCAGTTTTCATTTTCAAAATACATTACAGGTAAAAGATTCTCAGTTAACCCTTATTTGTTAACCCATTCATCTCTTCAAATAAAATATAAAAAAATTACCCTCCCATTATATTTAAATCAATTTTCTTAAAATAAACAAAGGATAATTATTTATTTAAATCATTTAATGTTTTCCAATAAATCAATTTACAATTTTTTTTAATAAACTCAATATTATTGATAACAGTAATAGAATAATTTAAAAACTTCATTTTAGAACATTCTTTAATAATTAACCATAATTAAACTATATTAGTATTATTTAATTATTTATTAAATTAATAAATAATAAATAAATTTATTAACAAAACTAATAATAATTACTAATTTAACAATTAATATTTATAAACTTTTAATAAAATATATATTTTTAAAATTTAATAATTTAAAATAATTAAATTTAAATAATTAATAAATAAAAAAATACAATGCATTTATAAGGCCCGTGTGGCATGGCTTGCAACAATGGATCTTATTATCGCCACTGGCAACAGTATTAATTGTTGCCACAACAAGCAAGAAAGCCTACTATTGTACTCCCTTAAATGCCTCGAGCGGCCATTGGGGAATGAGGGGTGAGGGGTGGTGGCCTCGCCTCCCCCCATGAAATTATTTTATTATTATTTTAATTTAAATTTATTTAAACTTTATAAAATTACCCATAATAATTATATTTGTTTATTTTAATTTACATTTATTTAAATTTAATTTTAAACATTATATATACATATGCTTTTAAATAACTATTTAAAAAGAAAAAAAATTAATAAACAATTACCATTTTAATTTGATAGGAGAAATACAGACAACCATTCAAATTTTCCAATCTAGAATTTTCCTTTCTTTCAAAACCCTACTCCAATTAATTTCTAAATTCCATTTTAATTCAAACCCAAATCCCAATTTAATTTCCAATTTTTTGATTCTACTAACCAAAAGAAAACAATGTGCATGCTCAAATTCGAAATTACAAGATTGCAAGATTTGTCACAAAGAATTATCTAGACAAACATTAACAAACACGATGAAGATAGGAAAGAGGAAGAGCATATAAAAATATGCGAAAGTCACAAGCGTCTACCTAGACACTGAAGCTAATTGCTATGCCCCAAAAAACTATAGAGAAAATTCCTGTTCTCCGAACCTCCTCCTTTCCAAAAATCTCTTCCCTCTCCAAAATCTATGGTCCCTCAAAAATGAACCCTCAATTGGTGATAAAGAGTTCTCTCCTTAAATCGTGGCACTAATTGTGCGTTCACTCAAGAGAACTCTCTACTCACCTGACTTCAACTCTAAATTAACTTTTATTTATCTTTCTTTTATCTTTTCTATGCACATTCATTGCATTATAAAATAACTTTATTTAATTTTCACTTGACTTTCTTTTAATTAATTTATTGAATTTTAATCTCATGTGCACTTTATGCAATTAAAATATCTTTATTAAATTCACTTGTTTTATTAATTTCTTATATATTAATCTCATGCATACATCATGCGAACTTAAAACTTTTAATACATTAATACATTTTCACTTTTTAAATTTATTTTCAAAACTTAATCGATAAAATATTTATTAACTTAAATAATAATAATATTTAGTATTTATTTAAAAATGAACTCTAAACATATTATTATTAAATTCAATAAATATCATTACGTTCTAAAATAATACTTTTAACTTTTATCTTCAAATTTAATTCTTTTTATTTAATTAATTTCCCAATTAATTAAATATAATTAAATATTAAAATATCATAATAATTTTCCATTAAATTAAGTCATTAATTAAATCTTTTAATTAGACTTAATTAATAGAAAATTTATCAAAGACTCATAAAATAACAAATGGAAACTCATCAAAGAAAAACACATACAAAATCAAACTAAAGGATTATAATCATGAATTAACATCATTTGATTCATTCAGAGGGTACTCGACTCAGATACTTGTCCTAATTATCTAAGACAAATGGCTTAAAGGCTTGGGATTTGGACTTAAGAATTTATCTCCCCTCTCTTACCATTGAGATAATGTGATAGGGTATGCTCATCCTAGCAATTCAGAGAAGTCGATACCTGGTACTTGCAACCTGCATAAAATCCACACATGTACAAACACAATATTCTAAGCTAAATAGGCAATGATAGGAAGTGGTGCATTGTGTAGATCCTGACTAGCAGGTGACTATGACTCCCTTCTTTAACCACATCAAAAATGCCATACATAAAGAAAAACAATCATAGACACACACCATACACATGTAGTATGGGTTAAGTGTCCATAAGAAGACACATGTGATAATAAACCATCTAATTAATCATCATCAATAACTAAAATCATTGAATAATCATCATGCATACATGAAATATAGAGTACCAAGTAATCTCATCATATAATCAATTGAATGTAAAACAATATTTGATAATCTCAAAACAATATTACTAGTCATCAAACATAAAACTAGCCTAAAAGAGTTCAGCAATAACAACAAAATGTAAACTAGGGGCAGGCACTACAAAATTAGTCATTTAATACATTTATTAGTTCAGTTATGTTATTATATGTGATTGCACTTGATCGTATTGTTTAGTGTGTAGGATTTACATCCCTGGTAGTGGCATATGGAGTTAGTGATTCAGCCATTCATGTTTTACCAATGTCATCCCTATATGGTCGACGTATCCTTTTTTTAATTTTTTAATTAATCCTTTTAGTGACTATTAAACTTGAACTCATTTACATTATGTTTTTACACCAGTGAGCATGTTTGTGCATTTAGAGGTTCACATTTTCGGAAAAGTTGTTAAGGAAATTTCTATGTTTTTAGATTTTTAGGCTTTTAATTTTATTTTATTTTTAATTTTTGGTAGCTTTTCCATAGATGAATTCCTATTACTAGGAATAGCTTATTTTTGTTTGGGTCGATTCAGGGTTTAACTAGGTTGGTTGGTTATTTTTCCTAATTGATTATTCACTCAAAAAGTGAATAAGTATCCAAAAAGGAATTTAATTCTTGACTTCTCACTTTTGAATTAGAAACTTTGAGAATGAAACCAAAAATCCTCTTCATGAAGATTTACTATTTTGTTCATTGTGGGATCTATGGGCGTGGGATCCTCATGAGGTTGATCTCATTGGATCCAACTTGGGGAGACCTTGAATTGCCAAGATTTTTGGCTACTTCTGCAGGGGTTTTATTTTATGGTTCAGATTAAGATTTTTCCCTTTGGTTATGAGATAGGACTCTCTTGTTTTATTGCTTTTTGCTCCATTTTTTCTTCTATTTTTTGGATCCATTTGTTAGGAGGCTGAGAACTAGTGTTCCCCTCCATTTATGTTTGCTAGTTTTACCTAGTTGGTCAGGTATGAATATTTTCCCTATTTTCGAGATGGGGGTTTGGGGTTTTGCACCATTATGCTAGTTGTTTTTGCATACGGTGTCTGAACCCAAATTTTATTAGATTTTTGGGATTTTTATGCCCAAAGACCAAATGGGTTTTAATTTTGAAGTTTTCCAATTTTTGGGATTTTTATCTCGTTTTCTGTGCCACCATGTTTTCTTAGGTTTTCTTGGCATGAGTTTGGTCATAGACCTAGATCAGCCATTTGAATGTTAGTCAGACCATTGTTGTACTTTTATGTTTGCATTGGGATGCATGCCACATTCGTACTCTCGACATCATGTTTAGTTGAATGATTCTATACCTATTGTTTTGGTTTCTTTTGGACCTTTGTTTTAGTTTCATGAACATTAGGATTCATGTAGAATCCATACTTCCAGATTAAATCCAATTGAGTGAGTTCATGATGACTAGGTCTTGTTGCATCATTGGTATTAATGTAGAATCCATACTCTTGGATTGAGGCCAGTTGAGTGATTTCATGATGTATGGTTTTATTGTACTTAGGATTCATCTCGAATCTATCCTCTTGAGTTGCTTTCGATTGAGTGATATTTTCTTGTGTTCTCATCTAGTCCTTGTGTTATGATCTTCATGATGGTGGTCTACCACACATGAGCACGTGTGCATGCATTTTTTAGGTGACTTGTGAGGCTCGATATTCTATGGTACCTCCAAAAGTTATGATCATTGTGGTGGGTTGGGAATATGCATGCCTATGTACACTCATCATTGGATGAGCATGGGTAGGGTAGGGTAGCATATGGAGGGGGCTTCTATCTTGCAGCCTGGCAATCATGGCAGCATGGGTTGGTAGAGGAAGTTTTAATTAAGTGATAACTAAATAACATGTGTGAGTGCTAATAAAACTTAAGATAATGAAAAGGTTTCATGTGATGGTTTCAAGGGAGTACCTTGAGAGAGTTTCCACACATGATCCAAGCTTAGGCTTTTTGATGCCAAGCAACTCTCCATGATGTTAGCTCCTACTTAGTAGCCCATTGATTGTCTGACCAAGACTTGCAGTTTATGCATTGTCTATGTTCTTGGTTTCAATCATCATACTATCTGGCATGAGTGTTAGCCATAGATGTTGTGCTTTATGCGTGTTTTTTGTTAGATCATTATCTTCATCAACATGGTGAGAGTGGACCTATAGGTTCCACATGGTTGGGAGGCATAGCTACCTATACCATTTTCGGGGACCAGTGTACAAAGATGGTCTTTTGTCCTAGTGTAACCATGGCTAGATGTTTTCACTTGGTACTTGAGGTTTAGGAGTATGATTTCTTGTGATTTATGTTTTCATTGGAATACTTGGATATCATTTTTAGATGATGTTAATTTATTGATGCATTCCCTTATTATGATGATTATCATAGATGATGTTATATATTTTGTAGGATTATCTTATGCTTTATTTTTAGCATGTTAGATTTCCTTATGCTTATGTTGTAGCATGTTTTAGTAGTGATTTCCCTTTATGATAGTACTAACAATCTATTTGGTAGCTTGGGATTCTATGTGTGGGGGATGGCTAGGGCCCATGATGGTCTTATGATGCTATTATGGTTGGGAGGAACCATGTACTTAGTTTGGTTTCTTAGTTCATTGTGATGTATTTTCAATACACTATGATGTTTCTTTCTACATTTCCTTCTTATGATGTTTATTTTATGAACCATGTATGTACATTGCAACATAGCTTTCTACATTTTCTTTCTTATTTAGTTTTGGTTTGGATGTTAGAGTTATTTGTTCTCTTTTGTGCTCTCCAATGATTATTCCTCAATTTACTTGGATCCAGTACTCCTTGGTGTGGAGGTTTTCATGTTTTTATGCTTTTTAATCTTGTCTCATGAATGCGTTGTTGTGTTTTATCACTTGGGAAGGATAGTTCCTCATGTGAGAATGTACTTCCTCATGCAAGAAAGTACTTCCTCATATGAGATTGTACTTCCTCATGCAGGGAATAAAAGCCTCATGTGGAGTGATGTGAATCCTTGCGTAGATTCATGCATATCCTCATGCAAATAAATGCACTTTCTAGTGCATAGTGATGCAAAGTCTCACACAAAACTAAGACCAACACACTTCCTCATGTGAGAAATAGGGAGCAATTAGACTTGGTAGATGAAGTTTTGAAAGTTGGTTTTGGACACATCATTTGTTTTCTTACCTTTCCAGTTCAAAATAAATAAGTTGACGTATATTTAATTCCTTATACTTAAGATATATTTTAATAAATGTGATGAATCTTTTGAGATAGGTTTCATACCTCTCTGAGATAAGATAAGATTCTAGGAAATTTCAAGGATTCGGGATTTCAAACTTAGCCAAATTTCAAGATTCTACATTTATACCCCAGCATGGTGTTTAGTTGATTAGTGGTCATTTCTTTGTGTCCTCATTATGTTCATGGTCATTGTTGGCCTCTATTTTCTTGTGTTATTTTGGTAGTGGCATTTGGAGATTCGTTGGTTGTCAAGATTGTGGTGAAGTCTTCCATTTTGATTTTTGTGATCCATGTATGATATTGGCATGTACATTCATACTTGTAAAAAAATAATCTTGGCTTGTATTGAATCCTTGTTCCAAGGATCTCTAGATAGGGCATTATAAAAACCCTAGATTGATATCTAATCTGATGGCTGAGAAAATCTCTAAATTCTAGACTACACTGGTCCACAGGGACACACATCAACACATTGTTAAGTTGTAATGATTAAAACTTGAGAAACTTTCTATAATGACATAGCAACAACTATGGATCTATCTTGAAATCAATGACTTATATCATCCTTTGTTATTACTATATTTGGCTCAAGAAAAATGGTCCCATCTATTCCACATGTCACATTTTTGTTATGCCACTTAGGTTAAAACTCTTGCAACTCTCATTAGTGACATAGAAATAGCCATAGATCTCTTCTTTGATCTAAGGGTAAAAGAAAAATTTGGAAACTAGCTCAGCTAGCAGAAAAAATATCATGAATGAACATCTATCACTATTCTAACAACCTTACCCTCTATAGATTAAATTGGTCCACCATGGACACATGGGATGCTGTCATTATGTCACCTTCTTAAGAATCACACAACTATCTATGGTGACATAGAAATGATCATAGATTATGCAAGGATTTGATGGCTAAGAAGATGCACTTGAGTGCTATTTCTTGTGTGGTCCCCCCTTCATCATTATGTCACTTTAGTTAAAAACACAACACTTTATCATAATGACATAATGACACCATTGATCTTGAGGAAGATCATGGGCTATCATTATAACCACATAACCTCAAGTTAAAAGGTAACTTATATAGAAAAAATTGGAAATTGCAATCAAACTTAAGGTTGAGAAAGAGTCACGAGCTAGGGAAAAAATGTGATTTTGTAGAAAGCTTCAAAAAAATTCAAAGAAAAACCTTAGAGAATAAAATTGAAAAGGTGCTAGGGTTTTTCAAAGAATTTTTTGGTAATGTCAAGGACTTTTTCAAATCTCCCACCTTAACCAAATGTGACCAATTAAAATTCTCAAAACACCCAAGGAAATTATGAGACAATAGGATACAACAATTAAGGATATTCTAGGGCATGATTATTCGTGAGGATCGCAAACCCTAGTTTCTTAGATGGGATAAATTGGATTTTCATAAAAAATTTCAAGGATTTCAATTAGATAGAAAACCAGGCCAACAATGGCAATGTGTTCGGATGATGAATAAACTATATTCATACGAGGGCTTAGAAACTTTGGTAGGAGCAGACCACAAACTTGAAAAAAAAATGACAACCTTTTCAAAGTGCAATGCACACACAAAAAAAATACAAAAAATATATATAGGGAGAAAAAAAAAAAAAAAACAAGAACTTATAGAAAGCATAGCCCTTAACTACTATTCATGGAGACGAAAATACCTTCAAGAGAAATATTTTTTCAAGAATTATCCATGAACTAGCAATTCAAGAATATCACCGAAAAGTTCTTTTAAAATATATGATTCCTCACCCCTTGTAGATTCAATCAAATATGGTTCAAGCCAAATGGGATCAAACTTTCCATTCTTGCCTTTATCTTCAATTCTTCCATTCCACATTAGGATCAAATCTTCAGGCTCAAATTTCCTTGTCACTTCTTTCTTGCCATATAGGTGTTTTGCCTACAACTATAATTTTGTATTCCTAGTAGAGGCTTCCTTCCTAGTTTCAGTCAATCCTACCAATTCATCCATTATTTTTCATTTCATCTATGATATCATCATCATACAACCAAATATAATTGTATAGGTCTACTAGGTTATTTAGGGGCATTCTTTCTTGAATTCCATATACTAGATCAAAAGGTGAAACACCTATCACATGTTGAACTATTACTCTGTTAGCCCAAACTACTAGATGACTTTAAATTCCATACCCTTTTATTATCATCTAATTTTCTCTTGATGATCTTAAAAAAAAAATTATTAGTTGATTCAACCTACCTATTCCCCTATGGATGATAAGGGGAGGATGTTGATCTTGTTATGTCATTTTTGTCACAAAATTTTATAAATTCTTTGGATCTCAAACACATGGCATTATCAATCACAATCCTTTCAGGACACCCAAATTTGGTTATGATGTTATTTAACAAAAAATGTTTACCACTTTACTAGTAGCCTCCCTAGTAGGGATGACCTTTACCCATTTTGTAAAGCAATCTATTGCTACTAGTATCCATGAATAATCGGTGATGGACTTAGTTGATATTTCACCTATGAAGACCATTCCCTATTGTTGGAAAGATGTACCTTGCACTTCTACTGACTTCAAAGGGGTATTTATAGAAAATTTTGAATTTTCATTAAATCTCTAGCAAGGATCACATTTCCTAACCAAACCATCTGCATCTTTAAATAAGCTTGGCCACCAAAAACTAGCCATCATTACCTTATGGGCAGTAATCTTTTCCATGTAATGACCTCCACATACTCCTAAATGAGTCTTAGTGAGTACCTTTTCTAACTCCTTATGATCAATACATTTCAATAGTACCCCTTCAAAATTTCTCCAACATAAGATTCCATTAATAATGATATATCTAATTTAGAGTAGGAAACCAAGGAAGTGACAACTAATTCGAATAAAAGGTCTAATGATGAGACTAGAGATGAAAAAAATGGTGAAGCTGTATTTTCTCCACAAGGCTAAGTTAAAAGTTGATGCCTCTCTCCAAGTAGACTCTTGGTTCTATAATGAAATTATTATTCTTAAGAAAAAAATGGGAGATATGTAGAGTGAATTGGATGAAGAAGAAATATAGAGAGCCGAGTTGGAGAACTAGGTTGGGAACATCCCTGAGAAGTTGAAGGCCTATGAAATGGAACTTTGACAACTATTTAAAGATAGTGGGTGAAGAATGGACATTTTGACTTCCATTTTATGCATGGCTGCTATGAGCTTAGGTAAAAGGAGCAATGAGGAGATTATACCCAATGTTGATGTTGCTATCAAGATTCTAGGTGGCACTACTAAAGAACAAGACAAAGTATGAACAAAATTTGTAGTTAACACCTCTAGTTATATTGTTGATGATATCCTATAGGGTACTATGGAGGTTGGAAAGGATCTATCCAAGGTTATTAAATACTTAATTTAGTTGTTGATTCTAGTCACTAGTTTCTGCCGTGTGGCTGGTCAACTGGTCCTTTTTTTGGTTTTGTTTCCAACTTTGTTTTATTGTTTACTTTAGGTTCTAGGTCCTTGTAAAACCTAGTTTTGAACTTTGGATTGTTTATTTTTGTGGTTTCAAGTCCCTATAAAACCTAGTTTATTTTTGTTTTTGTGAACTTAGGTTTTAGGTCCTTGTAAAACCTGGGGTTCATTATCATTTATCTTTCTTCTTGTTGTAAGGAGTTTTCGATCCCCTCAAAACTTTTTTTTGTGTTAATTTATAACAATGATATATCTAATTGTATGCAACTTCATAGACCTTTTTTCATTGTCAATTAAATGAGATGGATCCTCCATGTGTTGTAAATAGTATATAACATTCTTCTACCAATCACAATCATCCATATCACATATGTTTGATCTGTGGTCTTCGTCTACAACATTTATTTGGTTAGCATCCAAATTTGACTGAGCCATCAATTTTTCTAACCCTTGACATCTTTATAGTTTTTAAATTTGAATTTCAATGTTGAACTCTTGGATTCTGTTAATCCATTTGCACCTCCTGGTTGATACTTCTTGTTGGGAAAATATATCTTTGATTGATGTACTAGGCACAAATTTAATAATAATGGCACCAACTAGATAACATTTAAAATCTTTCACAACTTTAACAAGGGCATATTCCTGCTTCTCATTAATCTTATATTTTAACTCTGTAGGCTAGAATGATTTGCTAGAATACACAATAGGTTGTTCATGGCCCTCTTCATTTTTTTGAAGTAAAATTGTTTCTATGGTATGGAAAGAGGCAAAAGAAAATATATGCATTGGCTTTGCATAATCTGGTGTCCTTAGTACTAGTGCATTTTTTATGGTATCTTTGATTTCTTGGAAAGAAAAAGATGGTTCACCTTCCCAATTGATTACTACTCCTTAAAAATTTTGGAAATAGGTCTACTAATTTCAAGAAAGTTAGTCATAAACCTTCTCAAGAAATTGACTTGAAAAAAGAAGGACTGAAAGCCTTTGAAATTTTTAGGTTTAGGGACTTTATCTATTGTTGCTACACTTTCTGGATCAATCTTAACTCTATCTTTGGACACCATTTGGCCAAGCAACTTTCCTTTAGTTACTCCAAAAGTGCATTTTTTTGGGTTCAAAGAAACTCCATACTACAAGAATTTTTAAAAATTCTTCTCTATGTGCCTACAATGGTCCTTGGCCCCTTTTTAATAGGTTGTTAAGTCTTCTTGATAAATAACCATGAACTTGTCAATATATTCCTAGAATGCAACATCCATAGCTCTCTAGAATGTAGCTCCTAAATTTATCAAACCAAAAGGCATCCTAACATACATGTATGTTCCCCAAGGAGTTGTGAAGGTTTTCTTGAAGTACTTCTTCTCATCAACCAAAACTTGGTTATATTTGGTTTAACCATCCATCATGAACATGGGTTTAGAACTAGTGACCTATTACAACATGGCTTCCATATTTGGTAATCCATAATTGTCTTTTGGGGATACAATATTCAGATTTTTGAAGTCAAAACATAATATAATGTCACCATTCTTTTTTCTAACTAGCACTAGGTTTGATACCCATGAAGAATGTTTCATAGGTTTAATTATCCCTCAACCCCCCAACATCATAAGTTCTTCTTACATCTTGGGAGCTAATGTGGGATTAACAGGTCTTTGCTTCTATCTATCTAAAAGGCTTAACATTCTCTTGCAAGGGTACTACATGCTAAAAAGGTCTTCCCTATAAGTCTTAAGCTCATCATATGACCATGAAAAGACATGTCTAAATTTCCTTAGCAATTCAACTAGAGATTTTCTAATATTAGAAGATAAACTTTTACCTATGTACACCTTCTTAGGTGATTCAATTGTTCCAAGGTTTACTTCTTCAAGATCCTATGGTTTTTTGTCTTTGACCTCCACATGAACTCTATCTTGATTTTCAAAAATACTCTCTAGCACCAATAATCCTTTGGGCACTTTTCTTATTTTTAATTGAAAGATTTCTTGTTCGAAAATGGTTTCTTTTCCATCTATATTCTCAAAAAAACTGTTGCAATCTAGTTCCTTGCCATGATATTTATCTTCATTAAGAAGAAAATTCAAGATATCTTTATCATCCTCAAATACCTTCCAATTTTCTATGTTGTCAAGAATGGATGGTTTGTTTTGCATCTCAATCTTGGATACACTTGCAAATGATATGTCATTAGGTTTAATGGCCACATTAGCCAACATATCAACCATTTTATTCTTACTTCTATCTATCCAGGACATCCCAAAAGCATCAAATGTTTCAATCTAATCCCATACAACATTCCTATATAGTTTCAACCTTTTGTTCTTAGATGCATATATCTACTTAATATGAGTCACAACTAGTTCTGAATCACTAATAACATGCAATTTTTTGATACCATGATTTTTTGCTACTTTTAACCCAAAGTAAAAGTGCTTCATACTCTGCTAAGTTATTGGTACAAGTGAAATTTAGGATGAATGAGTACCTAAAAGTATTCTTATTTGTAGATATGAATACTACTCCAGCTCCTGACCCCACTTTAGAATTAGCCACATCAAGATACATAGTCTAGAGATTTTGAGAATCTAGGTATTTTGTTGATTCCTATAAGATTAATGGGACTATCTTTTCAATTTCTTGAATGGTGATTTCAGCTTTAAAAGCATTTACCTCTGTGTCTAGAAAGCAAGCAACATATTTATCAATATTATCTTTAAGCATGTGGGTAACTCTTGGTTCTCTATCAACCATAATGGATTTATCTCCTATGTGAAATGTAGCATAAGAAAAATCACATTGTAGGATACCTCCCATTGTAGTGCTCCACTTTCTTGAGTGAAATATTCCATATTGTGGAGGAACACGAACTACTAAGATGGTCATTACTAAGTCAACATCAGTGTAGGCAACTAAGAAAAAAGGCAATACATTTATTATTCCTATAAAAAGGACCTCTCTAGCATTCATGGCTCTACACCTACCCTTCTTTATATCTACTTTCAAACCAAGGGCTTCCATAATCCTAAATGGCATGATAGTATTTGAGGCTCCTGAATCAATCATGCAATTCTTCAAGGTTTTCCCATTTATGATAAGGCTAAGGAAGAAAGGATCAATTTTTTCTGTATAGATTGTAGATGAATTATCTAAGTACATATGAGGTATTTGGGACATGACTCTTTTATCTTCCTTTTCTTTTACTACAAATGGTATTTCTTGCCCCATTGATGTTTCCCTTTCAACAATATTACTATTCCCAATTCCTCCTAACCAAGAAAGGGCTTTTATTTTATGTTCTTCTATCCTAAACATCTTACATAGAGGGACTTTAATAATAATTTGTGATAACATAGAAATCATATCAACATGATCATATACAAGAGGTTTGAATTGATTACATTTTATTACTTGTACTTGAATTGTAGACTCGTCTACTTGTTTGATAACATCAGGATTTAGCTTCTTCTCATGCACATTGATCTTGACTACCTCTGCACCTTGGAATTATACTTTCTTTTTTGGTTTTGGGTATGTGTAGGATCATGGTCAACCAAACTATACCCTTAAGTGGCAGCGAAAATCAAAAAATTAGGGTTATGTTAACTTGATGTGCAATTTTCAACAATGTATGAAATTTCTATCAAAAAAGTTGAGAGAAAAGATTCTCTATGAAATTGAATTTAGTTTCTAAACTACTAGGCCTTATCTAAAAAAAAATTAAAATTGATTGGTCAAATTTTTTAATTTTAATGCAATCATATAAAATGATTAGGACAAAAATAAGTAGACGTGTGTCTAACCACCTTAATCACAATTAAATGATAATATTCTTTAAATAAGATTATAGATATAAGAAGTAGACTCATGCTTGGATGTGATGCATATTTTTGGGTATTTTTATTCTAAATAATTAATTAATTATGAATTTTCTACTATAGTATTTTTGGAATAAAAAAACTCTTATATCTGACCACCTTAACTAATTAAAAACTCTATAAGATTTAATTTTTCCTTATAGTAGAAGAAGCATAGAATGTGATGCATCTTTTGGATTTCAAAAATGTTGTACCATTTGAAAGTTATAGTTGTTTTTTAATTAGTTTTTCAATTAACACTTTATATGTAACTCCACTAGAAATAAGTAATAATTACTTCTTGAACTTTTAATTTGACAAACATTACATTTACGGAAAGCTAAGATAATTCTTTAGAAACTCTTTTCATTTCATCAATTTTGAGTGGAAAAAAGTCATCATATACATGTTTAAAGTAAACAAAACACACAAGAATAGGCCAAAAACATGTTTTTTGGGAATTTTTAAAGTTGACCATGTAGGGTTGGTATCCAAAGATATACCAGGCCTTATTAAGGTATTTTTTTTTTGATTTGGTATCAGGATGGGTAGGAGAAAAGTTGGAATATATTTTGAAATGCTTTGAGGTATTTTAGAACTACATATTTTTCAGATTGCCACTTTTTGGCACACCATGGTCCTGCACATACCCTTCCCATTTCTTTTTCTTATCATCTATAATTTTGACCATCCTTGGACTATCTTCATTATTTCCATCATCCATTTTATGAGTTATGTCCTTGACGAAAATACTAGATGCTTTTCCAACATTATTGTTTATTGTTCTATTTATGAGATTATAGGTATTGTGAACTTGGGAAACCATCTCTGAGGTTATTCTATCAATTTCATCATTAGATGGCCTCTTGCTCAACATCTGATATCATTTTGGATATCCTATCATCATCTTGATCTTCATCATATGAAAATACATACTAATGATGTAGTTGATACACATTTCTCTAATTATTAACATCAATCTTAGATTCTTCTAGATTAGATTCTTTACCATTGTCACATAAATTAATCATATTACATGTCACATCTCCATGGTCCTTCTCACCTTCTTCAAGATATTCTTGCAAAAATGATTGGCCAACAACACAATAGTAAGGAGAATGAGAAGAGTGGCATATGATACACCAAGGCATGTCCTCCATCATATTTATAGAATTTCTCTACAATGGGTCTAGTGTATCCTTATCCTTTGGGCCTTGGGTAGAGTTAGGAGTGGGCTTGCTATCTTTTTATTGTATGTTATAACGATAGTTTTGCAATCTAGTCTTCTTCTTGTAATTGATATTGAATTGAGACTTCTCACTAGAATGGGACTTATTTGCATGGTTCATTGGTGAGTTCAAATTCTTAAGTAGATTTAAAACTTGATCCAATTTTTCATCCTCAAGCTTCTTTGTAATAGGTTTATTACCTTCTTTTTTATTACCCCTAGGATTGAAAAAGTTTGGATCGTCTCTCCTTCCAAGTTTGCTAGATGCCTTTCTATTCTTTTCAATGTTGACAGCCATCTTGAATCATCCCTCAATGTTTTGGGATCTTTATCTCTTAGAGTGTAGCCCATCTTGTTCTCAAAAGAATTGAAATATGTAGTGAGACACACATTCTCACCTAGTATCATAACTTGAAACAACGTATAAATTCCCTTCTAGAATCTTATATTAAAATCAAATTTTGACTCATTCAAATTTTTCTTTATGTTATTTAACTCATTCAACATGAAACTTTCATTAGTATTATAACCATACTATTCCTTAAAAGTTTCTCTAAATTATTTGAAGAAGCAATACTGTCATCAGATAACCTTCTAAACTAATCCCTTGCATCTTCAGTAAGTGAGTGCATAAACAATTTCATCACCACATTCTCATGCTCTACTTGATATTAATTAAGCATATCAGTGAATTTTTTGAGATGCTCTGTACTAATTATAACATTATTTCCTGGGAATTTAGTGACCTTATCTCTTAGGTCATTTGAGATTGGATGAGGAAAACTGGGGATATCTACAAAGGTCATTTTTTTGTATCTTTCCATGTAGATAAGTCTCTTTGGGAAACCTAAAACATTTGAATTACTAGGTCCTGCCCCTTGGTTTTATGCATGGATTAAACTTGTTGAGTGGAAAATTTTTGACAATATTCATGGAAGAAGAAGCTAATATTGATTGGGATAGGTTTTGGCTAGCCACTATAGGTCCAAAAACTAGAACAGTAGGCACTACTTGTGAGGGTTGGTTTTCCCAAGATGCTAGGCTAGAGGTGGACTTTAGAAAATGTATCTTTCTTCTTGTCTCCATGGCGTCAACCTCATTTTCAACTTTCTCAAGCTCTTTAGCTAGATCTTTCCTTTATTTCTTTTCTCTTTCCAACTCTAGATCAATTTTTGACATGGTAGGGCTCTTTGAGACAACTTGGGGCTCATTTATCTATATTCCTACAAAATTTTGTTTTCCTTTATCAAGGTTCTTAATAGTTAGATCTATTAAATTTTCCTCTATAGGTTTATAAGGTTGGACTTGTGAGATGGCAGATCCTTCTTTCTCTCTTATACGATTTTCTTGGTCTTGGATTTTTTACCTTATTTCTTGAAAATCTCCAAAAACATCTGAATGTAAAGTAGAAGATCTCTCTTCTTATTTTCCATTTTTCTCTTTCAGAGCTTCCATCCTTCTAAGAAAGTATTCTCACTCTATGAGAGAATTCATGTTGTTAACTTCCTTCTCCCTTTCCAAATGAATGTGCTTGGAATCTTCCTCTATAACTTTTTTCTAAGGATTTCAATTTTTGACAACAATTCATCAAGGTCTGCAAAGGTGGTCTCTGAATCTATTGGATCATCTAAATCTATGAGGTTTCTCTCAATATATGGGACTTTCCTAGGATTTAGTCCAATGTTTAAAGTATTTTTATACCCTTGCCTACGGTTTGCTTCTTTTCCACATTAGGGCTAAAAGAGATGTATCCCATAGAAGATATAATTTTATCTTGGTAGATTTGCTCTTCTAGTAGTGGGGTTATGAATATTTATCCTAGGAGTCTAGTGTTCTTAGTTTCAGAATTAAGAGAAGAAGATTCTCTTTCTATTACTAGTTGATATTGTGAATTCATAGATGCGCTATCTCTAGGCCTCCATGTGTGGTTAGAATCTCCCTTTTCTTTGTTTGGTTCTTCCTATGCACATTAGGTAATTCTATATATAGAGGCACTTCTTGATTTTCCTTTATGTATGCCTTTGTATTTTTTCTTTTATCTACTATTTAGAAAAATCACTTAAAATATATAGCACTAGCTACAAAAACTTTGACTAAGTCACCATCCACTTGGAGAAATTCTTTTATTATGGCTAGAAGATAAAAAAATATCACAAAAAAACACTCCTTAAAACTAATCCAACATAAGGGCTTGGCACAAAAAACTTTGATATGGTGTACTTTGGGAATGTAAACTTTGTGTTGCAGACAAGGTGATTCTCAAACATAGTTGACATCATGTACTTCCTATTGTACTAAGATTTTTTTAAGATTCTTAAGGTTTTTCACTTAAAAGAAATCCATACAAGCATGGGTACAACATAACTAAGAATGTGACTACAGACATACAATGTTTATACTAGAAACTATAGTATTTCAAGTAATGAGGTCCTTCATGCAACTCCCCAACAATGTCGCCATTTTGTCAGCTTTTGGTTTGATAGAATTTCAACAACCTTTTATGATCTAATTAGGATCTAGGATGATTATAGAGGAATGCTTAACATAATTACACAAAGTTAATTCAAAGCATTATTTAGCGAATTAACATAAATTAAATGCTTAAATGAACAAAGCATAAGAAGGAATGACTAAAAGAAAGAGAGAAGAGAGATAGAAGATAAAATAAAATTGATAATGAAGTTTTTCTGCAATTAGACTATGTCTCTGTGTCCTACTCCAATAGAGGGATAGATTTGATAAGCTCCAAAATCAATTACAAGTGTTCGAAATAAATCCCTTCAAGCACAATTGCAACATTATTCTCCAATGTGTAGGAATAATCACCAAGTCTCCAAAATCATAATCTCCTTCTCATCACCTAGATGATCTTTGAAAGAGCTCCTACCTCCATTTTATACATGAAATTATCCAAAAATGGGCTAAAACAACCAAAACCATATGATTCCCTATTTTGATTACATATATTTGAATTTTCCTTTTTTACCATTTCATAGTTGTGATTTTACTCCATTAATAGGGGTTCATTTTAACAAATAACCTTATTTACATAAGGTTGGACGGATTTATTATGAATATATAAGATCTCTTCCTATAATATTCCATGTATTATGGATAGCCCATTGGTTGGCCCTAATTTTAGTAGTGCAATGGTTGGGAGTTCAACTCCCATTATGTAATTCCTTTAATTCAAATTAAATAACTATTTTGATTTGAATTTGAATGTTTTCCCTCTCTTTAAGATTTTATGATGTCATGCTAACATCATTAGGATCCACACTTTTACCTGAACTTCAAACTGTTGTAACTTTCACATCCGATCTCTATTTTCTACGAAATAAATGCCATTGGAAAGATTTTGACGAGCTCTTTCATTTGAAATCCATTATTGACCTCTTTTGAGATGATTATTTTTTCACCTTTTTATGGCCTTTGTTCCTAGTTTGACCAAACTTTGACTTGCCATAACTTTTGAATCCGAGCTCCAATTTCACTTGTTCATGTTGCATTGGAGTAAGAATTATGAACACTTTGTAATGATGTTGATTCTTGGAGTATTGAGGATATTTTAATTTTCATTGATTTTTATCCCCGGATCATTTTATAATGTTAGAAAACCTAGTATTTAGCTAAAAACCATTATGGGTATTTTGAAAAGAAAAATAAAAGGACCAACTAACAAGACCTTGAGGTCTTCTCCACTTTGAATTTTGCAAGATTCAGGAGGGTTTACCTAGGAATCATTTCACTTAATATTCAGACTCTCAACATGAATTCCATAAAATAATAGACTATTTAGCCTTCTATCATCTAATTCAATAGTAACTTATAGATGATAACTAGATATTTTATCAAGCCCTAAACTACATGAATCAAGTACATGCTAACAATTTTAAACTTCAACAATAAAATACTGAAAGATTTGATTTATATAAATTTTTGCATCATGTATAATATCCCAAATAGATCAACTTATATGGATGGCCAATGCCTTATCTATTGGGCTACAACTCACATAGATTACACACCTGTTTCTAGACCTTATCTTGACACTTTGTGAGAAGATCATCAGTATTCAATTCCAAACCTCATACTTATCATATCTTCAAATGAAAAAGAAAAAGTTCTTCCAATTTCCATTAAGCATTTATATAACCCATTAGATTATCAGCAAAAGAAAATTGAAATATAATTCAAAATGAATTACAACTAAAACTTAATGAACTTTGCTATTAAATTTTAGATAATAGAATGGAAATAAGTGAAGAAACATGATTTGGGATGAACAACTAGTTCTTTGTATTTGTATTAATTTCTTTGAAATTCTGTACAATCTAGTGCTTATCCCTATCAAAAAGTAGCACCAATAGACTAGAAAGTGTTAACTTTCATATTCAATTCTGGACCAAAATTATAGTATGCATGGACCAAAAACAAATTTAGAAAACTAGTGTAGCAAAAAGAAACCCAGACCCCCTCCTCTAGCCTTGCAAACTCACTTTTATAGTGTGAGTTGCAACAAGCTCTAGGTCTAGAGGGAAAATGATAATTATCCTAAAAATAAAAAGATTACATGTAAGACAAAAAGGTTACTTTCAAATACTACACAAGAAGAACCAAAATACTTGTAACTTTTGGCTTTATAATAGAATGATCCCTTCATTGGTTTCTTTGTGGTGAGGCCAATTCTATTTTGGCAGTTTCCTATTCCTCCACTATACCTAATGATTGATCTTATTCCTCTTGTTTCTTGTTAGGTTGTGGGACCACTTTCTCCTCCCCTACTAAGCTCAGCTCTGACACTTGGATGTCAGTTGTAGTTTATTTATTCTCTTCTCTATCATCTATTTTGATAGCTTTGTCAACTAATTGCAGTTCCTCTATGCTTGTCACCTTGTCTATGAGCCCTTCCTCAAATGTCACCTATAGAAATTATGAGGCTGAAGAATAATCCGTCATCCTCTTATTGATGACTGTGTCATGTAGCTAGTTGAAAGTATGGATTTCTTTTTCTTTGTTCAAGACATCTTTTGCCAACTTTTTTGTTTCATCAAAATATTTTTAGAAAGAATCAAAGAATAATTGGACACTGACTAATTCTTCAACTATCTTAGCAAACCATATGTAGTTTTATTTATTTACTATATCATTTAGCCTAATACTCATCAATTATTTTAGCTCATTTCCCCATTCCTCCTTATCTTTTATGCTACCTAAGCCTCTTAATACATGGGGAAAGAGATCAATTTT
The DNA here is from genome assembly GCA_028749045.1 of Cupressus sempervirens. NCBI lineage: Eukaryota > Viridiplantae > Streptophyta > Pinopsida > Cupressales > Cupressaceae > Cupressus > Cupressus sempervirens. The sequence goes on along the minus strand of CM053788.1, from coordinate 344,118,938 downwards.
TTTATTGAGATATCTTGGAAAATATACTTTTAATTATCTTTGCAGCATATCCCTTCCTTGCTAAAAATATCAGTAGATCATTTGGCTGGTCAAAAGTTTTCTCAATTTGGTCATCAATTACACCAATGATGAAAAAAATAGAGAAGTGATGATATCATCCCTACTGATCCATTTTTAAAAAATTTCCCTAAGGGTGGCCTAATCGTCCTCTAATTGTTTCCATATATTCACCAACCTTGAAAAATGTACATACAAAAGAGGCAAATTAATCCTATCCACCAAAAACAAAATTGTATCCCTTATCTTGTCCTCATGTTGAATACTTAACTGAACATGCAATACTAGGAGTTTTGTCTTCTCTTCATCACTTATTTCACCTATAGAAAAACCTCCTTGATATTGAGGAGTGTTAAGAATATCAATTATAGGGTTACATGATGATGGAGAAGTAGGTGAAGAGGCAAGTAGTCTCTAGGATGGCTCCCCAACTTCTAATATTTTGACGACTTGTCCTCTATATCTAGCAATTTCATTTTCAAGTCTCAACCTCTTTTGGACCTCCTCATTATAGGCTGCCAAGACTTGTTCATATTTCACTTGTAACTCCTGCACCAATTTATTTTCCCTCCTTGTAGTAGACAATGTGAGGTTTGTTATTCCTATTGACATTAGAGTTTAGTTTTTTTATTAGTGACACACACACTTAATTAGATGGTTAGTAGCTACCAATCTTATCTTGTAGTCCATAGTATTAAACAAGTAATTCAGGCTCTATCAAGTTCTACAATTGCTACTGAGTTCCAAGAACAATATTTAGTTTGCACCGAGCAGTATCTACCAAGTTGATGATTATCAGTGTAAATTGAGTTTCATAGTGTTTAATAAGTTTCTCAATACAAACTAGGTTTCCTAGTGTTTACCAAGTTGGTAGCTTCAGTAATGTAAATCTAGTCTTGATCAAGTTGTGTAGTGTAAACCAATTGATTTAGTTTATACCAAACTCCTAGTAATAATGTTGACTGAGCTATGCAGTGTCAACCAAGTGATTTAGTTTATATGTCAAGTTGTGTAGTGTTCATCGAGTCACCAGTATAGACTAAGTTTAGACTACTTGGAAGTGATTAGTATAAGCCAAGATTTATGTCTATCGAGTGCATGATGATGCCAAGCATTGACAATGGTTGTCAAGTGTTAGAACGTCACCAAGTTTGTCTTAAGAACCCAACTACTTACAGTTTGGCTAACTTTGTGTATTTTTGTGAAACTTGTATTGTAGCTGACTTTGATGAATTGTAATTTAGATTGGTATTATAAATAATGTATTGTATCACATCAAAATAATGAACACATATAGAAACAAATATAAAAGAAGAAGTGAGAAGTAAGGAGGCTACGAGTAGTATAAGGAGTAGCAAAGATTTATCTATCACAGCAAGGTCCAAAGGAATCTCATTTAGAAAATCAAAGTTTTAGATTAGAGATTAGCCACTAGTTCATCCTAATAGTTGGAACAATTAAATCCTTTCACAAGGTAGACTTAACAGTCTTTTGTAAATCTCTCTACTGAGTGCATACTTCACTTTATGTTTGTAAAATCCTTTTGCAAGGTGGACCTAGCAGTCCTTATTGCTCCTAATAGGGAAGATCATCATAAGTGATCATTATAAGCCTTAATAGGTGAAATTTATAGTATAGTACTAAAGCTTGTGGGTACCATCCCCACCTAGTTTTACTTTCTATTTGGAAGGTTTCTGGGTTACCATGTTGTGTGTCAAAGTGTTATGAATGTTTAGTGCTTTCAATTTTTCATGCATGCAATTAGATCAAAATACATTTGAAGGATTAATTGATGAATTAAGATTAAGTTTTATTGGTTACTTATTCACCCCTCCCCTTTCAGTAACCTAGCCTATCTTATATTTCCAATAATTTGTATTAGAGCTTTGTGGTTCTCAAAAAAAAGTTTAATAGCTTGAGCAAAGATTAGAGGCAATGAAAGTATTCAGACTTGATAAAGTTGTTGACAATGAAAAGCTAGATTTGGAATTGGCTATTGGGCAACTTAAGAAAGCAAAGGAGAATCTCTTTCAATCCCTAAAAAGAAGAAAAGATCTTGCAATATAGATGAATGACATGCTCTACACTAAAGAAAGAATTGAACATATCCATTCAAAAAGTAATTCAGATGAAGCTAATGAAGCAATTAGAGAACTATTAGAAAAGAATGGTATACTTCAAGTAGTAAGGAAGCTAAAAAGAGAACAATAAATTTAATAAGTAATATTGTGCGAAGTCATGAAGAGAAAAACAAGATGAAAGAAGAATTAGAAGGAAAGAATAATGAAATTCAACATCTATCCCTTCAACAGGAAGACTTCATTGATCAACTTACTAATGCAAATGAAGAAATCATGAATCTAAAATTAGAGAATGAAAGATTTTAGAATGATCTAAACATTGAAAAGAAAACCAATGAGAGGATGGTAAAATCTCAAGTAGACATGGATTGATTAAATGAACAAATCCAATACAGACAGAAACACAAAACAAGAATTGGATATAGAGAAGAAGGTGAATCATCCAAGCAAGGAGCTCAAAAGAATAAAAGACCTACTTGCAATCACTATGGTAAGCTAGGTCGTACATAAAAAAAATGTTGGAGTAATGGTAAAGCTAAATTCAATGGGAAAATGCTACAATTGCAATAATGATGGTCATAGAGCTAATGAATGCAAAGAAAAACCCAAATTTGAAGGCAAATGTCACAAATGCAAGAAGCATGGGCACAAATCTTCCAAATGAAAAACTAAGATATTGAATCTAGTATAATAGATTGTAAAAGCTATATTTGGTTGGGACTACAATACATGGTATAGATGTCATTACTATGGAGAATTTGGAGACATTGGAATAAACTATGTGAAACATTACATGAGGACAAGAGACACCACTAAAAGATGTTTTATTTGTATAGAACTTGGATATCTTGCCAAGAACTATATGAACACTAGAAGAATTAAAGATGAAAAGAAAGCCAAGGTTGATAACATCAGAAAGTAGATGAGACAACAATGGATTCTAAAATCTTCTAAGAATGCAAGTATAAGCAATGAAGAACATGTCACTCAAGAATTGGGTGACTCGAGTATTTCTACTTGATCTCACAGAATGATAATTGGACCTAAGATTTTGATGAAGACATATTACATCACTTCTAGTCAAAAAAAAGGAAAGATCCATATCAAAATTCATTATGCAAAGAGATCACTAAGTTCTAAGGAAATTTTGAACCTTACCAAGCTAGGTCAGGTTGCAAGACCTTTCCAAGCAAGGTTTGGAGTCACTAAGTCATTGTGTGGAAACTGAGCCATGAATGGCTTTATTGAGTAATTAATTCAAACTGAGTGGAAGATAGTCTATCATCTAGCAAGTGAACATACCAAGAATTTATGACAATTGCAAAGTGGAACTTGTTAAAAGGGGTGAAATTGAATTCATTTGTTAGTGTGAATTTTCTAGAGCTTAGGCGAGGAGCAATTTCTGTGTATCCAAGCGATCTGTGTGAATTATTGTTGAGGTTTTATGTGTCTTCATAAACCCTACTAAGAATGGAATCCTTCAGTAGCAAAACCAAGAAAGGGTCTAAGATGTTGGTTTGAGGAGTTGAGTGGAAAGCACTAGACTTCAATTTGATTCCAACAATTGTGAAAACTCTTGATCCTACTAGAGCTCAATCATAGATTCCACCAAAGGTACTACTGGTAATGATATTTTCTTGCATTTTCATTATTCAATTCAAGACATAGGAACCCTAGAAATGGATGAGACTTTGGAAAAGTTGTGTGTGAATGGTGCATTGAAACTCGAGCATCAACAATTGGAAGCCAAGGGTTTAACCCACATTCTGCATATGCCCTAAGACTTTCAAATAAAATGGATAAGGTTTATCCTTATCTATGTACATAGTGGGTAGCTATGATTAGAGTAGCCTATCTTGATAATGAATAAAATGATTCATCAAATCATAGGACTCTCAATGTTGACCAAGGAAAAGACTACCAAAGCCCTAAGTCGGGTAGAACTAGAAAAGAAAACTCTTGTCAAATGGGATGGAAGAGGTATGAAGATCAGTTGTGTAGCTGACATGGAGCTAAAGTTTGGAATTCATGTAATTGCATACAAAATATATAGCTCTAGTCATCTCAATAGTGTATCATGTGAGGCAATGGATCTGGCTTTCAAATTGGTGAAGAACAACATGTCCTTTGACCTTGCCAAGCTGATGTTGAACCACTTCAACAAAAACAAGGAAAGCATCAAAACTTTGAAGAATAACCCATGTAAGTTTGGTTCGCTTTTAACCTATTTATTCTTCTTTGTACAAAAGTTTTTCCCTTCAAAAGGTATAGTTGTATGGAGAAAAGATTTACCTTTTCTATCTCAAATCAATGAGTATATAGCAGAGATGGGTGAAAAATATGTTAGTATCATGGACAATTATTTTGATTCATTCAAAGGATAAGATGAATAATAGATTTAGAATTCCAAAAAAACTTGTAGAAGATTACAAGGATGATGTTTTTTTAATGGTATATTGTGATAAAGTGTACATACAAGTAGTCAAACGTAGAGTGGTATGGGTTAAGCTTGAAGGCTACGAGGTTAATATTGATGAAACCAGGTACATCATTGAGGCATTTTTGAATGAAGCTATGGATCCCAAGGCCACATATTTTGGTACATATGATGAAGCCAAGGCCAAAATTGAACTAGAGATAAAACTTCCTCAAGCTATCAGCAAAGGAAAGAAAAGGATAGAAAAGCTAAGACAAACTAGTTCTACTCTCTTATTGACAAAAGTTAAAGGAGATGATGTGATTGAAGATGATGTAGAAGATGAGGTAGATGAAAAAAAATCAGAAGAAGAAGAAGAGCTAGTAAAGAAGAAAGGTAAGGTTATCATAACCAAACCTACCAAGTCATCTGCTGTAGTATTCACAAGAAGAACATCTAGAAATAAATTGAAATTGGGTGAAGAAGTAGAGGATATTATTTTCAAATGGCCTACACCTACATTTTAAGAGAAATTGAAAGAGATCAATTTTGGAGCTGGTACGGAAAATTTTAAATCATTGAGGTATGAGAATAGAAATGCAAAGGAGAAGAAGCAAGTTGAAGACATGATTATGTCTAAGCTAGGAAAATGGAAATATTCACCTAACCAATTTGTATATCAGATTCCCAATGAACTAATGGAAAGAATGAAGCCAAGATGGCAACATTCCAAGAAAACTACAAAGGACATATATGAGAAGAATCTGAGGCAATTCATTCTGAGTCTTAATGAAAAAGAAGTGAGAGAGTCCATGAAGTAGAATGAAGAAAAAATTACTTTGAAATTTAACACTAGCTTAATATTGATCAATAAATTGAACATGTGGTGAGGAATGCCACTAATACATGGAAGAATATCTACAATCTTTATCAAAAGAGTGATTTTTTTTGTTCATGTCAATGATAAAGATGATGATGAAGATGAAAAAGAGGAAAAGGAAAATGATGATGAAGAAGAAACAATTGATGAGAATAAAGATGAAGAGGAGCAAGAACAAGAGGCCAATGAGGAGAATCTCGCTAAGATTCAGAGCATTGAGGAAACTGACCCTGAAACAATTGTAGCAATGGTTATGGCCTCACTTCCTCACTCTCTAATAAAATATTTAAATTCATCAAAATTAAAGAAATCTTCTATCAAGTTGGTTGTGAAAAACACTACAAATCCAGTAACTCAATCAATCTCTCCACCTGTATAGCTTAGTGCTTCATTGACTAAAGTGATCAACACTCCATCTATCGAGAAATTAGTGCTTCATCCATCAATTTTGTTTGCTCAAAAATAAGGTACTTCTACAATTAGTGCAATATCTACTTGTGTTGCCAGTCCTTTCATTTCCACTACTATTACTATTCCAAGTATGCAAATAGTCAATACAAAGATGGTTGAGAGTAAGCCTCAACCAAGTACTAAAGTTTCTAGCAAAGGCAAAGACAAGAAAGAAGACATTGATCTTGAAGAGGATATAGTTATTCCAAATTGGGATATCTCTACTTTGAATCTTGATCAAATGTATATAATAGAAGAGCTTTTGCAGAAGAAAGATAAGCAATAGAGGCTTAGAGAGGAGAGAAATAGAGAACATCAAGTGCTAGCAGATGCAAAGAACATTCTTGCAGATGCAGTCAGGATCGAGGTTGATACTTCTCAACCTATTTTGACTCAACTAGAAAAAGTGGTTCAAAAATTTAATGAAGATCTAAATGGGCAAGAGAAATTTTTGCAAAGAGTAGAGAAGAAAGTTGAAAATAAAGTATTGGAGCTAGTTGCATAGAAGATTGCACTATACCAAGTAGACTTGTCTACTATTCTTAGCTCGTTGGAAACCTCTGCCAAAAATGTCACTTCTCTATTTAGTAAACTATGTGATACATCTATCTTTACATAGGAAATCAAAGATAAACTCTCCAAGATAGATGAAAATCTGAAGGCAAGTGCACACTAGTTGTCACTTGACCTGAGCTATAGTTCTACTCATTACAAAAAGATTAGATTTCTGACTGATATGCAAGAAAAATTACTGAGGGAAGAAACCAAGATAAGGGCCACACTTTTAGATATAAGAGGCATGATTCTCTTAAATATGGATGCATTACAAAAACACATTTTACATGCCAAAAATCTCATCCATGATAAGAACCTCTCCATAGCTAATCACATGATGGAGTTATCAATAGAAGTTCATATTACATTGGATGCAAGCAAGGTATTGCAAAAAAAAAATGGGACAAGACAATGTCACTAATTTTAAAGGTTCATTCTAACTTCTTGACACATTTTTGAATAACCACATAGCATGCATCTTTGGCATTTATGTCAAAAAGGGGGAGAATGTGTAAAAAGGAAAGAATATGTGATGATGCAATAAAAGGGAAGAAGATGAGAAGATATATAACATGTAAAGTATGTTGACTATATATGTATGGGGGAGCATCATAATATTATACATATACATGTATAGATATTTAGATAAACATCTCTTACAAAAACAATTTTGAAAATTCTCAAAAACAAAGTATATTACTGAGTTGAAGACATAGGATGGAGACTAAGATTTTTTTTTGAACTTTTCGAATTTATTTTTGATTGATACGTGATTTTGTCACTAATGGAAAAGGGGGAGATTGTTGACATTATAGTCAAGTTTTTTTATTAGTAACACACACACACGTGCACACACACACACACACACACACACACACACACACACACACACACACACACACACACACACACACAATTAGATGTATAGTAGCTACTAAGCTTATCTTGCAATCTACAATATTAATCAAGTAATTCAAGCTCTACCAATTTCTATAGTTGCTCCCAAATTCTAGGAACAATATTCAATTCACACTGAGTAGTATCTACCAAGTTGATAATTATCAATATAAATTGAGTTTCATAGTGTTTACCAAGTTTCTCAGTGCAAACTAACTTTTCTAGTGTTTATTGAGTTCACAGCGTCAATAATGTGAATCTAGTGTTGACTGAGCTATGCAGTGTTAACCAAGTGATTTAGTTTATATCGAGCTCATAGTAATAATGTTGACTGAACTATGCAATGTCAACCAAGTGATTCAGTTTATATGTTGAGTTTTTTAGTGTTCACCAAGTCACCAGCCTAGACCAAATTTAGACTGCTTGGAAGTGATTAGTATGAGTCAAGCTTCTATGTCTACAGAGTACATGATGATGCCAAGCATTGACAATGGTTTCTGAGTGTTAGAACCTCACCAAGTTTGTCTTCAAAATCCAAGTACCTAGAGTTGGGCTGACTTTGTGTATTTTGGTGAAACTTGTATTGTAGTCGACTTTGATGAATTGTACTTTGGATTGGTATATATATAATGTATTGTATCACATCAAAATAATGAATGCATACAAAAATAAATATAAAAGCATAAGTGTGAATTAAGGACGCTACAAGAAGTATAAGGAGCAACAAAGATTTATCTATCACATCAAGGTGATCATTACACTCCAAAGGAATCTCATTCAAAAAATCAAAGTTGAAGACTAGAGATTAGCCACTAGTTCATCCTAATAGGTGGAATAGTTAAATCCTTTCACAAGGTAGATTAACAGCCTTTTGTAAATCTCTTTATCGGGTGCATACTTCACTATATATTTGTAAAGTCCTTTTGTAAGTTGGACCTAGTAGTCCTTATTGTTCCTACTAGGGAAGATCACCAGAAGTAATCATTGTAAGCCTTAATAAGCTAACATTATATTGTAGTACTAAAGCTTGTGGGTATCATCCCCACCCCGTTTTACTTTTTTTTAGAAGCTTTCTGGATTACCATATTGTGTGTCAATGTGTTATGAATGTTTTAATGACTTTAATTTTTCATGCATGAAATTAGATCAAAATATATATGAAGGATTAATTGGTGAATTAAGATTAAATTTTATTGGTTACTGATTCACCCCTTCCATCTTAGTAACCTAGCCTATCTTATATTTCCAACAGTTCCAACATTCAATTTGGTTGCATCCTCATTTGGGGTGTCCTTGACTCATTTTACAATCAAGTTACCCTTAAATCAAAGATACTAGGCTCAAAGGAGTGAGTCCTAAATCCTCTTTTTAGAGACCAAATAACTAGAGCAACATGGTCCTCAATATACCTTCCACCACTTAATGCTTTATGTTTTTTCTCCTTGGTATTTATCTCCTTCTTTACAACATCAAAGACCATTGCATCTGCAATATCCCAATTAGGGAGAAGTGGCACCCTAGTAGCTTTAATCATTCTCCTTCCTTCTTAAGGAGTTATATTGGTGAATTTCTACATCATTTGTTCTTTAATATTTATCTATACAAATGAGTCTTCTTTAGTGGGATGCGGTACTTTCCTTTTAGTGCATCTTTCTTCAAATTTTGCAATGTTCATTCTCCATGCAAACAGATCAAATGCTCTTGATTTTATAAAATTATCATCGGAAATAAATTCATGGCTATCATATTAATTCATAGGATCTATCTTGTTTCCTTTAAAATCAGCCACAATTAACTCAAGGCTAGGAACATGAGGCTCTTTATAGGTTCCTTCCTCCTACTTTGTTGTAGTTATGAAGACTCCATCCTGGCTTCCAAGTTGCTAGTCCATCTGTGCCAAAGTGAGTTGTTCTTCTCCTACATGGAGGGAAGAATGAGATAGTGTATAAATTTACCCTTGAATCACATGCTCTCCTTCAATCTTCTACCTCTTGGGCATTGGCTTTGATGGACTTTCTTCAATCTGGGGTCTCTTTGAAGGAACACTAGTACTTGTTCCCATTTTTTCCTTTTCCTTTGTATCATCTTGCTCCCCAATTTTAACTATACTGTATCTAGCCCTTTTTTGGATGACCAACTAACCTGAACCCCAAAAAGGAGTGAAAGATAATCCCTTCATAATCTCTCTTTTTCTATTAGGATAGGTTTAGATGTGGAGAGATTTCTTCTCATTCATGGTATCCATTATTTTTGCAAACATTATCATTAACTTACTTACCTTGTTAGCTATTATTTTGGCCTCTGACAATGGGCTATACTCCTTTTCAAAAAAATTTATAAATTCTATTACTCTAGAATAACCTCTGCACTTCTCTTTCTTTATCTCTTTCTCTTGCAAGTAAAACTCATTTCTAATAATATCCTCTGGATAAGAGAAATCATATTTTTGAGCCTTAGCCTTTTTTGTTTGCTTGAAAATCTCAAAATATCCATCACTTCCATTCAATATGAAATGAGAGGCAGCCATTTTGTATCAGTTCCAAATTTTTTACAAAAAGACACAGCCACCCTTTGTGATCACAAACTGGTGTGCAATAGTGCAAATTGGAAAAATGGAACCTCTTGATCTACCAATTAACTCTAGTTCTTCCAATCCACCTATTTTCCATAAAATATCTACTAAGCCTACCTTAAAAGTCACTTGGTAAGGAAACACATGTGAGGTCCCTTGAAATTCATATACCCTGAAAATAGTAAACACTGGATATGGAATAATATCTATCCAATTACGGGAGACTTTTAAATTATTAGGGGAATCCATAGGTCTAATAAAATCCAAAAGTAACTTAGGAATCCTTGGATTATCATTTGACAAGAGAATCCTCAACCTAGATGAAAAACATCTATCAAACCTCACAAAAAAGGCCTCACCTGCATCCCATGTCATATCTACACTCCTCAACTAAACTAGCAAAGGCTCTTCCTCACATTTTCTTATCATTTTCATTTCTTTCTCAAAGTATTTGACTCCTTCAAAAATAAATATATGCTTCAACATAGAATAACATCCAATTTTTTTTTCAAATTCTCCCTTTGTAATCCTAATTAATCCTGCATGGATTTCTTCAACTAGGAAAGAAGAAAAGTAAAAAATGATACTAACCCCAAAAAATGAAATTTGTACCATCATATGCATGAACTTGATTGACATATAATCCTGCTCATCCTCACAAAAAAACCTACATAGGAGCACGTGCATGCACACACACACACACACACACACACACACACACACACACACACACACACACACACACAGAGCATGGGAGTTGAAAAATTGCTTCTTAAAAGGCTCCAAAGTAGAGGCTATGACTAATGTCAAAATTCCACTAGTAGCAAGATGTCCCCTCAATTCTCCTTGCCTAATTTTCTCTTTCTAAGACTGATACTCCTTTTCTAAACCCTAAAAATCAACAACCTCATGATAGTGTGAAGCAAGATCCATTCCAAATGTTACCTAAATTTCCTCGAGTGTTATTTTTACCAAACGTTCCCTATTTATCCCCCTTATAGTTCTAGTTATTGGTACATTCAGGCTAAAGAGGTGAGGAGGTATGAATCCATGAACATTCTTGGGATGACTAACTTTCCTAGGTTAAAGTTTAAAATATTGCCATGTGGGATGAATAGTTGTCTTTCTAAAAACCATTTCTTGAAGAGTTGCAACCTAGTTTTAGATGTTGTCACATCTTTAGTCCACTTTCCTGTATCATAAAAACCCTTGACCACCTTTAGCCTTGAATTTATAGGCACTAATTTTTTCGTTTGCATGGTGTCATCAGTATACACATTCAACTATTCTAGGAAATCATTATGAATATTCATATGTTGGTAATCCCTTTTCCTGAAGAGACCCTTCTTAGGAGGCATTATAGAAAACATAAACAAGATATCCAAATTATTTTTGGGGAGAGAAAATTACTCTCTAGGATCAAAAAAATTATATCTAGTTGTTGCAGTAGATTAAAGTTGTAGAAACTTGCAATTCGGCTTTATACAAAAAATAATTTCAGCAAGCACCACACTCCAATTATTCAACAATATTTTCCAAAGTGAAACCATCAAAATTTCAATTATAGCTTTCATATCAATTCATACAATAGGCCTTTAATTCTAATAATTTTTTACAGTGAGCTAGAGTGTATGCATTATTTCAAAATTTTGAAAAGGGGTCATTGATGCACAAAAATTTGAACGACAAGACTTTATCTACAAGATGACTCACTTTTCATCTTCTAACCTGGTAGTCAAACTTGTAGTACCTCTCACATTTGATTTCTATAAGTCATCCTGATGGATGCAACTTTGATGATCTCTCCTTGGGAAGGGATCATGATTGGGACCATGAGTGGTCTAGATCATTGACGTGATCAGATTTATGTTACTATTTTAGTTACTTTGATTATGCTTATGGCTGATCTATGAGATTATGATGTGATTTATGGTTCACTAAGGTTTGTGCCAGTGGTTACTAGGTTTGATGTGGTATCATGATGTTATTTCATGATTACCCTAAGATGTGTGTAGAGATTGCATTATGTACTATTACCATACTACACTGGACTAGGTTCCTATAGTAGTGGTTAGTCATTTTATGACTATGTTTGCTTATGTGTTTTAAGTTCCTTTTCATGTTGTTTAAACTACCATTATTAAATGCTTAAAGAATTAGAGATGAATTGTTCATGTTGGATTCATTGGGTTATGTGTTGTGGATATTTACCTTGTTATATTTTGATCTAAGAGATATTTGGTACTCATGTTATGTTTATTTTTGATATGACCTGAGGGTCAGATGTTATACTTTGGTTTTAGTATCATAGATGTAGATTACTATGTTGTTCAGTTGATCATATTGCATGATGATGCCATTTTGAGATGACAATGTATTTTATGATGACATCTAGTTATCTGGTATTTGGACATATCTCTATTTATATTATGTGGTGGATTTAATGTTGTTGTTATTTACTTCATTCCCTCTTAATTATGCTATATTCGAACATGAGTGATGTAAATAGATTATTTTAGTACAATTGAATAAATGGTTAAATTAGGTGGGTTAATGCATTTATTGCATTGGCTATGTTATTATATGCAATTGCACATGATCGTATTGTTTAGTGTGTAGGATTTATATCTCTGGTAGTGGCATATGGAGTTAGTGATTCAACTATTCATATTTTACCAATGTCGCCCCTATATGGTTGACATATCCTTATTTTAATTGTTTCATAAATCCTTTCAATGATTATTAAATATGAACTCAGTTGCATTATGTGATTAGACCAGTGTGCATGTTTGTGCATTTAGAGGTTTGCATTGTCGTAGTTAATAAAATTTTTGTGTTTTTGGGTTTTTGGGCTTTTAAATTTTATTGAATTTAATTTTTGGCAGCTTTTACATAGATGAATTCCTATTTCTAGGGATAGCCTATTTTCTTTGGGTCTATTCAGAGTTAAACTAGGTTGGCTAGCTATTTTCCCTAATCGATTATTCACTCAAAAAATGAATAAGTATCCAAAAAAGAAATTTAATTCCTCACTTCTCACTTTTGAATTAGAAAGTTTGAGAGTAAAAACCAAAATCCTCTTCATGAGGATTTACTATTTTTTTTAATGTGGGAGCTACGTGCATGGGATCATCATGAGGTTGAGCTTGTTAGATCAGCTTGGGGAGACCTTGGATTGTCGTAATTTCTGGCTACTTTTGTGGGGTTTCTATTTTATGGTTCAAATTCTCATTTTGCCCTTTTGGCTATAAGATAGGGATCTCCCATTTTATTATTTTTGCTTTGTTTCTGCTTCTATTTTTTGGTAGATGTTTGTGAGGAAGTTGAGAACTAGTGTTCCCCTTTATTTCTATATGCTAGCTCTACCCAATTTGGTGGGTATGATCATTTCCCTATTTTTTGGGATGAGGGTTTAGGGTTTTGCATTATTATGCTGGCCATTTTTGTATAAGGACTCCAAATCGAGATTTTATTTGATATTTGGGGCTTTTGTGCCCTAAGATCAAATGGGTTTTAATTTCAAAGTTTTTGAGTTTTGAGGTTTTTTGCCTCATTTTGCATGTCATCCTATTTTCTCCAATTTTCTAAGCATGAGTTTGGTTGTGGACCTTGATCATCCATTTGGATGTCATTCAGACCATCATTCCTCTTTTATGTTTACATTGGGATGTGTGTTACATATGTACTCTCAATGTTGTGTTTGGTTGAGTGCTTTTATAGTTGGTGTTTGGTTTCTTTTGGACCTTTTTTATGGTTTTGTGGACACTAGGATTCATGTAGAATCTGTACTCCCAAATTGAGGCTAGTTGAGTGATTTTATGATGTATGGTTTTATTGTTTATTGGGATTCCTATAGGATCTATCCTCCTAAGACTATTTTCAGTTCAGTGATATTTTGCTTGTGTTCTCATCCAATCCTTGTGTTATGATCTTCATGGTGGTGGTGCACTACACATGACTATGTGCACATACATTTGTTAGGTGACTTGTGAGGCCCAATCTTTTGTGGTTCTTTTGAAAGATATGATCATTGGGGTTGGATTGGGAATTTGCATGCCTATGGGCACTCATCATTGGATGAGCATGGGTAGGGTAGAGTATCATATGGAGGGGGCTTCTATCTTGTAACTCTAGTGATAAATGTACTAAGAGGGTTGGTGGAGGAATTTTTAAGTGATAACTAAATAAAATGTATGAGAGGTAATAAAACTTAAGATTATAAAATGTGGTGTGCTAGAGCCTTCCATTGAGGAGTTGAATCTGTATAGTCTAAGCTTGGGATTTTGGATGCCAAGTGACTCTTGATGATGTCAGCCCCTATTTAGTAGCCCATAGAGTGTCTAACCAAGACCTATAGTTTATGCATTTTCTATGTTCTTGGTTTCAGTCATCATTCTGCTTAGCATGAGTGTTAGCCATGGACATTTTCATTATGTTTGTTTTTGTTTGGGTCATTATCTCCATCAGCATGGCAAGAGTGGGCCTATGGGTTCCACGTGGCTGGGAGGCATAGCTACCTATCCCACTGCTAGGGATTGGTGTACATAGATGGTCTTTTATCCTAGTGCAACCATTGCTGGATGTTTTCACTTGATACTTTGGGTTCCAAAGAATGTTTTCTTGTGATTTATGCTTACATTGGAATGCTTGGATATCATGTTTAGATGATGATAGTTTATTTGATGCATTCTTATATTATGATGTTTAGCATATGATTAGATAATGTGAATTGCTTCATTGGCATATCTATTGCTTATTTTTTTAGCATGTTAGATTTCGTATTTGTCATGCCCAAATTACGAGGGCAAAAACAAACTAATTTTTTTTTTTTAAAGATAATAATTAAACTTACTAGGTTCACTAGGGTACAAGAGTTTGATATGCAAGTTAAAATAATCAACTCACTCAAAACATAATTTTCATCTAATTAGAAACATATGAAGATTAGCCATTTAAAACATTGTTGAGCAAAATATTAATAAACGATATATAGTAATTATTCTAATATTGATCGAGTGGAGTATAAGTCCAATTGTTTCATAGCATAGGAATCAAGAGCTAATTTCTACTATATCATGTAATATAATAATCCAAACTATAATATACAAGTACTCTAAAAGATTGATACGAGGTTCCCTATCAAATCTTAAGATTACCACTTAGTTTTTAAAACAACTAATTTTGATTAATTAAAAGACTTCATACTTTGGTAATTTTAATTACACTTTAAATATTACATCCTTAGAACAATAGTAAAACCATAATTTACCATAATTTAAGTCCTATTAACTTTGATCATTTATTAATCTATTTAGACAATATTAATCAATAATAAAAATTCACTTATTTAAAAAAAAAATTAAATAATAAAAGTCTAATCATTCGATAATAAATTGGATAATAAGATAATGTCTATCACAAAATTTAAACAAACTTTATTAAATCCTTATTCTAATATCAATTTGTTTGAATTAAGGATCTATTCTAAAGTAATAATAATAATAATGATAATAGTAATATATTTAAAATTAAATACACTAAAATCTAGACTAAATTATCATGAATAAAACTTAACTAATTTAAACAAAAAGAACAAAAAAATTGAAATAGAACTACACAACATGATATATCTAAATATTAAAACTTATAAAAGAAAAACTAACCCCAAACCCAAATTTATACTAATACCACTCTACTAAAAATAATTACTAACTAGAAACAATTGTAACTAACGTATATAGCTATCCTAAGATGGGGCTCACTAACCAAGCCCAGACCAAGCAATCAATGACATCTCCTCAATCCTGCTCACCTACCAAGGAATTTGCTATGGAGTAAAAGGGTTGTCAAATCGACTATATCTAAATTCAATGCATTCACAACCTTTGTTGTATTATTTTTAGACATAGCTTTTACTCCTAAGCTCTCCTAGGCTCACGTGAGATTTTTCTTGTCATGGAGGACATGTAGCCTGAGCTGGTGATGACAGGCCAGGGTAATAATCGAATGTACAGGAGGAAATAGCATTAGGGGAAAGAGTTGGTTGGGTAGAAAGCTTCCAACCTCACGCAAACCAAGACCATCTGAGGTGACATGCCAGCATGGAGGGGAGATAAGAAATAAATAATAAGTCAAACTACCCCCATCAGAATGTCCCATGTGCTAGCAACATGGAGGTGAAAAGGTAAAGGGGGGTGGTAGGTGAATATTTTAGAAAGAAGAGCAAGAGGGTAAAAAGTTTATTAGGTAGGACTTTTAGGATGAGTCTAGGATATTTAGGATTATTAAAAAGTATTTCTTTTATTTTATTTTATTTTAAAAATTTAAGTTTAAATTAAGCATCACTAGAGAATATTCTCTGTTATCACATGAGAACAATTAATTTTGCTTGCCCATACAAAATCTGAAGAGTTTTTACTCTTTGTCGGCCATTTTTTTTTTCTAAGTGTCATCTTTCTTCTAAGTGATGATTTTTCAACAATGTGTTTTTCTAACAAGGGAATATATATATAATCATTTAATTTTTATTTTTTAACACTATTAAATCTTGCTAAAACATAGGTAATCCAAGAAATTTAAAAAAAAATCTTTTAAACAATATTGCAAGATTGATACTTTCTCCTAGTACTATGAAATTGAATCAACTTTCCATACATAACATAGTATCATTTATTTACTTATTTGTTAAATTGCCTTAACATATTTGCACTTAAAATTTCCAAAATTGAACATCATCATTTTATCTTATCTTGATATACATTCATATAACTGAAAAGAAAATACGAAAACCTCATAAGAATGATATCACTCAAACACTATTTTTATTGACAACCTGATTTAAAGGCTCCATCAGGAAAGAACTAGGAAGAAAACTCGGCATCGTTGCCATTACAAAAAAGGCTTTAAAATATAATTTACACAAGATTTTGATCTTGAAATTTCAACCATCAAATTTAAATTTCCTTCATGACCCTTAACAAGGGATCCATATCATTTTCTGCAATACATCACTGAGATCATGGAGGGAAAAAAAATTGACTAGGTGACAAACAAACATAACAAGCAGACAAAATCAAATATTCATATCCATACTAGGTTTTCACAACAAGATTCAACATTGAATCAAAAATAGGGAAAGGTAGATTTTTCCAACAAGAGATGTCAAACACAACACCAAAATAGGTGCCCAATTGGGGCTATAACTCAAGAAGTTTTGTTCTTCCATTCTTACATACCAAAACTCATACATGGTTTGTGCTAAGAGGTAGGGGCCCATAACACCCTACCCTCTCTCCCTCATCTCGTGCTGAGAAGAGACTCTACACTATTGGAGTCCAACTAAATACCTTTCATGAAATTGGCCACTTCTGCCCTATCCAAGGGTGAGTAATGCCAAACCACCCATATAAGAAAACTTTAAAAATTCAAACAAAACATGAAATAAAAGCAATCAGGAAAACATGGTTTCAATCCTTCCCAAGCACACCCAACATACATTCAAGCATACCAATAAACAACACAATAACATAAGCATGAACCAAGCATGAAACAACATGAGCAACATGAACAAAGGAGATAAAGAAATCCTACCTTCACAAAGAGGTTATGGTGAAATGAACAATTTGAGAAGAGCTTTTCCTTCCTTGCCTTCAATCTTCCAAGACTTCTCTCTAAAAGTAAAGATTGGGTAACAACCAAAACTACTCAAAAATGCCTCTAAATAAGATCCAAACTAAACCACCTAAAAAAGCAATAACTTCCCCCACTTGCATAAAAATCTAGAGGTTTCTAACTTAACCAAACCTAAGGTTAACCTCTAAGTGGAGTTGAGGTTATTCAACTCATGGTAACAACTTTCAATTTTTGCACTAAGGCAAAAATAGACTTTTGGAGTGATCTCAAAAGTCAACAAAAGAGGCTAGGGGGGTGGAAAATTTCCCCAACCCATACCCATACGCCTTGGGTATAAAGATTTCATGTTTTAAGGCCTTAGGAATTTATTCGGGACCAAATAAATGGTAGGAATATTTAGGACCATCTAACAACTCCAAAATGTAGATTAAGCACTAATCGAGATTAGGGATAACTAAACTTGATTAAAAACAAATTAGCAAAAATGACAGTAACTTAGATCGACTTAGGTCCAAAGGTTACATAGTTAACCTTAACTAGCATGCTGAAATGCATATATAATTCATGAGTGTCAAGTGACATTATAAAAACATAGTTACAAAAAATTAACATTTACTGCTCATAGAAAAATACATTCATGCATCTCACAATACAATTAAGTTATGAACAACAAGGTTTCCATGAATGGCACATAAGGATCAGTTCCATTCCTCCGTCGAGTTTCTTAGCTAAAATATCTTGCACACTCATTACACACATCAGTAGCCCCATAAAATTACATGCACATATGTATATACATATCAGGAAATCACTTATTGAAACATACATCTTTCACTCAATCAGGTTTTCTCTTGTCCTACTTATATTCTTAATCATTAAAATTTCATAATCAAAGTGCTAATCCTACATTTACTTACTTCATCAAATACATGTTCATAAAGCATTAAATGACAAACTCAAATATCTGAAAGTAAACATCACACAACATGAAATAATATAATATGTTCAAGTATCTGATAATGTCTCGACATCTCGACTCGTGAGTATCAAAATAATAATAATGTATCATTATGCTACGATGGGTCAGGGCAAGGCCTCACAATATTCATATGATGTTTAACATGTGATAGATAATGTGGTTGATTTATAGGATTATATAATGCTTTACTTTTAGCATGTTATAGTTCCTTATTCTTAAGTTGTAGCATGTTTTAGTAATGACATCCTGATAAGATAACACCAATGATCTGGTTGGTAGTTTGGCACATTCCACATGAGAGATGGCTAGGATCCACGATGGTATTATGATGTTATTGATGGTTGGGCAGAACCATGTACTTAGTTCATTATTTTGTTCATTGTGATGTTGTTTTAGTAAACTGCACTATTTCCTTCTATACTTTTCCTTCATTGATTATTAGATGGTTAGATTATTTTTTGTCTTTCAGTATTGCGCTTGAGTGTTCATTCCTCAATCTATGTGGATTTGATACTCCATGGTGTGGAGGTTCTGAACTCTATTTATCTCTTTGGTTTTTCCTTTGAGTTATTTCTTGCATTCTTGGGTGACCACATGTCAGCATGGGGTAGTACAATTTAGTGTCACACACCCAATAGAGATCTGTCATACAATCCTTGATTATAGTGCACATCTCTTAGAGAAATGTCTTGCGATACTGGAAAGTATCACATCCCCATTGAAGAGGTGTCGTACGATACTTGTATAGTATCACATGCCCTTGAGAGAAGTGTCACCCAATCCTTGATAGTGTTGCACCCCTTCTTGAGAAAGGTCGTACGATACTAAAAAATATCGCCCAGTGCTGATTTAAAGTATCATCTAGTAATTGTAAAAACTTGTTTAGGTGGACAATAGGTACTTATCGATTTGATCCAAAAAATTTGGGAAGTGTTTTGGCTACCCTCTTTGGTGCTCTTCAATCCTTTGGTGTCACATTTCTAATTTGGAATGTTATCATTCAAATTTGGTTGTGCATCTTCTGTAGTTTGTTTTTCTATTTGGTTGTGGTGTTTACAAATTTGTTGGTTGCTCAGATTGTTGGTGAAGTCTTCTATTGTGATCTTTGTGATCCCTGTATGATGTTCTCATGTGCATTCATACTTATAAAAAAAGATATCTTGGCTTGTATTGAATCATTGTTCCAAGGATCTCTGCTTAGGGCATTACATATGGTATTAGAGCCCATGTTCAAACATTGGGATCTATGTGTATATGTTGCCCATTTGGTTGATGCTACAATGTGTGCATGTGAGAATTTTGGTGAGATTTCATGAGTTTTGTTGCTTTGGTATCTACTAGTGATGGACTTTCTTTTCCAGTAGATGCAACTAGAGTAGTGTGAGGAGAAGGAAGTGAGTATTTCTTGGTTTTGTAGATAGAATCAATGTGCCTTAGTTGGTTGGCTTGAATTGTGTCCATGTGTTGGCTTGGTGTGCCTCTTTTTGCTTCTCCTTGTGGAATAAGGTGCATTTTTTTCTCTATTTTATTCTATTGTAAGTAAATACATGAATTTTATTTGTGATTTTGTGTTATGTCAATGTGAAAATGAAATGTTCTCTTTCATTGAGAAATGAGTGTTTATTGTGAATCATTGCAAGAAGTAGGTTTCGCATTATATCCTTGGGTTAATGACTTAAGTCCCAAATATGATAGCTTCATAAGCTTTTCGAAATTGTATTCAATTGATGGATATCTAAATGTTGCATTGCATGGAAAATATTTAAGAAAATTATTATAGTCTACATATGCATGAGGTTATTGATGGTATACTACTTGATGTGTGTGAGTGTGTTCTCTAAATTTGCTAGGATGATGTATTCCTTAGCATTGTGTGGTGGTTTATCCCTCTTGTGTGACTTTTCTCATTCATCACATGTAATATGATTATATTGATGCCTTATTTTATTTGGCTGGAGGTACTTTCCTCATGTTATTGGGCTAGCATTGGTTTTCAATATTTTCCTTTCTTGGACTAGTCATCAAATTTTCTCTATCACTCTCTTTGTGGCTATTTTCACACTTGAATTATTATTGAAATGAGCTCATTTTTTTATTTACTATTGAAGTTGACAATTCCCCATTTGGAATTTTTTTTGGTTCATGATGACTATTCTTTATGTGTTTTAACTACTACCCAATTCTGTGTTGTGACTCTACCATGTTCATCTCGAGCCTTTGGTAGTACATACAAGGGATAATATCATAGAGAACATACTAGTATGTTTTGATAGGTGTAAAGTTGATGGTATGATTGGATGGTTTAAATAATGATTAAATGTAATGATTTTCTAGAAAGAAATTTGAAAATATATGTACTTGTTTTATGGTAAGTGAATCTTGAACCCTTACTTTTAAAAATCTTTTAGTTCATTGTGCATTAATTCTTAGGTTATGTGTAACTAATGAAATAATGAAAGAGAATTAATGGAGGTTTTAGTGTGTGGACTACATTTCATTTCATGTCTTAGGTTTTTTTGGGCATGTGTGCTCTTGAGTTGTTTGGATGTTTTGTCCATTGCTTGACTTGGTAATCAAAATAGTTTGAGTTTCCTATGATGTTTTATTTTGAGTGGTGGTTCTAACTCCTAGGAGTTAGGACTCTATAAGATCCATCATGTCATAGGACTTGTAAATATATTTCCAACACTTTTTAAATGGAGTTAATCAATGTCCAGATGTGAAAGTTATGGCCTCTAGAGTGAAGGCAATTTTTGTGTTGATTTGAAATTCCACACGAGAATTAGATGGTCATGCACTTTCTCACTTGGTTCATTGCATTTTCTTATCTGGTTTAGTGAGAAACTTCATGTGAGATTGTGCTAATGCAAAATTTCACCTGGGGAACAACAAGCAACTCTTTCACAGTTCTAAAGGTGCGGATTGATGTTTTGAGTACCCTTTATCAAGTAGAGGCCAATTCAATCATGACATATCACATTTATGGCCATTAGAGAAGTTTAAACCTTCATGTTATCTTTAGAGAGGTCTTAAAAATCTTCATAATATACAAGGGACTTTTTGGGATTTGTGCTTGGGTTTGCATGTTTCCTATAGCACCGACCCACCCTTGTGAGGTGAAGTGTGGTTTGTGAGAATCCCGTGTTTGAGGTGGATGTTTCCTTGTCATTTGAGAGTGACTCATTCTTTTGATGAGTCTAGATCTTTCATTTGGATGTTAACTTTGGTGCATCTCTATATCCTTGCCTCTATTAAGAAAGTAGGCTAGCATGGTTATGCCACTAGCTTAGTTAGTTTTGGAAGAGTATTTTGATGGTTGGTGGAATTGTGACTTTCCCTAATGTGTCTTGGGCTGATTTAGTGAAGAGGTTGAGAGAGACTTCCTCTAAGCCCTAATGCTTTGTAGTTTCAATCTCTCTAACCTTGTATCTTCTAGAGGATTGTCTCGGTCAAGTTACTCATTGATAGATGAATTGAGGAAAGAGATTGCGTTTAATAGTAGGTTTGGTATAGTTTTCCCAGCATGTTTCTAGAGGGACATGATATCATTGGACAAATGTTACCATATTATAAGTTGGTATACATGATTTTTTCCACTAATGATATTCTTTACAACTGTGTGGAAAGGTAATATCTTGTTTGGATGGGTTATGCAACCCAAGTTCATAGTAATAGTTGAGCTTTTTGTACCATAGAGACTATGTGCTCCTACACTTGGTGGTTAGTAGTGGTGAGTATGCTTTTGGAGTGTGTAATTTTGTTAGTAAACTATCACCCCTTTTGTTTGAAGGGTGATTTTACATGGTTTCAAGTATTTTCATGTGTGACATGTTAGTGTTCTTGGGAATTTTGGGATGGTTATTCTCCATTATTCCAACTCTTTTTGTAAGTGCATAGTGTTTTGACCTTTTTTTGTGGTTATATTGTAGGTGCATGTTTAGTTGGACACCTATTGATAAGGTAGAGTGGGTTTTTCCTTACCTTGTATTTTTGACTTTATGGCTAGATGGGTTTTCCTAGCACATAGGAGGTTCCTTGTTGGAGGACCTTGTGTCTATATGACACCTATTCTCTTGAGGTTGACCTATTTGGGGGTTGGCATGATGGTTTGAGAATATTGGAGTGATTTGGTTGGACTTGTGAAGGAGTCAGTGAGTCATCCCTATTGCTCAGTTTTGTTTTCAGTCTTGGTGTGTTTGGTTCTATTTTTGGGATGCAAGATTCCAAGAGTAAGCCTAGTCTTTGGGGGGGATGGTATAGTGCCTCAGCTCCCATTTGATTTATGTTTGTCATCCTGTATGGATGCAATCTTGATGATCTCTCCTTGGGAAGGGATCATGATTGGGACCATGAGTGGTCTACACCATTGAGGTGATTGGATTTATGTTACTTTTTCAATTATTTTGATTATGCTTATGGCTAATCTATGTGATTATGATGTGATTTATGGTTCACTAAGGTTTGTGCCAATGGTTACCAGGATTGATGTGGTAGCATGATGTTATTATGTGATTAACCTAAGATGTGTGCAAAAATTGCAATGTGTACTGTTACCATGCTATACTGGACTAGGTTTGTGTAGCAGTGGTTAGTGATGTTTATGAATGTGTTTGCTTATGTGTTTTAAGTTCCTTTTCATGTTGTTTAGACTACCATTATTAAATGCTTAAATAATTAGAGATGTATTGTCTATGTTGGATTCATTAGGTTATCTCCTGCGGATATTTACCTTGTTATATTTTGATCCAAGAGATATTTGTTACTCATGTTATGTTTACTTTTGAGATGACCTGAGGGTTGGATGCCATACTTTCATTTTAGTATCATAGATGTAGACTGCTATGTTGTTTAGTTGATCATATTGCATGACAATTCCATTTTGAGATGACAATGTGTTTTATGATGATAGTTCGTTATCCAGTATTTGGATGTATCTCTGTTTATGTTATGTGATGGATTTAATGTTGTGGTTATTTACTTCATTCTTGCTTCATTATGCTCTAAGAAAATGTGAGTGATGTAAATATAATATTTCAATATAATTCAATAAATGGTTAAATTGGGTAGGTTAATGCATTTATTACTTTGGCTATGTTATTATATGCAATTGCACTCGATCATGTTGTTTAGTGTGCACGATTTATATCCCTCATAGTGGCATATGGAGCTAGTGATTAAGTTGTTCATATTTTACCAATGTCACCCCTATATGGTCAACAAATCCTTATTTTAATTTTTGAATTAATCTTTTTAGTGATTATTAAATCCAAACTCATTTTCCTTATGTTATTAGACTAGTGAGTGTGTCTGTGCATTTATAGGATCACATTGTTGGAAAAGTTGTTAAGGAAATTTCTGTGTTTTTGGGTTTTTGGGCTTTTAATTTTATTGAATTTGATTTTTTGTAGCTTTTCCATAGATGAATTCTTATTTCTAGGAATAGCCTATTTTTGTTTGGCTTGATTTAGAGTTTAACTAGGTTGGTTGGTTATTTGCCCTAATTGATTATTCACTTGAAAAGTGAATAAGTATCCAAAAAAGGAATTTAATTCCTCACTTCTCACTTTTGAATTAGAAAGTTTGAGAGTAAAACCCAAAATCATCTTGATGAGGATTTACTATTTTTTTCATTGTGGGAGCTATGGATGTGGGATCATTGCAAGGTTGAGCTCATTGGATCCAACTCCGGGAGACCTTGGATTTCTATGATTTTTGGCTACTTTTGTGGGTTTTTTATTTTATGGTTCAGATTCTAATTTTTTGTTTTTGGTCATGAGGTAGGGCTCTCCTATTTTATTTTTTCTGCTCCATTTCCACTTCTATTTTTTGGTAGTCATTTTTTAGGACACTAAGAACTAGTGTTCCCCTCTATTTTTGTATGCTATCTTTACTCAGTTGGGTGGGTATAAACATTTCCTTATTTTTGGAGATGAGGGTTTGGGGTTTTGCATCATTATGATGGCCATTTTTGCATATGGACTCCAAATCTAGATTTTATTTGATATTTGGGGCTTTTGGGCCCTAAGATCAAATGGGTTTTAAGTTCAAAGTTTTTGAGTTTTGAGGTTTCTAACCTTGTTTTGTGTGCCGTCCTATTTTCTCAAGTTTTCATGGCATGAGTTTGGTTATGGACCTAGATCATCTATTTGGATGTCAGTTAGACCATTGTTGCTCTTTTATGTTTGCATTGGTATGCATGTTGCATCTGTACTCTCAATGTTGTGTTCAGTTGAGTGGTTTTATATTTGGTGTTTGGTTTCTTTTAGACCTTTTTTATGGTTTCATGGTCACTAGGATTCATGTAGAATCCATACTCCTAGATTGAGTGATTTCATGATGTATGGTTTTATTGTTTATTGGGATTCATGTAGGATTCATCCTCCTAAGACTATTTTCAGTTGAGTGATACTTTTCTTGTGTTCTCATCTAGTCCTTGTGTTATGATCTTCATAATGGTGGTGTGCGACACACCAATACATGTGCATACATTTTCCATGTGACTTGCATAGCCCAATCTTCTATGGTACTTCCAGAAGTTATGATCATTGGATTTGGGTTGGGAATTTGCATACCTATGGGCACTCATCATTGAATGAGCATGGGTAGGGTAGGGTAGCATATGGAGGGGGCTTATATCCTGCAACCTAGTGATCATTGTACCTAGAGGGTTGGCAGAGGAAGTTTTAAGTAAGTGATAACTAAATAAAATGTGTGACTGGTAATAAAACTTAAGATAATAAAATGTGGGGTGCTAGAGCCTTCTGTCAAGAAGTTGAATCTTCATAGTCTAAGCTTGGGCTTTGGATGTCAAGTAACTCTCCATGATGGCAGCCCCTACTTAGTAGCCCATTGAGTGTCTAACCAGGACCTGTAGTTTATGTATTATCTATATTCTTGGTTTCAGTCATCATATTGTCTGGCATGAGTGTTAGCCACAAAAATTACTTTATGTGTGTTTTTTGTTGGATCATTACCCCCATTAGCATGTCAAGAGTGGGCCTATGGGTTCCCAATGGCTAGGAGGCATAGCTACCTATACCAGTGCTAGGAACTAGTATATAGAGATGATCTTTTATGCTAGTGTGACAATTGCTGGATGTTTTCGCTTAATACTTCAAGTTCTAGAGTATGCTTTCTCATGATTTATGCTTTCATTGGAATGCTTGGATATCATGTTTAGATGACATTAGTTTATTTGACACATTCCTATATTATGATGTTTAGCATATTATTAGATGATGTGAATTGCTATGTTGGAATATCTATTGTTTATTGGTTTAGCATGTTAGAGTTCCTATTCATATAATGTTTAGCATATGATAGATGATGTGGTTTATTTATAGATTATCTAATGCTTTACTTTTAGCATGTTAGATTTTCTTATTCTTATGTTGTAGCACATTTTCGTAGTGACGTCCTCATAAGATAACACCGATGATTTGGTTGGTAGTTTGGGATGTTACGCATGGGGGATGGCTAGGATCCACGATGATCTTATGATGCTATTGATGTTTGGGAGGAACTACATACTTAGTTGGTTATTTTGTTCATTGAAATGTTCTTTTAGTATACTATGATGTTTCCTTTTGTACTTTCCCTTCACTAATTGTTAGATGGTTAGATTGTGTTTCCATCTTTTAGTATTGTGCTCAAGTGTTCATTCCTCAATCTATGTGGATTTGGTACTCCCTACTGTGGAGGTTCTAAGCTCTATTTATCTCTTTGGATTTTCCTTAGAGTTATTTCCTACATTATTAGGCAATGATGTGTCAGCATGGAGTGATACAATTTAGTGTCGCATGTCTAATAGAGATCTATCGTACAATCCTTAATTGTATTGCACGTCTCTTAGAGAAATGTCATGTGATACTAGAAAATAATGCACCCCCATTAAATAAGTGTCATACTATACTTGTATAGTATCACATGCCCTTGAAAAAAGTGTCACCCAATCCTTGATAGTGTCGCACCCCTTCTTGAGAAATGTCATATGATAATAAAAAGTATTGCCTAGTAATTGCAAAAACTTGTCTAGGTGGACAACGGGTACTTTTTGGTTTTACCCAAACTGTTCAATAAGTGTTTTGGCTACCCTCTATAGTGCTCTTCAATCCTTTGGTGTTGCATTTCAAATTCAAAATATTTTGATTTGAATTCGGTTGCGCATCTTTCATAGTTTGTTGTTATGTTTGGTTGTGGTGTTTGGAGATTTGTTGGTTGCTTAGTTTGTTGGTGAAGTCTTCCACTATGATCTTTCTGATCCTTATATGATGTTGTCATGTGCATTCATACTTGTAAAAAATAAAATATCTTGGCTTGTATTTAATCCTTGTTCCAAGGATCTCTAGGTGGGGCATTACAAAACTAATCATTTCATGACACTTGGAAACATTTCTACCTTGTCAATATCCCTTGTGTAATTGTTATAGTTTATGGGACACATGTCACCTTCTTATTATTTTACTATGTTTAAAAATTGAGAAAATTTTCTTAGTGACATAATGAAAATTGTATATCTCTCTTAGATCTATGGCCTAGAAAGGTATACTAAACTTACTTCAAGTGGGACATACACTCTACATGTCATCTTGTCACTAATCACTATGGTTAAAAATCATGCATCTTGGAACAATGACATAGTGACAGCCCTTGATTGATCTCTAATCTAATAGCTAAGAAAAGAATTTTCATTCTGGACTATGCTAACCCACAAGGACATGTATCACCACGTTATGATGTCTCTATGATTAAAACTTGAGAAACTTTTAATAATGACATAGGAATAGTCATGGATCTATCTTTAAATTAATGACTTATATCATCCTTTTCTATTACTATATTTGGCTCAAGTGAACTAGTCCCACCTATTCCATGTGTCACACTATTGTTATATCACCAAGGTTAAAACTCTTGCAACTCTCATTAGTGACATAGTGACATACGTAGATCTTTGATTTGATCTAAGGATAAAATAAAACTTTTGAAACTAGCTCA
This sequence comes from Cupressus sempervirens, assembly GCA_028749045.1. NCBI lineage: Eukaryota > Viridiplantae > Streptophyta > Pinopsida > Cupressales > Cupressaceae > Cupressus > Cupressus sempervirens. The sequence goes on along the minus strand of CM053788.1, from coordinate 344,091,425 downwards.
CCTAGTAGAAAAAATGAATCATGAATGAACATCTATCACTTGTCTGGCAACCTTACCCCTGTGACTTAAACTAGACCACCTTGTACACACGGTGTGTTGTCATTATGTATCCTTGCTTAAGAATCACACAACTATCTATGGTGACATAGTGATGACCATAGATTATGGAAGGATCTGACGGCTAAGAAGATGCACCTGATCACTATTTCTTTTGTGGTCCTACATGATAGATGTCACTGTATCATTATGTCTCTTTACATAAAACACAACTTTTCCTGCCGATATAATGATAACCCTTGATCTTCAAGAAGATCAAGGGCTATCATTATAACCTCATAACCTTGAGTCAAAAGGTAACTTATTCAGAAAAAAGGGGAAACCACAATCAAAACTAAGATTGAGAAAGAGTCATGAGCTAGGGAAAATAATGTAATTTTGTTGCAAGCTTTAGAAAAATTTAAAGAAAAACTTTAGAGAATAATTTTTTTAAAGGTGCTAAGGATTTTCAAAGCATATTTTGGTAATGTCTAGGGATTTTTTGAATCTCCTGTCTTAACCAAATGTGTCCAATTAAAATTTTCAAAATGCCTAGGGATATTATGAGACAATAGGGCACAACAATTAGGGATTTTCTAGGGCATAAATGTTCTTGAGAATTGCATACCCTAGTTGCTTAGTTGGGATAAACTGGATTTTCACAATAAATTTCAAGGATTTCAACTAGGTGGAAAACCAAGCCAACATGTGGATTGGCCCTTATCAGATTGCAAAGATTTTAGGAGAAATATTTTTAGGCTATGTTCTCTAGAAGGGGAATTGGTCCCATTAACAATCAATGATCAATTTTTTAAATATTATTTTGAGGCCTAAAAGAAAAAATAAAATAAAAATTACTTTATACAAGTGTGTTTTCTTTAAGTTGTTTGTTTACTTTTAGTCTTGTGTCTATTTTAGTTCTTTGTTTTCTTAAAAAATTTTGTCTATATTTTTGTGTTAGTTCAGTGGTTAGGTGCAATCAAGACTCTATCTTGACACATTCAATAGATCACTCCTTTTGGTTTCAACTTTAGGTAAGAGGTATTTTTTTTTCAAATCATTCAAATGATTTATTTTCTTGTACCAACTAAAAATGGATATTGCTCGTAGTTGTGAAACACTTTTAGTCTTAAAATCAGAGTTGTAGATTGATAGCTCTCAACACTTTAAAAATTTAAGAATTAACTATCTTGGTGATTTTAAAACATAGGTTGATAGTAGCAAGGAATAACCCAAACTTGTTGGTTCAAACAAAGGGTCTCTTCAACGAACTACTAAGATCACTATTTGGCATGAGAGTTTCCAAAGAGTTCATTAAAAGAGGATTGCAAGGGTTATCAAATTGAAGAACAAATCTACACAATGACACCAATGCCCTAGTCACACAGTCTAAGAGTGGTTGAGGTACAAAAATAAGAAAAAAAATTACATATGGTGTTAAATCTAAAGATTCTAGAAGATCCTAATGGTAATCAGACAAAGGGGATATGCATTAAAAAATGGTTATCCTATTCTATACAAAAATGCTTCAAGGAAGAATCAAATGGAAACATGCAACCTCTATGAAGAAAATCAAAAGGATTACCAAGGAGTCAAAATCAAAGAATTGATAACTCATCAAGAGCCCTTAGAATGGATTCTCTCTTCTAGTTAGATAGTGATTGATAAATAGGTTTTATGAGTATTGCTAATGAATGGACTGATGCATCAAAAGATTGTCTGCAAGTTTCTAGAAACTCATGATATACTACACCTTAGGATGTCAAAGGAAATGAATACACCGAGAACACATTGGGCTTGAAGATTCTAGATTCTAAAGTTTTGACTATCAAGGGACTTGAAAACTATTTGAAGTGTTCAGAATTTAATTATCATTTGAAACCTTTTAGAATAATGCTTGTTGATGAAGAAATGCCTTTGTCATTTCTTCCCTTTACTTGGGGCTATTTTTTGTGGTTTCACAATACATGCCCCATTTTTGCATAGAAAATACTAACCCTCTAGTTTGAATTTCTACACCAGGATCCTAGTCTAAAGTACTGGTCATTCTAGACCCTCATAAGGGTTTGGGACAAACCCTAGTGCCTAACTCAAGAGGTTTGAGGAACTAACACTAGAGAAAAATGAAGTTTTTATTCTCAAAAGTTCTTTAAGTGTGCACATGTGCACACTTGTGCACATGCATACTTGTGCACATGCACACTTGCACACTTGCACACATGCACACATGCACACTTGCACACATACACACTTGTACACATACAGATCTATGCTGAGTGTGCATCTGTGCACTTACATCCCACTCTAGGGATGCACATATGCATAGCTAGGCATGTCCGCAACCCCAAAGGGTGCACCAATGGGGGTGTACATTAGGCTTGGGATCTAAATAACACCCTAGACCCCCTATACTTTTTCATTTGCCTTATCCTCCCTTCCAAGTGCACACCTCTACATCTCTTGAATGTGCACTACTCCACTACCCTCTGCTCTTCTTGCACAACACAAACAAACTAAAGATTAGGGATATATATGAAGGTGCACACATGTAAACCTCCATGAGGTGGGCATGTACACACCTCCACACCCCTAAAACAAATACCTAAAAACAAGTTTCAAAATTAAGACAATCAAAGCCTACCCTAAGACACTTAAAAGTTTATGAAGGTGCACATGTGCACACCTTCTAACAAATATTAAACAAAAAAAATAAATGCAAAATGAAAAACCTTCAAGGCTCATTAAAGTGCACAAATTCACACCTCTGCACCCTAGAAGCAAAGATAAACTTAGACTAGTTCCCCCTTCCCTCAATTTGCACTATGTAGTGTGCATGTGTGTAACTGCACACATGTGCATGTGCATACCTTACCAAGATGGACACATGTACAACTATACAAAAATCCATCTCAGGGCTAAATTTAGTGCACTATCACACTGATAAGGATGTGCTAGGTGCATTGAAGTGCATGCCAGTGCATTCTAAAGGTGGGTAACTATTTTTTTGTATTTTGCATTCATTTTGACCTATTTGGAAGTTAGTAAGAGTATGTTTTAGGTCAAGTTTTTACCTTTGGACTAATGTTTTCCTCTCTTATGCAAATTAGATGGCATCTTCATCCGCTTCCATGGCCAAGAAGATGACTTCAAAACCTACTGCATTCAAATATTAAGGGGTACCCAAAAAGTCAAGGTTTCTAGATGGACATGTAGAAATTAAGGACACAGAACTCAGACAAATTGATTGGAATACATTCATCCTAATTTAAAATAAACCAAAGAAAAGATTAGCAATAGTATCTGCACTCATCAATTCAAGTCTTGTGAATGCAACATCTTGTCCAATATTAGTTTAGTCCTTAGAACTAATAATGACCATTGTAGAACACTATCTGATCAAAGAGAAGATTGTTAAGAGCATCATAGGAGAGATAGTCCCAGATCTCCAACCCTAGAACATAGAAAATGTATCTCATCTCCTAAGGGAGGATAATTATTTTCAATTCTCATATGAAGGGGTAGAGAGATGTATAGGGAAAACAAGAAAGAGGCAAAGGAAAAAGTTCGATCTTCTTTTTTGATTGATAGGACACCAGTTGGCCATCAAGTGGGAAAATTTGATTTTACAAGGGGATATATGAAGGATGATATTGGATATAAAATAGTACTTCTAAGAAGAGTCATGGGCCTCCTAGAAGCATTTCACCTTGAGACTTGGATGGTCCATTTCATTGAAACCATAAAATCAACAAACATGCAAATTGATTGGGATACCTAATAAGTGACAACTTGGATGAGCAATTAGTAGCCATAAAAGTAGACCCATGTTTCTATATGACATCATATATGGTGTACTTACTAGTAGCAAGAACCATAAATTACCTAGGCCTTTACAAAAAGGGAAGCATGCAAGATGCAAATGCTTGGACCTATGTGGTATATCCATAATTGGTAAAGAAAAAGCTCCCACTACAAAGTGTGGAATAAAAAGTGGTGAATGAAGGATTTATTTTTACAATCATCAAGTTCATGGAAGGAGACTATGGAAAGAGAATGTTAGTAGAGGCAACAACCAAAACCAAAGAGATTGATGCCTACTACATTCAATTTAAAACCTTCACATATCTTTGGGCAGTGAGTACACTTTAATGACCCATGAAGATCCCAAGATACCCATTAGATAGGTTCATACACTTGGAGATTGTGCACCAACTCACTTCTACATATGATAGAGTAAGAAAGCAACATAAGAAGATATGGGTCTGGCCCATTACAATTGGTGTCTTTGAGGTGAAGCAAAATTGGGAGATTTCCATGTTCAACTCTAAATGGGATCAGTATCCCTTAGAAGAATACAACTCCCCTCATCCATTATTTGATAACATTGGGATGGTACAACATCTAGTATAGAAATAGCTTGTACATGTTGATGCCCTAGAGGATCATTGGATGAATGCAATAGACTCCTATGATGTCTAAATAGGGGACTATTATAGAATGAGTCTATACATAGTAGAAAATGTGCTAAAGATGAAAATTTATCTTAATAATATAGAAAATGATGCCAAAGAAGTCATGAATAGAAAGCTGATCATGAATGCTAAAATATACAATAGGCCAATCATGAATATTGAGGGATGAGAATTATGATATAAATCATCAAGCTAGACACATAGTTGAATTGACAAAGGAATGGATCAAGAAGCCATTTAGAATAGATCTAGTTCCTTAGGCCATCCCACGACAAGCCACATCAAGGATAATCAAAGGTAAAGGTGTGAAGGTCACCGTGCCAACCTTTACCACTCAATCCCCATTAAGATAAAAAATGGTAGATTGACATGAGTGGGAGGTTGATTACTTTGAAGATAAATAGTGAAAGAAAAGGAAAAGGGTACCTCCTAGGGAAAGGAAGCAACCAAATCAAGCTCAAGCACCTCCACAATAGGTATAACCTGAATAGGCACAAGATAAGCCTTGAGATGAGCCTTAAGCACAAGATCCTGCATAAGAGCCTTTAGAGTAGGCACATCAAAAACATCCAAAGGAGGAACAAGTAGAGGAGTAGAGAGTTCCTTTATTGACAACTATAAACAAGCCTCCCCCTTGGCTCCAAAGAAAGAAATGATTGAAACAAATGTGGTCGGTATATAGAGGAGGAGACTAAGGAAGAAAAGTACTTTGTCCACATAGGTTCCTAAGACCATCAAAGAAGCTAAGGATGAAGAAGGGAAAAAATAATAATTTGTCCCCTTAAGCCTAAGGACAACTCGACTAAAGCTACAGAGGAAGAGATGAGAAGAAGGTCCATAGTGACACCTCCAGCTACTCCAAGAGAGCCTATCCAAGTGTCAACCTTAGAAGATGAACACAAAAAATGGATAGCAGAGATGGAAGGTGAAGGAACTGATATCTTAAACCTTTCTTACTTTGACTTTATGCCAATGGGCATTGAGATGGTGGGAGAGAAAATCAGAGGTACTCTGATGCAAGGAAAACTGATCCAATCTACAAATCTATGTATTCTTCTATCATTCTTTACAAACTTTGATTAGAGGCTCTCAATATTTCCACATTCCATTAAACACAATACTAATGATGTCAATCTTAACAATACTTGATACTCCTTGATCACCACTAAACAAGAATCACCATTTAACATATATATAAATTAAAGATACATAATGATAACAACTAAATTTCCCTCTTTCAATTACACACCATGATCTTTAATCTACAACCAAACAAAATCCTATTATTGAATCTTCAATTAACTCTTTACTATTCACTTCCACCACCTTTTCTCTAACATAGAAATATACTCACCACCGAACATATTCATACCAACTTCTATACCAACTCACCAATATGAGAACTTGGTGTCAACAACTTCTCCCTTTTGGGTCTGAAGTTCCTCCTCACCATATTGTGATTCATACCTATTGCCACTAGCTCAACTTCCCTCTACATATCACTCCTCTATACTACATATATTCCACACCTTATTTCTTAGCTGGCTTGATCATTCCATGCTCAACTTTTGTATAACTTAGGACCCTATCTCCTCCTCTTGTATGCTCATCTTGCTACATATTGATTGGTCTAACAAAACCTAAACCATTTCACCACCTTTTCCTTCATAACCATTAGTTTTCCTCACCAATACATATCAGATCCTTTTGACCAACCTAAGCCTTCTACCTTTTGCAAGTAATTGAGCACCTTCATCTTTCTTCGCAGTGTCCCACCTTCCATCATTGGGTACATACACGAGCTTGCTTGAAGTTGCCACCTTCACATTGATGGAAATTGGGTTCTTTCACAAACTCGAGCCATCCTTGATGTATTCGGGTTTCACAAGAAAATGAGTTCTCTCCTTTTGTCATGTTAGTGCAATTTGAACTTGATATCTATACAGGTTATGGATAGTCATAATACATCCTCCCTCACAATCAAAAGTATTCAATAAACACCAAATCAAGTTCCTTCCTCTCAAACCCAAGCCATGCCAATGGATAATAAAAGTTCTTGGAAGCTATTTTAAAGTCTTGAACTCACACCCTATGCAATAGCCATGATGTCCCACATAACCATTACATCAACTTCTCCCATAGCTTGAAAATTGAAACAAATAACTACTATGTTCTATCACCAAGGATTTAGAACCGAATGCATATATAAACTAACATGAAACTGATAAGGATATTGATTTGACAAACCTCAAACACCATTAAATAAAAATACATATTTTATTTAATAAACCATCTACACATTACAAAAGTATGGCTCTTTGGCTACCGCTAGGGAACCATTTGGAATCTCTACCTATTCACTCTATTCTCAACTATTCTACCCTTATTGACTACTATCTTTACATTATGAGATGTCTTATTTAAAGACTATCTAAACGGTTACAAGCCATTCAACTTCCTTAAGATCTTTTTATTCCCATGTCCCTTTGTATTCCATTTGAGATTTCAATCATCATATAATTTCTTTTTTGAATTATTATAATGTAATTTAACAAATTTATATTTTCTAAACATGATCGTATGACTTGACAAATGAGCCATGGTTTTGAATGTGAAATTGGAGGGGGGAAATGGTTCCCCTACACCATAATCCCATGAGTGAACCCTAAGGAGAGGATTGGAATCAATTTTCACCTCTACCTCAAGGACCTCTGAGCATTCCACAACCACCATCTTAGGATTTGGTAGTTTTGGATAAAGGGTCGGCAACTCCACTTCCTCGAGGCACTCAAGAAGAGGAAAAAGAAAAACAAACTAAGGAAGGGGAGTTTCAATAGTAACATTTCAATGAAGTATCCAAAGAAGGCCAAATAATAGAAGAAACTCAAAAAACTCCTCAAGATATCGAGCCTGGGGCCTTAGCCCAGTAAGAGATAAATATTCTTTCTCAAGATATCTCTCAATGTGAGAAGACTCTAGAAAGAAGTTACAAGGGACAAGACCTTTCTCAAGAGAAAACCTCTTCAACCAAGTATATGTCACCAATGGGCACTATACTAGTATGGTTGAAGAGGGAGGTTATGTTTCATCAAAAAAGGTAGTTGGACGTAACAATGAAAGAAGAAATGAAGGAACTCATCAAAGTAGTAAAGAGGCCCAAACCACCTAAGGGTGATGCAAGAATATTAACCTTCATAAAGAAGAACCAAGATCGGGACATTCTTGCACATATTTCCATTCCTCCTCCTCATGTTGATATCGAAGAACTAACTTCAAAAGATTACCAAATCAACAAGGTCATGTCGGGAAGGTCCACAATGGATACAACCAAGTGATGATCACTATGGACATGAAGGAACTGTTTAGGCATATGGACTAGGATGATTTAGAGGTGATAATGTTGTGGAAGAAAAATGAGCTATTGAGAAGCTATTTGAATGAAGTTGTGGGCCCCATTGACCTGGAGAATCCAAAGATCACTCTTGCAATGGCACTAGGAAGAAAAGGAATAGGAACATAGTTGGATCCATTTTTGGAAGCATGTCAAAAATGACATGACAATTTTGAGGAGAAAGGTGTGCAAATAATATAGGTCAACTTGAACCTATTGCATCACATCCAATCAAGTGGTGAAAATTTGGTTTCTATAGTAAACCAAGATTTTGGATTGATGAATTATGTAAATACCTAGGCTAAAGACACATAGGCTTTGAAATCAATAAAGGGTCAAAGGTATTGAATGTTGATGGAGGTCTATAATATTAAGGAGCTAGACAAGCTTGACAATTAGATTGAAAAAATATTAGCAGGGAATAAAAAAATGAAGGGATTACACACATATATCCAATGGATTAAAGACCAAACTCAAGAGCAATTTTTAGAAGTGGAGAGGTACTATAATGCCACTTTCCTTGAGATTTTTGAAGATAATTCTAAGACCAATATTTTTGTGATGTAATCAGTAGTCCAACAATTCATAGCAACATTTAAAGACGCTTCATCAGATGAAGACATATCACAAGCATTCAAGACTGAAGAGGTATTGTTGGAGTTGTACACCAAGATTGAAAATTTTGCAACAACTTGGATAGAAGTCAATAATTAATAATAGATACTAAAGCACAAGTATGGGGTTCTAGATTTACTAGAAGTTACTCAAGTGGCTAAGATAATAGATAAGTTAAAGAGAAAACATTGAGACATTATTTTTGTATAAAGGAGAAGAAAACCTAGATGTTGAAAATTGAATTTTGACACTTAGAAGAATTTTAGGTTTTCTAGAACCTATCACCAAGTTGTGCAAGCACACAGGTCTACTTTTCACAGAGGTACATTGACAATTTTGAAGAAGAAATAGTGCGTCGATAGTTAACTGCTAGTTGCTAATTTAGAGCATTCCATGCACCAAAAACACATTTTGATGGTAGTTCAACTCCTAGAAATTCCTAGAGAAGGTTGATCTTCCATTTTTAGAGCTTCGAAAGACTTCCAGATCATCTTACAACTACATTCTTATTATCTTCTTATTCTTTTATTCTTTTTGTATCATGAACCCATTAATGTATATAAACAAGGGTGGAGACCTGCTTAGGGTCATTTAGAGAGTCAATTTGTATATAATTAGATTTATTTTTTATTTTTTAGCATCCATTTTCATTTTAAGAGCTCTCACTCCTAACACAAAGGGAGGAGATGATTTCTTATAAATACATGGATGTAATATATACTTCAGGCCATTATTTTGATGCAATAATATAAGCTATTGGTGCTCTCATTCTGAGTGTAGTTATTCTTGTTGGAGTGTGTTATTTTTGCGAATACATGTTCATGAATAATAATGGATCCAATGGGTTTATTTTATAGTTATGATTCTATAACCTTTTAATTCTAGTGTTTTCCTTATGTTAATGAATTCTACTAACATAATGAATTGGAGAAAGAATCATCTTTCTTGCATAGCATCTTGTCATGCCTGAGTGCACTTTTCATGACCTTGTGATTTGATGAGACATGAAACATCTTTCAATTTATATTGAGTTCACATCAAAGATTATATTAGTGGAGTTAAGGAAGTGCTTCTCCTAAGTCATTGGTTTCCTACCCGATCCCTTTCAAAGATTTAATTCACAGACATGTTGTTACCATGGTTTATGTCCATTAGAAATTTCCCTTTTAGTTATTTTCTTTAAACTCTTGTTTTAGATTACAGTAAAAGCAGGTTTTGAAGTGACCCCGAAACCCTTTAACAAAAAAATAGAAAGATAGAGCAATACAGCCCAACCAGGAAAAAAACCTGCAACAAACTAAAGAACAGTATCAAAATCAGGTTTTACAAGGACCTGAAACCACTAGAAAAGTCCAAGAACAAACTTACCCAGGTTTTACAGGGACCTGGAACCACAAACAGTCTAAACTATAAAAAAACCAAAAACCAAGACCAGAGACCCCAACCAGCGACCAAAACCAGACAGGCACCAAACCAGAGAACCCACCCCAGTGCCACTATTGCAGCTCCAGGATCATTTTAGCTACTTCCTTACCAATAGCAGCAGTCTCTTGAGTGGAAACAACATCCATTGTAGCGGCAGATTTCATAGCACTCTTCCTCGAGCTCTGCCTTGTTCTTTTGCTCGGACCCTCAGCCGAAATGATATCTTCATTCGCCCTTTTGTCCAAGTTAGCAGTGGCTGCCCAAATACTCAAGGTGACTTGTTCCATTTTAGTGCTACTCTCCTTGATTAACATTGTGAGGTTTTGCTCATAGTTGTTAAGTTTGTTTGGGATGTCTCCCATCTGTCCTTCCATATGACTAAGTTTAGCATTTATAGTATCTAGGTGATGTTGCAGAATTTCCACCTTTTTCTTCAAACCCATTATTTCATTGTAGATCCAAGAATCAACCTTGAGACTGGTGTCAGCTTTCTCCTTAGCAGAATGCAGGAAGGTAAGCATGGTATCCCTCTGCATATCATCACAATCATCTTCAACAGTCTCATGTGGGGGGGAGCAGATATTGTCATTGATATCCTCCATATCTATTTGATCCTCCTTTTGACCCTTGGCATAGTCCTCAGGATGAGCAGAGTCCTTCCTTTTTTCTTCCTCTATCCCCTTAATAGGAGAAGCAGTAATAGCTATATAGTCATCCTTATTCTTGTCAGCAGGATTCCTGACATTGTTATCTTCCACTTTATTACCCCCACTAGAAATAACCTGGTTACCCTCATTATTAAATTTACTCTGTTCAAAATTACCTTCACTATTTTTTTCCTCTTTTCCTTTTTCATTATAATCTTCAGTCTCCGAATACCTGTCCAAATTAGAACTTAACTCTCCAATTTTAGTATCATCCTCATCCTCAGGTTTCCAATTCTCATAGCTTTTCAAATTCTCAGTCTCAGACTCCTCATCCTCAAGAACTTGAGAGGCAGAGGGTTTCAAATTCAGGGCATTTTCTTTCCCTTTAACAAAGTCACCCTTCTTACTCTTAATGGGCTCTTTCTTCTTTTCCTTAGAGGGAGTAGAGGCAATGTGCTTGTTTTTACAATATCCCTCAATAAGAAGGATCAATCCTTCATGAAGAATGGGTCTGGAATCCTTTTTCTTATGGGCTTCTAAACTATTAAGTAAAGAAAACCACAAAAAGAAGGGGAAAGAAATTCTATCTTTATATCTGAAATGATTTGAAAAAACAAAATGACATTTATGCACTCTTTTATTTCTTCCGTCAAGAATGAAATACTCATGGATGCAGCAAAGAACATCCCTCCAAATCTCCTTTATCTAGTTCGCATCAAAGAAATCACCATTCTTTTCCATAAGCTTCTCCTCTTCTTTCATTTTCGAAAACTTTTTGTAGGCAGCATTTGAAATACTAGTTTGCTTGGTGAATTTTATGCCCACCGTAGGAAGCCCTGTAATCTTAGCAATAAACTCCTTTGTAAGTTTCACAGTCACACCATGGAGAGTGACTTTGTCGTTGGACCAATTCTTAAAGAAAGCTGTAGTGATGTGTGGCTTAAAACCATTGAGTCACTCCATGTAATGAGTCACATTTCCTTTCTGCAAAATTTTCCACACATCCTTGCGAGCCTTCCATGCCTCACAGTTTTTTGGTTCTTGTTTGCGCGGTTTTCCCCCCATTAGCAGAGAATAATAAAGACATTCAAACTAGAAAAACTAGATGCAAAGAATGAGAGGGTTAGAAATAAATCTATTTTTCTTCCCACCAAAAGAAACACCTTTGTTTGGATAAACGTGTGAACACCATGTCGCATTCATTTGAGTGTACTTCATAGGGGAAGCAAATCTAGCAATAATTTTATCACTCCACGAAATCATTAACTTTCCTATCATTAATTTTATTATTCCTTTCTTTCCAAATACCCCAGCAGAGATGAGGCAGAGTAATTTTCCATAGAAATTGAACATCAAAATTCTTGGACGGGTATTTCCAGCTTTTAAAAGAAGAATCCACATTGTTATGATGAACCCAAGTCAAGTTCCAATACCTTAGGATCTCAGTCCAAACCATCTAGGAATAAGAGTAGTTCAGAAATAGGTGATCTCTATCTTCAAATCCATTCTTACATAGAATACACCTATTCACCAAATTTATACCTCTTTTCTGCAAGTTATCAAGGGTCAAAATTTTATTTTGAAGCAACACCCAAAAGAAGAAATTAATTTTAGGAATGAGACCCTTAATCCAAGCTTGAGACCACAGAGGATGATTTTCCTTCTCCTTTGAAGCAAAGAGAGAAGAAACCTTGTATTGCCCACTAGGATCAGCATACCAAATAATCTCATCCTCAAAAGAAGGGTGGAGAGAACCAACATTAAGAGATAATTGGATGTGATAGAAACTTTGATCAATGTCCTTCAAGTTAACCCAGGAATCATTCTGCCAATAATGACTAACAAGAGTGCCATATCTCTGCTTGCATAAGTCAACTTGATTTAGATCTTGAAAACCTTCAATCAGGGGATGATCCTTAAGCTAGATATCTTCCCAAAAACTCACCCTAGACCCATTGCCAATTTTCCAAGAGAACCCTTCTCCAAGCATTTTCTTAGTACCCTGCACAGCTCCCCAAATTGAGGAGGGATGAATAACATCAGCAGAGGAGAAGAAATCAGGAAGAGAAGCAGCATTAGAGAGGTACTTGTATTTCCAAATGGTACTCCATTCTTTCTTCTCATGGAACACATGCCATCCTTGTTTAGCTAGAAGAGCTTGATTCATGCCTCTGATTTTCCAGATACCCAACCACCTTCCCTGACCGGTTTACAAACATGATCCTAGGCAATTAAAGGTATTCTCTTTTTTTCCTCTAAACTAGTCCATAAAAAATCCCTTTGAATTTTATCAATAGCCTCAGAAAATTTAGTGGGGATTTTGAAGAGACTTAAGGCAAAAGTTGGTATACTGTGCGGAGAAGTTCAAAGAAGAATTAATTTACCAGCCTGACTTAAAAGGTTCCCTTTCCAACCTACCAACTTCTTGCTGAATTTTTTAATGAGGTCTTCCCAGAAGGAATTCGGAACCTTCAAGCCTAAAGGAAGACCCAAATAGGAAGAAGGGAGAGAACCAATCAAACATCCAAGGATTTTGGCAATTTTATGTTGTCTAAGAATGGGGGTATTGAGAAAAAACATAGAACTTTTATTCCAGTTAACCAGTTGACCAGAAGCAGAGGAAAAAAGATTTAAAGCTTGCTTCAAATTTTTGGCTTCCTTGACTTCGGATTTCCCCATAAAAATGGTATCATCAACAAATTGGCCATGAGAACAAATAAGAGAATGGGAAGAGGGTTGCAAACCCTTGATGACTCCTCTACACACTAGATCCCCAATGTACCTCCCCAAATAATCATCCATAATAACAAAAAGGATAGGGGAAAGAGGGTCCCCTTGTCTCAATCCCTAAGAGGGATTAAAAAAAAGAGAAGAGCTACCATTAACTAGGACAGCAATAGAAGAAGATGAAATTAACTGATGAATCAGTCTAACAACCTTCTTATCAAAGCCAAAGGCAAGCAAAATATTAGAAAGGAAAGACCAATAAACTCTATCATAAGCCTTAGCAATGGCCACTTTCATAAAAAATCCTTGATTGTTAGAACAAGATAAGGAATGAATATTCTCATGAGCTGAAATAGCAGAACTGAGGATTTGTCTACCTGGAGTGAAACCATTTTGTTGGTCAGCAATGAGAAAAGGGGTCACCAGAAGCAGTCTAGAAGTAAGAACTTTGGATATAATTTTATATAGAGAATTACAAAGACTGATCGGCCTAAACTGGTCAGGCGAGTCAGCTCCAATTTTCTTAGGGATCAAGCACAGGAAGGTGGAATTAACTTCCTTCAGCATTTGTTTTGCCCCAAAGAATTCCTTCACCGCATCACAAACATCTTTTCCAACAAGTTTCCAAAATTTTTAAAAGAAAAACATGGGAAAACCATTAGGACCAGGAGCTTTATTTCCTCCTAGAGAACAAATAGCTTTGAAAATTTCATCATTCTTAGGAATTGAGCTTAACAATTTGTTTTGATCCTTAGAAACCAGAGTGGGGATCACTCTGAGAAACTCAGCCTGATGTTCCAAATTGATGAAGGGGTCCACTGTCATTAGCCCTGAGAAAAAATTCATGATTTCATCCATGATGTCCTTATCCTCCTTAATCTTCAAATCTCCCTTCATAAGATGTGAAATGTGAGATTTGGCTCTATTCTTTAGCGTGGATAGATGGAAAATTTTGGTATTTTTATCTCCTTCAGTCAGCCAAATCAATCTAGATCTTTACTTCCAGTAGATCTCCTCTTTAGTTATGATGTCATGGTATTGAGACAGTTTATCATTTTCTTCTAAAAGAAGGTTAGGGGAGTATCCCTCCTTCTAAATTTTATCCTAAATATTTTGGATCTCCTCTTTCAAAATAGACTTATCCTCAAATATGTTCCCAAAGCAATTTTTGTTCCAAATTTTAACTTTCTTTTTGACATTTTTAAGTTTAGAAGTCACTCTGAAGAGAGCAGTACCATCAATTTTGATATTCCACCATTCTTCCATTTTTCTTTCAAACTGAGGATGATTCATCCACATTTTTTCAAATCTAAAAGGAAAATTTCTCTTCGAACTAACCTTAATAGCAGAGAAGATAAGAGGGAAATGATCAGAACCAATTTTCTGGTGAGCTTCCAATTTGCAGATGAAATATTTAGACCAATCCGGAGAGATAAGACCATGATCAAGACTAGCCTGAATACAATCATTACCAATTCTCTTATTACTTGAAGTGAACTAAATGCCATGAAGATCCATATCCAATAGACCCTCTTTGTTAATAAACTCCCTTAGGTCCATTCTTCCTTCAAGCTGGGTAATATTACCTCCCATTTTTTCATGATCATAAAGAGGGACATTAAAGTCTCCCATGATTATCCATCGACCATAGTAATCTATACTTTTAAAGTTGGATATAGAATCCCAAACCTTCTTCCTTTGGCTTTTCATGTTGGGTGCATATATATTCACAATATACCAATCCTCATTTTGATCAGCACTGGTAATTTTAGCAATCATAAAGTATTTATTGGCACTCAAAATTGTCCCAGCAAAGCAATTTTTTTTCCATAGCATCAGGGTTCCCCCTGAAGCACCTTCTGAACTACTAGCATTTAAAGAGTAACTTTTAAAAGCTTTTATTTGCTCTGCTTTCTCTTTGTTCATCTTTGTTTCCTGTAGCAGAAGAAAATTAGGTTTCTGTTCTCTAAGAAAATTCCTAACAACATCTAGTTTATGATAACTGTTCAACCCCCTAATATTCCAGGTAATAATTTTCATTTCCATTTTTTAGGGTTATAATCTAGAATAGTTGCTTGACAATCATCAACAATATTTTGCAAGCTTTCTATCTCCCTGGTTTTCTTAGAAGATTTCCTTCCACGTCCATCCGGGGATCCAACATCTGGTTTCAACTTGAACTGTTGATCTAATTTTTTACCATATTTTATCAGAGTCAAGGCTTTGGGATTCACTTTAGAATGTGAATCAAGTTTACTGCTTCGAGTCTCGGCCCCCTTTATATTATTCTTTTTTTCAACCCTTTTCCTTGAGTTTAGTTTAAGCTGTGAGATACCTCCATCTTCTTTAACAGCTTCTAGGATAGGAGGATCCTTTATAAAAGTGTCTTGTGAAAAACTAGGGTCAAAAGCCTGCAACTCCCTGGACTGAGTTGGATTTTCCTCACTATGGGTTCCTGATTCAGCCAAGAATTCTCCTTCCTCAAGCTCAAACTTCTCATCCTGATCGCCCCATTTATCCTCCATCTTTTGATAGAGAACAATTTGCTTTGATAAATCTGGCAGCTCATCTATTCCTTGTTCAGGTAAAATGGGATCAAGTGTTAAGCCATTCACTTCTCTTTTAGAGTTCTTTTTCTTCGTATCAGACATGATCCTAGCCCCATCCTCAAGAAGCAGCTTAGAACCAGTATAAACAATTGCTGGTGGAACTTTTTCATTTTCATATTCTTTCTTCTCTGTGGGCTGGACATGTTTGGGTTTCCAAACCTTCTTTAGTTGAACCTTAGTCTTATTCGCTACCTTCTCAGTACTGAAGAGATTTTTTCTCTTGGAAGGATAGTTTTTAACTAAGTGACCCTGCTTCTTACAAGCATAACAAGCATTAGGGAGATCTTCAAAAAAGATTTCTTGGGTTTTCTTACCAAGCTTAGAAATTAATTCCACTTTTTCTGGGAGATGATTCAGATCCACCACCTTCACATATAGTCTAGCACTGTGGAGTTTGGATCTAGTCGCTGTAGCATTATCCAGAGCCACCAGTTCACCAAAAGAGCTGGCAATACCCTTAAAAATGTCCTCATGCCAGAATTCAAGAGGAAGACCAGGAAGTCTGGCCCAAATAGGTGTAGTAAGGAAGAAGGAGTCAAATAAAACCATATTAGGCTCCCACTTTTTGATAGTAAGAGAGCTTTTTCCAAAAGGCCAAGGGCCTCCACAGAGAACCATTTCCATATCTTCCTTATAGTTAAAAATAAACAGAAAGAAACCATTCAGCATGGGAGTAATATCCACTTCCCCACAAATAGCCCATTTCCTCTTAATCATTATCCTTAGAGAATCAATATCTGGTCTTGCCCCCAAAAATTTACCCACCAGCGTAAAATCCATGGAGGAAATAGAGAAATCCACTAAGGGATCAGGGATAAAAACCTGGAACTCACCTTTCTCCCAACAAGTTTTCGAAGTCACCAGTGGGAAAAAAGATTTTCCAGTAGGTTTCCTGCCGAAAAGTGAAGACCAACTCTTCTGATCTGAGGACCCTGTCTTCTCTCCAATAGAGGAATAAACTTTATTTGATTCCACATTTTCTTTCTTTTCCTCTTTATCCTGACCCAACACACGAGATACAAAGGCAGAATCCAAGGGCAGATCATAGACCCCACAAAAAGTGTCTGAAACATGTCCAGATAAAACATCATTCTCATTGGACACGAAACTCAACCCAACAATCTTCCCAGGCCCCCCCACAATTCCTCCAGGGTCTATACATCTGGCCAGGTTCTCCCCAACTAGTTTCCTGCCTGAAAACGAGCTTATATTTGTTATTTTCTTTTCTAACACTTGGTTAAAATAGGAATTCATATAGTTGCATCAATAAATTGCATTCATTATAAAAATAGAAAATAACATAAATTATATTTCTTTTGTGGTTACTTTTTCAATCTACAATAGATCAAAAAAATTATCTAAACTTGTTCAAAACCAACAAAGGCCTCCTTTTGAACATACACTTTTATCTTCAATTGAGTGGATTTCAATAGGTTGTAAGACCGCCCAAAACCTTGGAGTTGATCCTTGATTAGCTTTACAAGAGAGGGTCAAAAAGATCCCTATCCTTTAACATCATGCAAAATGAAAACTCAACACCATCTAGCAACTTGGCTTTCCCATTCATGAATTTTACCTTGTATCTAATGTTGTTCAATTGTGTCACACTTAGAAGATTATGTATTAGTCCTTCAACCCAATAAACATTATCACATTTGATTTCATTAGTCAATGCAATGCATTCTTTTTGTTTCATATAACATGGTTCATTATTTCCAAATCTAACACTTCCACTATCATAGTGTTCCAAGTGTTCAAACTTAGTTTTGTCACTAGTCATGTGATGAGAGAAACCACTATCTATTATCCATGCATTATTCTTGCTAACATGAGAGATAAGTGACATCTTTTAATTTTCCTCATCATTTGATTCACCCTTAACAACAATATATAACATTTCCTCTCCATCATCACTGTCAAAATCTTTAGCAATATAACAAGATTTCTTACCTTTGTCTTTATAGTATTTCTATCTCTTTCAGGCCTTTGTACTTGTTGAATTTTCTATCATCTTTTCTTTCTTTGTTTGGACACCTTGCAACAATGTGACCAACTTCTTCACAAGAGAAACAAATCAATGGAATTTTTCCTCTATATTTAGCTTTTCCTTTTGGTAACCTTCTTGCAAGAAAGGCTTCAATAGCTTCAAGGTTATCATCCAAATCATCATCTTCTTCATTGTCAACCTATTTTCCTTTTGAGTTTCCTCCCTTTCTACCAAGAGTTATTTTGGTTTTGAATGTTGATTCTATTTCATTAGTGTTAGGAAGATAGTTATCCTAGTTATCCAACTCAAAAGTTGTCAATCTTCCCACTAGTGCATCCAAAGTCATATCATTTTTGGGATCACATCTCAACTCTTGAATAGCTAAAATTCTAATTGGATAAATAGGAAGAAGATTTCTTAATACCTTGTTGACTACTATAATATCATCTATTTTTCCTCCTATAGCTATGATTGCAGTTACACTTGCTTTGATTCTTTCACTATATTTTGCAATGTTCTCATCTTCTTTCATCTTCAGCTGATCAAACTGGCCTCTTAGAATTTCTACTTTGGCTCTTTTCACATTATCATCTTTTTCATAGATATTTTCTATCTTGTTCCACATATCATAGGTAGTAGGAAAATCTTTGACTTCATCAAATTCAGAGTAGTTGAGAGAGGTAGAAATATCAATCATCAATGTGTTGTGATTCTTCATGTCCACCATCTGATCCATAGTTAAAGGTTTTGGAGGTGCCACGTACTGATTCTCTAAGAGTTGTAGAACTATATCTCCAATGGTTCCTATATGTAGCTTCATTAGACCTTTTCATGCTAAAAAGTTATCTCTATTAATCTTGGAGATCTCTCTTTTGTAAGACATCTTTGATCTTTAGCTTAGGCCTTTGAAACCTTTCCCACAAGCACCAAATGATTTGATATCAATTGTTGGGAATATAAGAGGAGTAACTAAGAGGTGAAGATTGAATCAATTACCATTAAAATAATACCAAATCCCTTAGATGTCAATACAAACTTCTTTCTAACCCAAAACCTTGCACTACTCGATTAGAACTAGATATAGACTATAACTCGATTAACAAAGTAATCTTAAGATATTAAATGTGTATTAACCTTTAGTAACAAAGAAACAAAGATTTAATGTCAAAATCCAATTTGGGGAAACCACCAAAGCAACTAGTTACAAATTTTCACTCTTCTAAAGTGAGCCCTATTAGGATCCAATCCTATTAAAGGCTACAAAGCACAATGTTAGGTGTGACCCTATTAAAGGATTTGAATCACCCTGTTAGGACTGGCATTGTTAGAGGTCTTAAGAAACTTCAATATAGAAATGCCACCTTGTTAAAGGATTTACAAAATGACTATTAAGTCAACTCTATTAAGAGATTTCTTCACTACTACAATTGTTAGAGAGTAATAATGATTGACCTAATTGATGAAGCAATTTATTTGCACATTCATATCATTATTTTGGCTTATCCTCTAGACCTTCCTTGATCAAAATATTTTTTGCAACTCCTTGGACATTCTGCCCTTAATCAGATATCCCTTTTAATTTGCATCTTATTATCTTCTTCATACTTCCATATTTCAATTCACAACTTGACCATTCATATTTATGAAACGCAATGTCAAGTCAGCTTTAATACCCTTTGAAATAAACAATTAACATCCACTAGGTGGGCTAACAATAATTATATAAGTGACAAAAATATTATGTTGTTACTCAGCTGACACTAAAATTGATTCACTTGGTTAACACTGAGTTCCTTTGGTAATAGACCTAACTCGATTAAGATAGGAATCCTTCATTGAAGAACTTAACTCAATTTACATTGGTTCTTTGAAATTGGTACCTTTTGAATCCTTCTTAGATGATACTAGAGTCTTTTGCGCTTGGTTACTACTAGCAATAGAGTGTGACATTTGTGTAACATCAACGATAACATACAATTGAATAATTGATTTCAACAATATGTATGTGTGTGTGTGTAAGGTATGGGGGAGTCTTTGGTGGGTGACAAATTATATACAAATTATTACAAATTATATACAAATTATCATTTTATGAATAATAAATATAACACTTCTTATTAAAACAACATTGAAAAGTTTTGTTCCATCCACTGTGTGAACTTGGTGCAAAGGCTCACTTATTGGGAAGCTCAATACAATTTTAGTTTTTGAATTTAGTTATTGTTTTGTATTTAGTTTGGTTTTATTTTAGTATGAATTTAAATTATTTTAGTATTCTCATCCAATTTTGAAAGCCATGTGATTTAAATCTCATCATTTTGATTAAGTTTTGGTTTGATATAAGAGTTTTCAATTTATGTTTGGAATGCGACATTTCATTGAAATTTTAATTTTAACGTTTTAATTTGATGAAGTGCATTTTTATTCTCTTGTTTTTGTTGTTTTTATACTTTTTATATATTTTTTTAGTTCCTATCAATAGGAGGTGATGATTCTTGTCACCATGGATGTTTTTTTTTATTGTAGGTTTAATGTCATAGTTTTATTCATCCCCACTCAGCTCACTATCTTCATCACTTTAGTAGATATTCATAATACATTTCACATGTTTACAATCTTTGGATTTTTTATTTTAGGAAAAAAAGAAAGGAAGCTAATATAAATATTTCATATCTAAATTTAATTCCAAGTCTTGTTTCACAATTTTTTCCATGATATTGGTCAAGGCCTTCTCCCCACCAGAGTTGCTTCCTTTTTCTCTAGTTTGTATAGCTTTACTAGCACTCAAATTGGTTCAATTGGACTATTTTTTGATAGTATCTATTTTTTTGATAGTATCTCATGTTGGTCTAGAATTCCTTGGTCTAGTTGATAGATTATTTAGAGATTTATTCTTTGTCCCTCATCACAATTTCCTTCTTTTTTCTCTATTAATACCTCAGATCCCTATCACTCATGAAGCACAATAGAGATTGGTAGGATGCAAATATTTGATACAACTGAAACATACCAAACATATTTTCTATTAAATCTAAATGGTAGAGTGAGTTGCAATAGTAACTCCAAATTACTTTTAATAGTACTAGAGTAATACACAAGGTAATTCACATAAAATCTTATAACTTAATTCATAATAGTTGGAACAAAGTTACAGATATGACTATCATCTTTCTCAATTCAAAAATACATAATAAAGCATATAAGACTAATAGTTGGTATTAAAGAATATATAATGACTAATTTTCCTAAGAGGTATCCTCTTATTATTGTTAACCCAATTTAGATAATGGGCCTTATAAGTGGCATAGTAAATAGCCTCAATGTTTGGTTAATATTTCAAACAAACTCAATGATGCTTTAACCTCGTAAGTCTAATCACAATCTTCAATCCCTACAAAAATTTGATCACTTAGTCAATAAACAGTTGCTTAATAGTAATGGATCCATTCACGCTTTTGTTTGGGAATCTCCTTGGCTGTAAATTCAATGTTTTTTGTTGAAATGGTAGCTTTGGTGAAATAACTATGGATGATAATCATCAATAGAATGATCTATGATTATATGCATGTATATATATCAATATAGATTTTGTATACATACATACATACATACATAAATACATGCATACATATACATATACATATACACATACACATGAACACACACACACACACACAGCTTACATATTAAATGCCTAACTATGTATATAATTATATTTGTAAAACTAGTTAATATCCATAATAATCTAATTATCATCAATATTGATCCAAGTATAAACTACATTTTAATCAATATTGATTAGCATTATCATTTTCATTAAATTATTGATATCTAATCAATAAAGAGAAAAATAACATCAATCACAAATTAGATTCAAATCTAATTAAGACTTGTTATAGTGCCAAAAATTATCCAACATAAGAAAATATGTATTGTTTTTTTGAAATAGTACATATACTAATCACTGCCAATAAAGAGATGTAATTATTGACGGAGAGATATGTCTCTCCATATATATATATCCTCTAGTAGACTGAAATATAGCTAGTACACAAATTCACAAGTGTAATTCATTAGTATTCAATCTATATATTCAAAAAATTGTTCCATAGTGTGAAGTAACTGAAGGATTATAATACCAAGAATAGTTATGTTGTGAAATATCATTGCATCTCCATTCTGATTCTGATCCACAATGAACTATTACTCAGTAAGGATATTGTTCAAAGATAGGAAAAAACTTAAAAGATATATTATGAAATACAACAAATCTAATCAATATTAACATGGTATCATAGCCTTGCTAAGGAAGATCCATTTAGATTTGAGAGTGCAAATTACTTAGAATATAAAATTTCTCTTAAAAGCTTTATCACATTCCATTATTCATAATGACAAGTGTAATCAGATTCAAGGATAGTCATGAAGGAACATCTAGCTTTGTATCTTGGAAGTTTAAAGCCATGCTTTAATATTAAATGAAAATGAACTATATTCATTTGTGAAAGGAAACACATGTATGTTGAGATATTGTCATTGATGTCAATGGAATAATAAGAAAGTTTTTCATTGGTGTCAAAGTTAGAGCATGAGATTATTATGATCTAATCAGTGCAACATTGATATAGAAAACTATTATTAGTACCAAAGATATATGTTGTATATAAATACCTAGATGATGATACAAAATGAAAAGCCAATTGTGAGTTTGTATAAACAAAAGTTGCACGAGCAACATGAGCCCATGCCTACCATGGGGGATAAAGAGTGAAGTGTAGTGGGAGTGAAGTGTACAAGAGGCAAAAAGAATGTGCAACTAAAGGGTGTCCAAACTTTGTAATTTGTTTATTTTTGTTTGAAAACACTAGGTGTAATCTTTTTCCCTTTGAAATTTTCCTAGACTTTGTACCTTAGCATCTATATGTAGGCTCCCATTTCAAACGCATAGAGAACACTTGAAAATAAAGAGACATGAAGAATGATGGAGATATACAAAGAGAGTAAAATGGAGGAGGAAATATAAATATATAAGGCATGAAGCAAAAGTAGAGATAAGAGATGATAGATATCACTATTGAATATGTAAGCAGTTATATATAATGCATAGAGTTAATTTTTATAAATAATTATTGAACTCAATTTTCATAATAGGAAAAACTAAATAAAATAAATGTAACTATAATATTGCTAAATATTATTTTAACATTGTATTAAATATAACATACAATAGTAATTGAATAAAATAATACTTAATTTATTTTAAGAAATGTTTAGAAATATAGGTATATCTAAATCTAGAAATTATAATGTGAAAGGATACATGAAATAAAATAAAAATGTGAGAGGTAATTCTTTAATTAACATAGTTCAAGAAAATATTTTTTGTTTAAGTTTGACATAATAAGTTCTTAATACTTGCATTTTATATAAATATGAAAAAGAAGATTTGACCAAATACAAGCAATTTCTTTGAATACTAATTATAGAAATATCAACAAAATTTTAACATAAAGTTTTAGTTTTCTTTCAATTGTAAATTTTTTTTTACTAATTTATATTATATTAATTATAATTCAAAATAAGAGTACAATCTATTTATATAGTATATTATGTAAAGTATAGAGTTTCACAATACACATTAAAATAAAATTTGTAAATATAAATCTAAAATAAATGATCCTTTAAATATAACATAAATAATTATATAATATTGTCATAAATTTGCAAGTCTAATAATTTCCATTTCAAGAAGATTGTAAAACTCCAAACTATCTACAATTTTAACCTACTATTTAAATTGATTTGATTCATTTCAAGAAGATTGTGAAAAAACTAAAGAAATGCAAATAAAATAAATGAGTTTTATGTTCTCTATAGGTATGTGGTAGTTTTCTGAAGAGGCCATTTCAACATGTCAAATTAGTATCATGTGGAGAGAAAGATCTTTAATAGAAAGTGATCTTGCATTTCTGATGAGAAACAAAGTGAAAGAAGAAGAGCTATTTTATATACTATCGAATTTTGTAATGTTGTGAAAATTAATGATTTTTTTTTTTAAATATGAAAATTATGGTGATTGATGTGGTAATGGGAGCTACCCTGCTTTGAAGATATATTTTAATGTATCTACCTTTTAAACTAGGATAATTAACATAAGGCTTCATCTAAAGTCAAGAGTACCTTTAAATGATGTTTAAACATATTGTTCAATACTGTTGATTTCTAACCACCCTATAGAAAAACTAATGTTTGAGTGACTACAACCAATCACAATTAAGTATTATATAAACAATAAGAATAAGAATTGGTCTAGATTCTCATAGCAAAATTCTACCAAATTTCTAGGGTTGACATCATTGGTGAAAATATAAAAGTACTCCATGGTCAAGGTAAAATTCAAAGTCTATAGAAAAAATAATTCTTTAGTTATCTTATTTTTGTTTAGAGTTGCAATTCAATTATCTACTTTATTTTAAAAATTTATTTTAACTATGATTGTAAAATGAATTACAATTCATTATTTTAAAATTTTATCAATGTCTTTAAATGGTACTAAATAGCCCAACTTATGATCTTAGAGTTTTGTCAAGGGATACCTTATCACCACTCGGAAACTAATTCTCCAAGAATTCTAGTTACTCTTTTCTGTTATAATTTATTTATATTAAATTTGTGTTTGTATTTTTAATCATTCCATATTATATTAGTTACTTATTATTATGATTTGTTGTTTAATTTTTATTTCTAACTTTTCTTATTGGCACTAACAAAATATATATTTATTTATTCCAAAAATGAATATTCTATTATATTAAATATTTTGTGAATTTCATATTGTTTAATTTATATTGTTAATTTTTTTATTGGCACTATGGAAATACATATTTATATATTATCAAAAGGAAAGATTCTATTATATTAAACTTTTTTTGAATTTCAGATTAATCTAAAAGTAGATTGTAGAAATGCAGCCTAAATATCATAAAAAATAGATTGTAGAAATGTAATGTAAATATCATAAAAGTTGTAGTGAATTGAATATTTGAAAATGATGCTTATAAAAATATAATAATATACTACATAAATGATTTTTTTTTGAAATGAATGATAAAATATTATTATATAATATTTTTCTAATTAATTTATTCATGATATTTACTTTTATGCCCCTTATATAATATATTAATAAAATTTAAATTACAAGAAGAATTCATGTAGCCCAAACCTCGTTCAAAATAATACTTGGAAAATAATAACACAACATAGATTTTCAAAACACCAGATTCTTCATTAAACTTCTCCAACTCTATTCTACCTTACAATGAAAGAAAACACCTACTTATTACAATTATAAAAATTACCATATTTGGCAAGTTTTTGGAAAAAAATAGAATTTTTCAATTTTGGTAATTTCTAAAATCCATCCTACGAATCCTAATTTTCTCAAGAAAAGCCCCCAACTAAGGCAAGATGAATTGCCAACTAATCTTTGAAATCAAGAGTATGATTTCATATTTATTAAAAAAATAACTTTCTAAAATACTAGAAAAAATCACAAAAACTCAATTTTAGAGGTCAAGATGAAATTTTTGGCTCCCAAAAAAATGTTGTAATGGCCTCCTATTGAGCCAAGCTGAATTGGCAATCCAAATAACTCCTCCTCATGTAACTGCCTATAAAATCTCAGCCAAAACCCATATCTGAGTCAAAAGTTATGACTCCCAAAAGTTAATACATCAAAGATACAAGAGTAAAAACTAAAAAATATTAGAACAAATTAGTCAAAACATAAAGGAACCAACAATACTAAATAATTAAGTGAAGCTAAAAATTTGAGCATGCAACTTGATGTCTAATGATAGTTAATGCTAAAAGAAAGTAAAGATGATCTATAGCCAAACATAAATACTCCACTAAATCAAGAACATCACTCTCTATCAAACAACTTAGCATTAAATGTAACCTTGAAGAGCATCATCCCTCCTAGCTATTTGAATAGATGGAGCCCTGTTTAGACTACAAACACCATGATCATATTGGAAAAGATGCATGAGGATAGCCAACACCTTACTTTGAATCTAAGAAATCAATGGCCTACCCAAAGCACTCGCATGCCTTGAAAGAGTACCTCTTAGAAACTTGAAATCTTTTGTTTGAATTGATAATTTAATATTATAAAAGACACCAAAAAAAAGAAAGTAGAAGCATGTGATTACTACTTTGAGGAATTTTGAATACTAAATTACAAATCAAAAGTGGTATAGGCTAGCTATTCATTTTTCATAATTCCATAGCACCACTCTTGTTTCTTTTAGTGTAATCATTATCCTAGATGAAGGTCCATATTTGAAAATCTCATTTAAGTATTTGTACAATCTAGAAGATAACTTATGAATTCTTAGTATTGCTTCATGATTGGATTAAAAAGAGGAGATTGGGGAAATGATAACATGGATGATGGATAAAATATGTAAATAGCTAGCTTTATTTTAGTAGTAGGAATATGTTTGCGGTGTAGAAGTTGTAATACCCCAAAATTGACACATTGCCATATTAACCAATTCTGGTCTATTTTGACCAACCCTAAGTCCTATTTTACTACATAATTCTTATTTTGATTATCACTATTTGACCTAATTGTCAGATGTAGAAAACCCTAATTTGCATTAATAAAATTCTATATTTAATTCCTACGTATTGACTCAGATTAGCTACATTAAACCCATTGATTATATTTAATTTAATTTAAAGTGTTCATACTTTGGTTAAATTAAATTATTTCTTAAAGCTAATGTGCAAGGGAAATAAACATATTTAATTTAATGAGATATTGTTTTTATTTTAATTATTGGGTTTAATTGCTCAATTTAGTAGAAATATGCATTTATGAGGTCATATCTCATTTTATTAAATTAAAACAACCTTCCAATCCTTCTCTTTAGTTCAAGAATGGGAATTCTAAGTGACCTATCACTAGAATTGGAATTGACTCAATCAACTCATTCTCACACTTAGGTGAATTTTAGTTAACTCTTCATTATACTTAGGATTTGAGTTAGTTAACCTCACCTACACTAGGAATCTTCCATCCTAACTAGATCTCAGCTTCAATCTTGACCATTCTTTTGAGTCGATCTCAACCGTTGATTGATTTTGGGAATTCTATTCAAGAGGCTTCTAATTTCTCATTACAAAGGTTGGAATTAAATTGCATCAAATTACTATCAAATTACTTACTCACTCACTTAATATTTTCATAGCTCTCTTTGCTTAGTATTAATATAATATAGATTAAAAATGCCAGGATGATTACATCATCAACTCTCATTTTCAACTCAATCTAAATCTTATGTCCTCATCACTTGAGGCATCTTAACCCCTTTCTATCTGACATCTGTGTCATCTATCTCATCTTTTTATCAGCTAATCATATCTTATAGCAGTCCTTATCAAAGTTTGATGGACAGATATTAGGCTGGTCTAAACCCCAACTCTTGAGGGTTAAGCCTCATTCTAGGGATGATTCCATGACTCATGATGGGATCTTTATAGCTAGATATCTAGGTGTTCTATTTGGATCCCTCAAGGTTAGGTTCTATTTTGAAGAAAATCTTTAAAAGCTTATCGATCTAGGTATCTAGGTGTTCTATCTGGATCCCTTAAAGTTAAGCTCCATTCCAAAGATAATCTTTAAAACCCTAATGATCTAGGTATCTAGGTGTTCTATTTGGATACCTTAAGGTTAAGCTTCATTCTATAGATAATATTTAAAAGCTTATTGATCTAGGTATCTAGGTGTTCTATTTGGATCCCTTAAGATTAAGCTCTATTCTAGAGATAATCTTTAAAAGCTTATGAATCTAGGTATCTAGGTTTTCTATCTGGATCCCTTAAGGTTAAGCTTTATTATGGAGATAATCTTTAAAAGCTTATCAATCTAGGTATCTAGGTGTGCTATCTAGATCCCCTAAGGTTAAGCTCCATTTTAGAGATAATCTTTAAAAGCTTATCAATCTTGGTATCTAGGTGTTAGATCTGGATTTCCTAAGGTTAAGCTCTGCTTTGGAGATAACCTTAAAAATCTTATCAATTGGTCTCCATATCATCAATCGCAGAGCTAATATCATTTCTTGATATTCACATCATACTTCTGATTTCTTTGAAATGAACATGTTGCTTGCACATTCATTCAAAGAGGAGCAAATGTAATACCCCAAAATTGGCACATTGCCATATTAACCAATTTTGGTCTATTTTGATCAACCCTAAGTCCTATTTTACTATGCAATTCTTATTCTAATTATTTCTATTTGACCTAATTATCAGATGTAGAAAACCCTAATCTGCATAAATCAAATTCATTATTTAATTCCTAAGTATCGACTCAGATTATCTACATTAAACCTAGTGATTAGATTTAATTTAATTTAAAGTGTTCATACTTTGGTTAAATTAAATTATATCTTAAAGCTAATGTGCAAGGGAATTAAGCATATTTAATTTAATGAGATAATGTCTTTATTTTAATTATTGGGTATAATTACTCAATTCATTAGAAATATACATTTATGAGGTCATATCTCATTTTATTAAATTAAAATAACCTTCCAAATCCTTCTCTT
Organism: Cupressus sempervirens; assembly: GCA_028749045.1. Classification (NCBI taxonomy): domain Eukaryota; kingdom Viridiplantae; phylum Streptophyta; class Pinopsida; order Cupressales; family Cupressaceae; genus Cupressus; species Cupressus sempervirens. Next base: position 344,062,894 of record CM053788.1, on the reverse strand, counting down.
TAGTTTAGGAATGGGAAATCTAAGTGTTCTATCTCTAGAATACGAATTGACTCAATCAACTCATTCTCACACTCAGGTGAATTTTAGTTAACTCTTCATTATACTTAGGATCTAAGTTAGTTAACCTCACATACATTGGGAATCTTCAATCCTAAATGGATCTCGGCTTCAATCTTGGCCATTCATTCAAGTTGATCTCAACTGTTGATTGATTTCAAGAATTCTATTTAAGAGGCTTCTAATTCCTCATTACAAAGGTTGGAATTGAATTGCATTGAATTACTATTGAAATACTCACTCACTCACTTAATATTTCCATAGCTCTCTTTTCTTAGCATTAATATCATATAGATTAAAAATGCACTCATATAGCTTAATTTTCTTTTATCTATTATTAGATTAATTGTATTCTCTTTTAGATTAATTGCATTATCATACAACTACATAAATCCTTCATGCTAAAAGGTCCAATTTCCTACTTCTTAGTCTAAGAACAAAGGCAAAATCCTTCTAGTTAGAAGGCAATAGGTTGCATTGATTAGATTACTCAGATGAACAATTCAATGTTCATTTTGGGATGATCTCTTTGGTAAAGACTATGTTGAAGTGTATGTGAGAATCAGAGGCCCACAATTCACATATACAGAAGTAGATATTTCTCTTTATGAAACAATTTTGAAAGTCAAATTTGAAATTTAATGTTAGAATTAGTTTCTCCATTGATTATTCAATACCAAAAGGCAATTGACATCTCATTAGAAAAATAAGAATCTATGGTCCCAACTCCCTTGAAAAAGTATCTTTAATAATAGAAAAGAAAATGAAAGAAAAAGTTTAACCTAGCAAATGTGGACAACCATATAAAATATTATGAAATGTATTTGCAAGAGCTTTCCTAAAAATATTAGTATATTGATATTGATGAAAATTAAACAATTCTGGAACTTCTACTAAACCAAGCACTAAAACTTACCATATATAAACACTCAGCCAAATGAAATGGAGGTCTAATGGGGCACAACCTCATAAATAAAAGAAGAAATAGTACAACCTCTCGACATAGTATATTCATATAATATGGATAATAAAGATGATAATTTTATTGATTGTTATGATATTTGATTAACCTTTAAACAAGAACCCAATAAGTAGTAACTTAGTTTGAGATCATAATGGTACTAATAGTTGAAGAAAGACAATGATGAACTGGTGTAACCTTATGTCTCTTGCGATCTTTTGGTTAATGGAAAAAATGCATTGCAATAGATTGAATTACCCATCAAGCTCTTTGGGATGCTCATTTCTAAGGGGAACCCCATAACCAAACAATGTTATCCATTCAAATAATTAATCATTTGAAATTTATTAGTGAATACATTTATTACCTAACACCCATTGTAAATCTATGTTTTAGTAGGATATGACTAATAATTAATTATATCAGATGTAAAATACATAAGATGGTGATTATCTAGCAACTAATGCAAAAAGAATTTCATGTTGTTAGTCTAGTATCTATTTTTGCACCTAGTTTGGCAAAATTCCACACGAGTATCTTTATGTCCAACACTTCTTCACGTGGTCCTATCCAAGTTTTCATGCGGTCCTGTGCAAATCTTTGCACAAGATCTTACAAGCTTTGTACTTTTGTTAGAATTCTATTTTCTTTTTAGTCTAGCACATCCTCACATCATTGTGTATAAGTCTTCACAAGAGAAACCTGGTCCAAAATTGTTGTTCTAAGTCTTCACCTACTTTATTACATTTTTTCATGCAATTCTCTGAGAATCTTCACATGGAATCTTGTCTCAAAACTGTCAAAATTGTTTCGTCACAGGTATCTACACTCTAAGTCTAGTCTGTTACTTGTGACATTTTACCACTTTTCTATTTATGAACAGTTTCAAATCGTGACATCTTCCTTAGCTAACAACTTGTGACCTACACTCAACCTAGTCTTGTTCCTCAGTTATCTCATTCTTGTCCTTTAGTACTTGTCATACTCTATGTCATGATAGTATAATATTTGGATGTTCTAGCAATTACTTAGACTACTCGTACCTTAGTATACAAAACTCTTATCTTGTTTCTTTGAGACTACATTCTAGTGTGGTCATTGTCTATGTTTTTCTTTTTGTCCTTGACTATGACTATGGAAACAAGAAGCAAAAATGTGTTTTATCTCCTTAGACTTAGACAAGGTAAAGCTAGAGGTCATAATCATGACAGAGGTCACTTTCAAGTTCATATATGGTCTATGTCTAATTCATCTAGTGAGGAGCCTTTATGATCTCTTTCACCTATTATATCACCTTGTGTTCAAAGACTGTTCTCTATCAACTTACAACAAACTAGGAACCCCTTGTATCAAGAGGATCCCAAAACTAGCAAAGGTCATACATCTCCAAAAAACATAGCTGAATTCTTCTTTAGAGGACCTTTCCAATCAAAACATATTGAAACAATTCACATTCCTAGAATGGCTAATCAAGGACCTGAATAAGGAGAACACAGTAGAGACCAAGATCAAAATAGAATTGAATGGCATAAGGAACCTCTCTTTACTAATGAGAATGAGGAAGAGGTAGAAATACTCCCTAAACACATCAAAAAATATCATAAGGAAAAAAACTTCCAAAAAATTATGGAAATCCTACTTAATGAAGAGAAAGAGAAATACTTTCTCAAACTTTCCAGACAGGGAGCTAAGCTACCCCATTACGTTAATGTTGAAACTATCATTACACCTGAAGAGGAGACTAAAACTACCAAATTACAAAAATAGTTGAAGATCATGCAAGACTAATTAGCTCAAATGATGTGTGATAAAGACAAACTTGAAAAAACATACACCTTAGAAGCTCCTTGTCCATTCCAATTTGACTAGAGTATAGACATGCCTCCTTTTCCAAGAGGAGATGAATTACCTAAGTAAGATAAATAATATGAAACTACTGATCCCCAAGAATATTTGTGGGAATTTAGGGCTCTATCTATGGAATTTATGCATGATCATACATATCTCGTTCATCTATTCCAAAGAAGTCTAGCTAGTCAGGCTATGGAGTGGGTTTCACACTTTCCTCCTAGTATCAAAACATTTGATGAGATTGCTAACCTACTTGTCTAGTAGTACTCTCACAACATCCAACACCCAGTTAACATTTGAGACTTGTGTAACCTTAAACAAAAATTTTGGGAACCTTTTCTCACATTCCTTTAGAGATGGAGATAATTGTACACCAAATATTCATGAAACATTCTTGAAATAGAAAAGTTTGGTATCTTCACCAATAACCTCCTACCTGATTTTGAATATAGAGTTCAACTCCAATGTCCACACATCTTTGAAGACATGGTCACACAAGCTATTTGTATAGAGGAATTCATGGTCAAAAAGAATGAACTAACCCTACAAAAGGAAACAAAACAAGGATCCACCACTAACAAGGACAAACCCAAGTATGTGAAGAAAAATTGAGAGGTTGTGCATGATGGAGTTGTTAACAACATTATGCCTAAATTTGCTAAGGCAGCCTTCAATCTTATGGACAATCTCAAAGCATCCAAGAATGTTGAGAAACCTCTTTCTAACAATAAGATGTCTAGAAACAAACTGAAGAACATCTCTTGGGTCTCACACCCAAAATAAGAATATACACTTCTTGCTAAACCTCTGGATGTGGTCTATAAGACATTGCTACAAAATAAGCTCATTTCTCCATTGGATAACTCTTGTCCTTATGATCCACAACCATAACCACCATGGTGGAATATAACTACATTTTGCAAATATCACCAAGACAAAGGTCACAAAACTAGCAACTACATAAACTTGCATCACAAAGTTTGAGACTTGATTGATGATGGTGAAATTTTTGTGGACAGACATAACAAGAACTCAGATCACAAGGCTTTCAAGTAGCCATTCTTGTCTTACAAAAAGGGAGAAACCTCAAAATAGAAATCTCATAACAAGATTAACTATAAATTCTCTAATGATGATGATGACATAGTCCACATGGTTGAACTCATGGATGTTGAATATTGGGATGTTATCACCATCAAGGGAAAACAAGGAAAAACTAAACCTAAGACACCATTTGTCTTAAGGCACTCTTCTTCCAATACATCTGACAATGAACCATCACAATCTTGTGCTAATTTTGTTACATGTTCCCATGCCAAGTTGGTACTCAAAGGCCCTACACTTTTTGCTCATTATCTTGAACAAAACAAAGAAAAAACTCTTGCTAGTCCTTCTAGCAAAGAGACAAAACTTGCAACAACTTTTGTGGCTACTAGCTACAATATTCTCGATCAGTTACAATGAACTAATGCTCAAATCACAATCTTTCTGCTACTCAAAATCTAGTCTACCAATAGGAAGATTGTTGACAAATCCATCGCTGAGGCAAATGTACCTCAAGATCTTGATCTTGAGAGGTTCCAATCTATGGTAGTTTATCTAACCTCACATTACTATTTGTCCTTCTTTGAGGAAGATGATAATTCACCTAATCATCTACATAATCAACCTCTACACATTGAGTTCATGATACACCAAAAATGTGTTCATCATGTGCTTATTGATAAAGGAGTTGGTTTAAATATTGTCTTTGCTACTCTGCTTAGACAATTGGACTATTATGAATAGTCCATTGATCCTCGTTGCAAGATAACTATCAACGTGTATGATGAAGTCAAGTGAAAATCTTTAGGTTTGGAGGTGCTGCCTCTCTGCGTTGGTCCTATAGAAAGGGATGTCACTTGTCAAGTCCTCAATATTCCCTTGTCCTACAATATTTTGCTAGGAAGACCATGGATACATGAGATGCAAGATGTGCCTTCTACTTATAATCAATGCCTAAAATTACCATTTCATGGCTCTGAAGTCATCATACTTGCAAGTACTAGCTATACTTGTAACATGCTGAAATATACTAAAAAAATTGTGCCTACTAAGAGAGAATCTATGAACTATCATGATAACAAGTTGAAACAAATTGAATAGTCACTCAAGTTGAAAGAAACTAGAATGGGTGAATATCACATAGAACCAGTTCTATCTTTGACATCTCTTCCTAAGTATCCTCATCATTATGGGAGACCCTTTGAAGCAAAGATACCTTTTGTGTTGACACCTAAAACTAAGTATGATAGTACTTTTGTCAAATCTACCATTCCTCTCGATGAGGAAGTTGAAAATAGAGCTATTGCAACATGGATCTACAAAGAGGAAACTCTAGTTGACCTCACCAGATAGTCTCATGAAATTACTCTTGAGAAGTATGGTCTTCTTAGACTCATGAAATGCTTTCTCTATAAGGGAATTGGTCTTATTGGATGCAGAAAAAATTGTCTAATTGATCCTGTCAAAGTGATAGCTAGAAGGAATCAAGATACATCTGGTGTAGGCTTCAAGAAGATTCCCTTCCATCTAGGGAGTAACAAATTTATACTAGAACCTAAGAGTTCATCTAAACATAAGTCACAAGCTAAGTCTGATGACTATGAAGAAAATGTTGATGATGAGGATCCTTATCCTTATCCAATTCCTCATGATTTGGCTAAACTCTTTGTAGAACCAAATGACTTTGTACTACATGTTGGCACCATGGATGGTGAAAGTGATTCTTTTGAGGATACTACTAGTTCACATCATACCCAACAAGAACAAGGAGAGTCTAGTCATGCTTTACACATTGAGTATCTTTGTAAAACTCCAGATGATGAAGGTGTTGGAAATGATTGAAAAGATCATGAATGAAAAGTAATGTAACTAGTAAAGAATATTTTTAATCATTGTTTTTCCATTGATGTCAAATTTTCTACTTGCAGGAATGACAATTACTTTAGTGATCCAAATACTATCAATTGGTTGATTAACAAGGAGGAGGCAATCAATAAGATGTAACTAGAGCACCTAGAGAAAGGTTGAAGTTATGATGTTATAATGAAGTATAAGGATCAGCTAAGCCATTGATGAAATAGTGTATTGATGTCATACTCTAAGACATAGGGAATGGGCACACTAAAACACATCAAAGATGTAAGGTTTAGCTAAGTCATTTGTAAAGCCTAACTAAGTTCATTAGAGAGAGCCGAGTAAGCTAGTTAGTGCTGAATAGATTCTTAGTTGAAGCTGAGCAAGTTCAACTTTAGTAGGTGCCAAGTAAGGAACAAGTGCCAAGTGATCTTCAGGTGCCAAGTGATCTATAGGTACCAAGTAAAAAACAAGTGCTGAGTAACATAGAAGAAGCTAAGCATCAATAAATCAATAATGTCGAGTTGCTGCATTATTTTGAAAATTGAAGATTTTCTAGATTTGAGCCGACATAGTAGTTATCTAGAATTTTGTGAATCGGATAGAAGATAAGAATGATGAGATGGTGGCATAGAACACTATGTAAAATGCTTTTGGTGAATACAACTAGATTCTAGATGAAGTTTCTAGATAAGAGCAAGATATGGGATAGATACATTGTATCCTACCTAATTTATTGAAACCCTAAAAGTTGGAGAGGGAGAATCGAGTGAGAAAGGTATTCCAAATTTCTATTTAAGGAGTCATAAGGTCATGAAGCAAAGTAGATTGTCAAGCATGAAATAATGAAGTACTAAAGAAGGTGCTAAGGAGAAAGAGAGCACATATACTCTATTTTGATAGATGACCATAGATATGATTCCATTGGTATGATGAGCAAGAAGACTTAAGGAGATGAAGCTTGAGATGACAAGTTGTTAGAGCTGAAGTGATTAAAGCGAAACAAAGGATTGAACTGAAGTATGATCTATAATCTACAAGATATGTTGTAATTTGTATCAGATCAAAAGCCATTATTGTTACTCTTTAGCAATTGTAACAGTTAGTATAAATCCTATGGACTTAGGTTGGTTTAATAGCCATGTTGTAAATCCTTTAACAGGGTGACATTCCAAGTGAATGTTCAAAAGTCCTTTGACTAGGCCCATTCCTAACAGTATGGTGAAATCCTCTAACAAGGTCACATTTTATAGTGTCTTGTAAACCTTTAATAGGGTAGGCTTTTAACAAGACATCACTTTAAAAGAGTTCCAGTAGCATGTTACTGGTGGTTTTTCCCAAATTGGGTTTCCACGTAAATCACTATGTCATGTGTTGATCTTGCATGTTTTATTCCTTCATGTTGATTTGCTATAACTTGCTAAGATGGTTGATTTAAGCTTGGATGGATGAATAGTTTAATGGGCTCACTATAATTGGTGAAAAAGTATTATTAGGGCATTTAGACCTTGGATAACTAATTCACCACCCCTCGCTCTCAGTTATTCTAAAGAATTCTAATAGAAGGAGAGTTTGTTCTTATCACTGTTGGGGAATTCTATAATCTATCTCCATGCAGTACAGATTCTCAAGAGTATGAATTTGACTCTCTCAGAAGAAACTAAAGAAAAAGGCATATATCAAGTTCATGTCTATGAAAACCTCCTTGAAGTAGGTGAATTTTCTATGGTTAGGTTGAATGAGTCCTATCCAATTAGTGCCCTTGGGTCTTTGATTAATGATGTTAGTACATAAAGGAATTTGAACACACTTGTGGACAAAGCTTCTCTAGGTCTCGAATTGCTCGTCCAAGAATTTAATGATTATACCATGAACACAATCCAACCTGCCACATCTCTTTCATTCACATATCTTGAGCTCATAGACTATAATTCATATGCATCTAGTGAAGTCCTCACATTCCAGAATGACTATGCTGTTACCTGCTACTTAAACACTATCAAACCAGTAATGTCTTCCACTAGCAAAAAAAACATCAACATGACTATAGTTAACATCAAATATCATAGTCATAAAATCAAGATTAATCTAATGGTGGTAGTGTCAAAACCTAAAAAGGTAAAAATAAAAGACATATCCAAGAGTGAAAACCTCTCTAAGGAACCTATAGATGAGATATTTGATTCACTCTAGTCATTTTAGGGAAAGATCATTAGTGTTGATAAAGCCAACATAGTCAATCAACTTGGGAATAGAAGAAAAACCTCAAATGATACATCTTGCGTAATTGTTATCTCCAGAAGAAATAATTCCAAAATAAAAAGATAAAATTTGCATGGACTTACTTAGACATGCTAGGATTAGATCTTGATCTCATTATGCATCACTTATCTATCACACTAGGAGTTAAAACAGTCAAATAGAAGCTTAGGAAAAGGCACCCTCATGTTGCATTGCTTGTCAAAGCTAAATTGGAAAAACTTCTGAAGGTTGGATTCATCCACACTATTGATTATGTTGAATGGATATCAAACATTTTTCTAGTCTCCAACCATGGAAAATATCTCAGAGTCTGTATAGATTTTTGAGATATAAACTTTGCATCTCTGAAGTATGATTTTCAACTACCTAACATTGATATGATAGTGGACATGATGGAAGGATATGAGATGTAATCACTCATGGATAGTTTTTCCTATTATAATTAGATCAAAAATGCGCCAAAAGATCAAGAAAATACTACATTCACTTGTGCATGGGGAACTTTCAGTTGGAACATGATGTCATTTGCCTTGAAAAATGTTGGTGCTACATATCAAAGGGTAGTCACTACAATTTTTCATGACATGATGCACAAAAAAATGGAAGACTGTGTTGATGATACTTTGGTTAAGAGCACAAAGTGCAACACTCACCTTAAAGATTTTGGACCTATCCTAGATCACATGGAGAAATTTAGTTTGAGAATTAATCCCAAGAAATGTACATTTTGTGTAACATTTAGGAAATAACTTGGCAACATAGTGTTTGCAAAAGGAATCAAGGTCGATCTAGAGAAACTTCAGGCAACCATGGATATGCCTCCACCTTCTAATATTAGTTAGATGAGGGGCTTACAAGGAAGACTCCAATCCATTCACAGATTCATCTCACAACTAGTGGATAGGTCACAACCTTTAACCAAGACTTTGCATAAAGGTGTGAAATATAACTAGAGCCAAGATTCTCATCAAAGTCTAATAGAGATAAAGCAATGCCCTACTAATCCATTCATCTTGATGCCTCCTATTCATAGGAAGCCTCTTATTTTGTACATCTCAGCAATAGAGACATCTCTAGGTATCTTGCTAGGTCAAGAGGAAAATGAAAAGAAGGAAAGAGCCAATTACTATTTGAGTTGCATGTTGATCTCCTATGAAAAGAATTACAATATCATCGAGAAGGCTTTCTTGGCAGTCATTTTTGCTTCCCAAAAGTTGAGACACTACATACTTGCTCATACTACATGACTACTTGCTAAAATTGACCTACTAAATTACTTACTTAGCAAGGTAGCTCTAACAGGAAAGTTGGCTAAGTGGGTCATGATACGAAGTGAGTTTGACATTTAGTATGTTGAATAAAAGGCTATTAAAGGACAAGCAATTGCTGATTAGCTAGTAGAAGCACTGATGCAAAGTCTTCTCCCATTGAACATTGATTTTCTTGATGAATCGATTCTGATGCTCACACATCAAACTTGGGTGATATTCTTTGATGGTTCCTTTATACAACAAAGATTCAATGCTAGACTAATATTCATAACACCACAGAGGTATTCACTTCCTAAGGCATACAAGATATTGTTTCCTTGTACAAACAATATTTCTGAATATGAAGCTCTCATTAATGGAATCAAGATTGCAGTTGAATAGAGAGTCGATCAGTTGAACATCTTTGGTGATTCACAACTCATAATCAACTAGGTCAATGATGTATATTAGATGAAAGGTGACAAATTGATTCCTTATAAACACATCATCGATGATCTAAAGAAATAATTTTCTCATATCACTTTTCAAGAATTTCCTTGAGAAAACAACAAAGTGGTTGATGCCATGTCTATTCTTGCTTCCTTGTTATAGATGCCAGAGAATGATCTCCAATACAAGTTCTTGGTGGAAATTTTACTATACTATGCCTATGATACCCTTGAACCTTAGATGGTCTATTCTATTATAGGAACAATTCATCCCATGACCACCACATATACTCCTATCTACATGACCAAACTATTCTAGATGGTCTAACCTAGAATAAAAAATGTCACCTTATCCACAATGCTTCATGGTATGTCATTATTCCTAACAACTTGTTTAGGAGAAGTCTCAAAGAAAAAATCCTTAGGTGTCTAGAACTTGATGAGTCCAAATGTGCTTTAATCAATGTCTATAAGGGCATTTTTGGATCTCACTCAAATGGCTTGACACTACCTCATAAACTTATCAAAGCTGGTTACTATTGGCCAAATATGGAGCAAGAGGCAATAAAATATGCCAAGTCCTATAAATTATGCAAGCTCCATGGGAATCTAATTCATGCTCCAGCTAGGGAGCTAATTCCATCTATCACACTATGGTCATTCCAAAAATGGACCTTTGATCTTGTGGGTCAAATTCACCCATCATCTTTAAATGGACACAAGTTCATTATTAGAGCTACAGACTACTTCACTAAGTTGGTAGAGGTAGTACCTCTCTCTATTAAAAATGGAAAAACTGTAGCTCTGTTCATCATGAATTACATCATATGCAGGTATGGAGCACCTTCCTTCATTATTACTAACAATGGAGGATAGTTCAAAAATAAGGATCTTAAAGAGTTATGAAAAAATTTTAGAATCATGCAACACTGGTCTTCTATCTATTACCCCTAGGGTAATGGTCAAGTAGAGGCATCCAACAAGGTGAACCTTAAGATCCTTCACCGTACAGTTAGCAAATCTAGAAGGGACTAGCACCTTTAGAATAATTCAGCTTTATGGGCTTACAGTACAAGTATTAGAACTCCAATGGGTACAATTCCTTTTGCTTTTGTCTATGGAGTGGATGTGGTACTTCCAATTGAGGTTGAGATTCCTATTCTAAGAATCTCTATGAAGGGCCTCACTACTGACGATGACTATAGAATATCTTGGCTTCAAGAGCTAGTCTTGTTAGATGAACATCAATAAGTGGTGTGTGATCATCTTTGAGCTTATTAGCAGTGTATGTCCATAAGTTACAATAAGAAAATAAAGCCACGTGACTTCCAACTAGGTGATCTATTTCTGAAAGAAAAACCTAAGAATTAGCAACAATAGGTACAAAAAGGGAAGTTTGATCCCAACTACCTTGGTCCCTACATAATCACTGCAATGTTTGGATTTGGTGCTTATCAAATTTCTATAGTTAAGGAAGAGGTCCTTAAGGAGCCCATCAATACTCTCCATCTAAAGTGATTCTACAACTGATCTAGTTTCCAAAGCTCTCTGTATATACTTAAATGTCCTTAAAAAATCAAAAAATTGCAAAAATTCCTAAAAAAAATTAATTACATTTGTGAAAACCTAGCAATAGGTGCCTTGGTAATACCAAAAAAAATTCAAAACCTCAAAAATACAAAAATAAAAAAAAGCAAGAAAAATATTTTAAAAATGAAAAAGAAAAAAAGTTTCATTGATGAAAACCTAGCAAACAGGCATCATGGTAGTCGAAAAAGAATCTTTGCCAAGAAGGTGAGAACCTGGTAAATAGGTGCCTCTTATTTCAAATTCTATATTTCACAGTGCATCTTCTAGCTCATGTGCAATCACTTTCCTACTTTACTTTTCTACTTTTGCTCATGTATCCATGGATTGAATCTTGTCATAACTCGGAGGCAACACCCTACAGTATCATAGGAGTCAGTTTTGCAAAAGTCACTAGTTGTTCTAACTATGTTACCCTACTATCATTAGTGTCACTTTTGGAGATTCCTCTCATGGATAATCTCTTCTATGATAGTCACTAGTTGTTCTAACTACATCTTCCTACTATCACTACTATCACTTTTAAGTATTCCTCTTATAGATAATCTCTCTTGCGATAGTCACCTATTGTTCTAACTATGTTTCCCTACTATCACTAGTGTCACTTTTAAAGATTGCTCTCATATATAATCTCTTTTGTGACAACTACCAATTGTTCTAACTACGTCTACCAACTTTTTCTAGTTTCACTTTTTGAGATTCCTCTCACAAAAGATTTCTCGCACTAGTCACCAGTGGTCCTTGCTATGTCTATCTACTATCACTTAGTTTACTACTAAGGTTCCTCTTACTAAAGATTCCTCTTTGACTTTAGCCACCAGTTTTTCTAACTATGTCTTTCTACTATTGTCAACCTACTGGAGAGATTTCTTTCATCCATATTCTGGACATGGACACTTGACATCAATCATATAACACAGAACATGAGCTTAAATAGATAAACTTGTTTTGATTGTTGGTCAAATAAATAGTATTGACAAATGAGTGTCAACACACTTAACCATCTTCACTATGTATGCCAAGTATACAATAGATGTCGAGCGAGAATTTTAATAGGTGTTGAGTCATAGTTAGTGTCAAGAAAATTACAGTATAGTATGTGCCGAGTGATCCAGGAATTGTTCATGTGCTGAGTAATAGAATCATTCAGATGTTGAGCAACTCAGAACAACATATGTTGAGTAATACATGATACAGTAGGTGCCAAGAAAACTAGGAAATGTAGTTGATGCCAAGCAATCTAGAAATAGTTTGTGCTAAGCATCAGTAATACTTCATGTGCTGAGCAACACAAGATCAGCATAAGAGTTTCTACTTGCACAAACTAAGATGTAAACTATTCTTGGAGCCAAGTTAGAGAAATTTCGAAGGAGAAAAAGGATAAGGATGAGTCATTTTCATTCTCTATGAAATCTACATGCAACCAATTAGAAAAATGGTGAAGGCAAGCAATAAATAAGAAAAATGCAAAGTATGAGCAGGAATTTGAGATTCAATTTGGATCATAGATCCATGCATAACCCTAAGTCTTTGCATTCTTTATAAGGAGGATGAATGCACCATTGTATGGATGGAATAAAAATAGCATAAGGGGAGATTATAGTGAAATTTTAATGTGAAGAGGAAAAGAATTAGTGGAAGGGATAGAATTTATCCAATTCATCAGAACAGAATAGAGGACATATTCAGAAGATCAAATCGAGCAAGGATTAGAAGAGAAAGAGAAAATCAAGTGTCTAAACCTAGCAATTTTAGATTGCATTCAATTAGATCGAATGTTCTAATATTCTCTCACAATCATATTAGAGGTTGAAATCCTATGGTGATAGGTTAGCTTAATAGCTAGGTAGGAGAGAATTTGGAGAAGGATAAGAAAATCCTATGTATTAGGTGGGTTTAACAACCTTTTTATAAATCCTTTAACAAGGTGACACTTCATGTAAATTTTTTGTAAATCCTTTCAACAGGTCACTATTGACACAGTGTAAATCCTCTAATAGGGCAGGCCTTTAATAGGAAAAACCATTAGAAGTGGTTGAACTCATTGTTGCAGTAATTTTTGTGGGTGTCATCCCCACCCCAGTTTTACCTTCTTATTCCTGGAGGGTTTCTGGGTCACCAAAATCTCTTGTGGTATGTGTTGATGCATGATCTCATTTTATGTTTGTTTACTTGGATGCATGTTAATTTTAGTTATATTTTATTAAGGTTTTGAAATGACAACAATTGGTTACTTCTAATTCACCCCCACTTCTCAGAAGTACTCTTCCCATTTGAATATTCCAACAATTGGTATCAGAGCACTAGTTCTCATAAGGAAAAACCTAATAGCTTGGAGAAAAAGGTCAAAAGATGGAAGTCTTCAAACTTGGGAAGATCATTGACAATCAAGTGATTGATATACAACTAGCTCTACATAAAGTAGATGAAGCCAGGGAGGAACTGAGAAAATCTTTGAAAGGAAGAAAGGAGATAGCCATAGCTGAAAATGACATACACTACAAGTAGATTGACACAACACATGTATTTTCCAATGAAGACTCCAAGGAATTTGATGTAGCAATAGTAGAATTAATGGAGAAAAATAGAGCACAAGCTAAAGAAATAAGAATACTCAAGCTTGAACAAGAATCACAGGCCATGTTGCTTTGTGAAGTAACTGAACAAAAGAAAAGAAAAAGCACCACCTGCACAAGACAAAGAAAGAAGCAAATCCTACACCTAAGAAGCCTAACACTAGAGAAACTACAAGGGCTACCACACAAAAGGTAAAGGGGGAGGCAACTAAGAGTAAGGAATTCACTAAGAAGACTGAAGAAGATCCAAAGAAAAGAAGAAAATTTGTGGCTCAACCTGATTTAGATGGAGAGAGGACAGAATTAGAAGACCACAGCTAGTTTAAAGTGGTAAGTCATCCACCAAAGTGTTCTAATGATAAATTATGTGCTAAGATTAGGAATGGAGACTTAAAAAATTTGAAGAATGTAAATTTTAATAAGCTTCCAAAAGATGAGCAAAATAAAATAGAGATATCTATCTATAATATGATGGTAGAATATAAACATACACCTCTTGAACTGGATAGTTCATTGCCAAAGGAATTATATAAGATTGTAGAGCAAAAATGGATTTTTTTTCTACAAACTAAGAAAGAAATAAGGGAGTCTACCTTAGCAAGGATGTTGCTTGATTGGAATAAAAGTCAACTAATAAATGCAGTCAAAAGGCACAATAGTATATTTGCTCCCAAATACAGGGCATTTAGTATTCTACAAAATCAAATGGAATAGGTTGTGAGCAAAACAAAAAAAGTGTGGAAAATTACTTACAAAAAAATTGATGATGTATTTGATGAGGAATACAAGGTAGAAGCAACTGCCAAAACAAAGAAAATAAAAGAAGCGAGAAGAAAGAAGCTACATGAGGAGAAAGTTGAAGAGAAGAAAGTGGAGGAAGAAAAGAAGGATGAAGAAGAAAAGGAGGAGGAAATAAGTAAAGAAGAAGAAAAGGGGATATGTGAGCAACAAGAACAGAGTGTACAAGACACACAACTACCACCTCCTAGCCCTCATCATTCTAACATCACACTTGCAGAGACAATCACGATAAAGGATGTCATTGGCACTTCTGGTCAAAACATCAATCCATTAACTAAAGAGGATCTAGAAAAGATCCTTGACCAATCAACACAAGTAGCTAGGCTATGTTCAAGCCCAATATTGCTCAGTGTTGATGAACTCCAGAAGGGAGTAGTGAAATTAAAGGAAGTCAAGGTGCAAACACAAGAACCACCTATGACCACACAATCTACTAGACTTCTACTTCTTCCACCACCATCTCCACCAAAAGAAGTCATAGTTGCACTTCACAAGCTGAGTACAGTAGCAAGGAATGATAAAGTTAAATTAGTACAATCATTAGGTATGACCCCAACTAGAATAACAAAAAAAGAGAAACAAACAAAAGAGAAAGAAGAGACAAAAGATAAGGAGGAATTTGCAATACAGACATTGGTTGAACTACCCAAAATAGGTACTCCTACAAAAAATCTTCAGTAGTCAAGCACTAGAACACTAGAATTGCAAATTAGAACACCAGGCTTGAGCTCCACTAGGGCAGCCAGGACAATTCATTATGGAATTCCTGAGCTTGATGAAGAAATAAAGATACCCTATTATGAATCTAGTACTCTCACTAAGGAGAAGATGAATGAAATTCATAGTGCATTGAATAGAAGGAGACAAGAGGCACATAGAAAGGACTACAAATACAGCAAGCATTAAATGAAATCAAGGATATATTCATGGATGCCTTCAGCCTATAGTCTCCAGATGAATCAAGACCAATTATAGAGCAACTATTAGATATAGTTGATTAGGTAATGAATGAGGACCATGACACTAATTCCAAACTAATGGAATGGTCAGAGAAAAAAATCCAAGGTAAGGTCAATGAGAAGATATCAAATACTATCATTTTGGGACAAGTTGACCTAGCTAAGAAAATAGATAGATTCAAAATTGTAATAGTGAATATATTCTACCTTTACAATAAACTATGTGATTTTTCAAACTTCACACATGAGACTAGCCAAAAAATAATGAGCTTGGAAAGAAATCTAAAGATTTCTACTATGCAACTCCCAACCAATCTAGCTCAAAGTGAGAAGCATTTTACTCAAAAACTTCACACTCAAAGAGAACTAGTTGTATTATTAGTAGAGGAGGCTAATATAAAAGCTAAGTTAATGAAAATTCAATCCTCCATCACCCCTCACTTGGAAGTACTCCACAAGGAGCAACTATATGTAGAGACAGTCCTAAAGAAAAATCCCAATCTTTCCACACATGAAGGACTTATAGACCTAGAAATAGAGCTTGCAATCCAACACAAGTCATTAGATATTGCATTAAACAATTGGGATGCATCTCTAAAGATACTCCTGGAGATTAATAGCTCATTTTGGCTAAACATGGAATTACTCCATAGAACCCTTTGACATCAGTGTCAAAAAGGGGGAGATATATATTATAGGGGAAGAAATAATGGGTAATTACCAAATTTTGACAAATTTTGATCATTCATTCATTTTGAAAATAAAGTGGAATGATTGTATATAGCCAAAAAGGGGGAGACAAGGAATAAATAAGTGAAGGAGAGATGTAAAATTTTGGTAATCATATGGAATATAAGGACATCACATAGATCAGATACAACATTTAGGCTCAAAATGCAGAATTAGGTCAAAGGATAGAAAGGATCGGGCATATTGGCACAAAATTTCAATGTCAAAGGCACAATCAACTCAGGAGAAGTCATAAGGTATATTGCTACTCACAAATTTTTGAAATTTTGCATCTAATTTGAGTGAGTAAAGAGTGTAATCAATAAGGTGAGGATCATCAATGCTTAGATAAGTGTTTTTGACACTCATGTCAAAGGGGGGGATTGTTGGTCAAATAAATAGTATTGACAAATGGGTGTCAACACACTTAACCATCTTCACTATGTATGCCAAGTACACAATAGATGCCGAGCCAAAATTTTCATAGGTGTCAAGTCACATTTAGTGCTAAGCAGATTACAGTATAGTATGTGCCGAGTGATTCAGGAATTGTTCATGTGTTGAGTAATAGAATCATTCAAATGTCGAGCAACTCAGAACAACATATGTTGAGAAATACACGATACAACAAGTGTTGAGAAAACTAGGAAACATAGTTAATGCCAAGCAATCTATAAATAGTATGCATCGAGCATCAATAATACTTCATGTGTCGAGCAATGTAGGATTAGCATAAGAGTTTGTACTTGCACAAACTAAGATGTAAACCATTTTTGGAGCTGACTTAGAGAAATTTTGAAGGAGAAAAAGGATAAGGACAAGTCATTTGCATTCCCTATGAAATTTACATGTAACCAATCAAAAAAATGGTGAAGGCATGTAACCAATAAGAAAAATGCAAAGTATAAGCGAGAATTTGAGATTCAATTTGGATCATAGACCCATACCTAACCCTAAGTCTTCACATTCTTTATAAGGAGGATGAATGAACCATTGTATGGATGGAAGAAAAATAGAATAAGGGGAGATTATAGTGAAATTTTAGTGTGAAGAGGAAAAGACTTAGTGGAAGGGATAACATTTATCCAGTTGATCAGAATAGAATAGAGGAAATATTCAAAAGATTAGATTGAGCAAGGATCAGAAGAGAAAGAGTAGATCAAGTGTTTGAACCCAGTAATTTGAAATTGCATTCAATCAAGTCAAATTTTCTAATACTCTCTCACAATCATATTAGAGGTTTAAATCATATGGTGAGGGGTTAACTTAATAGCTAGGTAGGAGAGACTTTGGAGAAGGATAAGAAAATCCTATGTAACAGATGGGTTTAACAACCTTTTTGTAAATCCTTTTACAAGGTCAAACTTCATGTAAAGTGTTTGTAAATCCTTTCAACAGGTAACTATTGACACAGTGTAAAGATTTTAATAGGGCAGGCTATTAATAGGGAAAACCATTAGAAGTGGTTGAACTCATTACTACAATAATTTTTGTTGGTGTCATCCCCACCCCAATTTTACCTTCTTATTCTTCTAGGGTTTCTGGGTCACCAAAATCTCTTGTGTTATGTGTTGATGCATGCTCTTATTTTATGTTTGTTTACTTGGATGCATGTTAATTTTAGTTATATGTTATTAAGTGTTTGAAAGGACAATAATTGGTTACTTCTGATTCACCCCCCCTCTCAGAAGTACTCTTCCCATTTAAATATTCCAACATTGATACATTAAATTTTTCCTTGTTTGTTTTGGTTTTGCTTTATCATGTCTCTTCAAGCAACTCGATGATGTCTCTTTTGACTAGGAAAGTGAGGACTAGGGGCATGATCTTTTCTTTCTTTTCTTTTTGCAGTTTAGTTCCAATGATCTGAAGAATCCATATAAAAGGGTGTCCACTATATATGCATCCATCTCGTATTGGATGTATGTGTGTTCCTCAACTCCTTTGATATGGATGTTTCATTGAGGTTGGTTCTTTCCCTTGCTTGTTTGAGTGAATTCTCTATGCTATAGTAACTATTGATACTCATCCTGTTAAGTGAATGTATGGGTCACTATGAGTATATCTAGCACATTTCTATCTCAAGTTACAAATACAAGGGTTGTTGGAGACATAAAAGTTTCTAATTACTTAACATAAGAAGGATCTCTCATGTGTCTAGTATGTCTGTATGTAGGAAACATTCTGGTCATCCTAGCGTTTATGCTTTGATGCTTATGTTAACTTGCTACATTAAATGGGACAAATGTTCTAGTCATTTTTGCTTCTTGTGCCTCGAATGCTTACATTTAATCCCAATAAAACTAGAACAAATGTCCTATTCATATTCCTATGATTGCAATGTTAGTGGGGATTGTATGACACCTCGGATTAGCTACATTCTAAGTGATGATAATTATGAAAGCTTGGTAACTAGACCTTGGGTTGCATCTAGTTTAAAATTGCATCTAGCATATAATTGCATTGCATAGACACATGGTTCGATTGTAGATTTGCTTACTTCTGTCATGATGAGGAATCATTGATGTCTTCAAAGTATCATATTTCTTGACAACTACACAAGCATTCAGTTCTTTGATTTATCCTATTGATCTTCATGAGAGACATCCTCATGCAAAAATTGACATGCAAATAATTCAAAATCCCTAAAACATGCTAAAATAACCTCAAAATGCATGAAAAACTTAATGCAAAGCAAGGTTATCGACTACTCACTAGATGCCCATAGTCTATCGGGCAACTGTGTCGTCAAGAATGCTCAAATCAATGTGTAGACAAGGGGAGAACCATTTTCACCTCAAAGCTCTATTCTCCAAAAAAGTTAAAAGTGAAAATGATTTGAAAATGACATTGTGGACACTTATATAGATTTTGAGCTAATTTTTCAAAGTGTTCTGATTTGCATGAAAATCAACCCCTGTCTAATTTGATCACTTTAGATCCATTTTTGGGGTCGAATTCAAAATCTAACACACTTAAGCAGCTCAAAAATACATTTTAAATTTTTAGGACCAACGTAATCAAATTCTTGTGCACTCCAATTTTTTTAATACTTTGTGAATCTTGAAATCTTTTCAACTCACAATTTCTTCAATTTTTCAATTTTTTTGAAAAAAATCAATCCTAGTCAAACTTGGTCTTCTAGACCTCAAAAACACTTCAAATCAACTACAAATTTTTTCTGATCATTCTGACCTCTTCTATATTCTTCAAAATTTCCAATTTGTTTTGTATTTCTCTATATACTACTGTACATCGTATTTCTAGTGTGTCATCTTTTGATTTCACTCCCAATGGGGTAGGATGATTACATTATTCACTCTCAATTTCAACTCAATTTGAATCTTATGTACTCTTCACTCAAGGCATCTCATCACTTGAGGCATCTTGTCCCCTTTTCAACTGTTTCATCTTTCAATCAACTAATCATACCTTATAGCAGTCCTTATTAGAGTTTGATGGATAGGTATCAATATAGTCTAAACCTTGACTCCTAAGGGTCAAGCCTCATTTTGGGGATGATTCTATGACTCGTGACAGGATCTTGCTACCTTTTATGGCTAGGTATCTAGGTGTTTTATTTGAATCCCTTAAGGTTAAGATCCATTTTGTAGATAATCTTTAAAAGCTTATTGATCTAGGTATCCAGGTGTTCTATCTAGATCCCTTAATCTTAAGCTTCATTCTAGATATAATTTCTAAAAGCTTATCAATTTAGGTATCTAGGTGTTCTATTTTGATCCCTTAAGGTTAAGCTCTATTCTAGAGATAATCTTTAAAATTTTATTGATCTAGGTATCTAGGCGTTCTATCTAAATCCCTAAAGGTTAAGCTTCATTTTGGAGATAATCTTTAAAAGCTTATCAATCTAGGTATCTAGGTGTTTTATCTAGATCCATTAAGGTTAAGTTCCACTCTAGAGATAATCTTTAAAAGCTTATTAATCTAGATATCTAGCCATTTAATCTGGATCCCCTAAGGTTAAGCTCTGTTCTAGAGATAATCATTAAAAACATATCAATCTTGGTATCTACGTGTTCTATCTAGATTCACTAAGGTTAAGCTCCATTTTGGAGATAACCTTAAAAGCTTATGAATTGGTCTCTGTATCATCAGTCACAAAGCCAATCTCATTTCTTGATCTTCACATCATACTTTTGATTTCTTTGAATTAAACATGTTGCTCACACATTCATTCAAAGAGGGGCAAATGTAATACCCCAAAATTGTCATATAGACATATTAACCAATTTTGGTCTATTTTGATCAACCCTAAGTCCTTTTTAGTAGGGAATTCTTATTCTGATTATTGCTATTTGACATAATTGTCAGATGTATCAACCTTATTAATAACATTCTCTATTTAATTCCTTAGTATTGACTCACATTAGTTGCATTAAACCTATTGATTAGATTTAATTTAATTTAAAGGATTTATACTTTGGTTAAATTAAATTATCTCTTAAAGCTAATGTGCAAGGGAATTAAGCATATTTAATTTAAAGAGATAATTTCTTTATTTTAATTATTGGATTTAATTACTCAATTTATTAGAAATATTCATTTATGAGGTCATATCTCATTTTACTAAATTAAAATAACCTTGCAAATCCTTCTCTTCAGTTCAAGAATGGGAATTCTAAGTGATCTATCTCTAGAATTAGAATTGACTCAATCAACTCATTCTCACACTCATGTGAATTTCAATTAACTCTTCATTATACTCAGGATCTAAGTTAGTTAACCTCACCGATGCATGATGCTTGGATGCAGGAGCATCATGCATCACTCACCTACAATGGGAATCTTTCATCCTGACTAGATCTTAGCTTCAATCCTGACCATTCATTTGAGTTGATCTCAACCATTGATTGATTTTGGGAATTCTATTCAAGAGGCTTCTAATTCCTCATTACAAAGGTTGGAATTGAATTGCATCAAATTACTATTGAAATACTTACTCACTCACTTAATCTTTTCACAGCTATCTTTGCTTAGCATTAATATCATATAGATTAAAAATGCCCTCATATAGCTTAATTTTCTTTTATCTATTAGTAGATTAATTGCATTCTCATTTAGGGTAATTGCACTATCATATAGCTGCATAAATCCTTCATACTAAAAGGTCTAGTTGCCCACTTCTTAGTCTAAGAGAAAAGGTAAAACCCTTTTTGTTAGAAGGAAATAGGTCACAATGATTAGATTACTTGGATGAATAATTCAATGTTCATTCTAGGATGATCTCTCAGGTAAAAACCATGTTGAAGTATGTGTGAGAATTTGATGCCCGCAATTTATATATACAAAAGTAGATATTTCTCTTTACGAAATAATTTTTAAAGTCACATTTGAAATTTAATGTTTTAGATTATGATAAAAATGGGTTTTGAAGGGGCCCTGAAACCATTTAACAAAAATAGAAAAGATAAAGCATTAAAGTCCATTAGGTTTTACAAGGACCTGAAACCTAGTTTAAAGACTAGACAAAAACCAATAAACAAGACCAAAAACATAAACCAATAACCACAACAAGCAAAAATGACTAAAAGCTGAGACAAAAACTAGAGATCAAAACCTAGTGAGAGCTACTACTGTAGCTCTTTGATCATTTTGACAATTTCTTTTCCAATATCTATAGTGTCTTGAATGGAATCAGTAGCCAAAACACCAGCAACCTCCTATGCCTGCTTCCTAGAACTCTGCTTGGTTCTCTTGCTTGGACCCCCTAGTGATATAATCTCTTCATTTGTGCATTTTCCAAGACTAGCAGTAGCAACGTAGATACTATAAGTCACCTATTCCATTTTATTTCCACTTTCATTAATAAGAATTCAGAGGTTTTGTTCATAATCCTTGAGTTTGATTGGGATGTTTCTCACATGCACTTCCAACTGGCTAATTTTGGCACAGTCAATATCCTAGTTTTGTTGCACAATATCCATTTTCTTTTTCAGACCCATTATTTCATTATATATCCATGAATCAACTTGAAGTATGGAATTAGCTTTTTGCTTAGTAGAATGCAAAAGGGAAAGAATAGTTTCCCTCTATGGAGAATCATTCTTGTCCTCTTCCACAACCTCTCTGGTGGGTGAAGCAGTCTTATTTGTCTATTTCTCCTCCCTTATAGCAATAGGGTCCTCATTTTACTCCTATTCCACAAACTCTCTAGAGGGTGAAGCAATCTTAATAGTTTGATCCTCCTCCCTCATAGTAACAGGGTTCTCTTTAGCCTTTCCCATCTCTTCTTCACCAGCATCGGTATCACTCTGATTACCCTCATCACTAGTATTACCTTGTTCTGTGTTTTCTTCACTGTTTTCTTCCTTGTCCTCTTTCCCACTTTTTCCTTTGCTCTTCGAGTAACCTTCCAGGTTAGAACTAAAATATCCAACATCCATGTTTTCCTCTTCCTCTGGAGTATCATCCTCTTTCCTTTAGAGTTCTTAGACTCAATGTTCTCTTCCACCTTGTGCTTTTGAGAATGTGAGGAATTTTGACTAAGAATCCTCTTCTTACCTTTAACATTCTCTTCATTCTTATTCTTTTTAGAAAGAGAATCAGTAACAGAACCATTATTCTTATCTAATGGAGTGGTAACAATAGACTTGCTTTTATAGTAACCCTCAACAAGGCGAATTAAACCTTCATGTAAGATAGGATGTGACTCCTTCTTCCTATGAGCATGCAAACTTTGAAGCAAAGACAATTGCAAATAGAAAGGAAAAGAAAGTCTATCCTTATGTCCGAAATGATTGAGGAAGACAAAATAAAATTTATGTACTCTTTTATTTCTACCATCTAGAATGAAATACTCATAGGTACAAGAGAGTACATCCTGCCAAGTTTCCTTTATCTGCTCTAAATCATAGAAATCTTCACCTTTTTCTAGAATTTTCTTCTCAGCATCCATTTTAGGAAATTTTTTGAAAGCATCATTTGAAATGCTAGTTTTTTTAGTGAACTTTATGCCTTCCATGGGTAAACTCGTGATCTCAGCTATGAAGTCCTCCATCAATTTCACAGTAACACATTCGGTTTGAACCCATGAAGGAATTCCAAATAATTGGTCACATTCCCCTTCTACAAAATCTTCCAAACATCCTTCCTAGCCTTCCATTCATTGCAATTTTTGGGTCCTTGTTTATGTGGCTCACCTCCCATTTTTAGAGAATTATAGAGAATGGCTAAAACCAAAAACAATCAAAAGCCAAAAGAAAACAAGTTAAATAGATACCAAAATTTCATCACATCACATTAAACCTACTTTAGAGATGATACGTGCAAATCTTGCCTTGTAATCACATAAATGTACCTCTTTAGGGAAGGAACACTAACAACCATAGGCCTACTACCAAAAATCATTAAATTTATAATCTTGGCAAATCATTCTTGCCTTCATATGAGTAACATCATAATTAAAAAATAATAGCAAGCAAGAGTGGAGGGAGTGGTGTTTTTCAATATTTGAATTCAAGAAAGGGTGGGATTCTGTAAGAATGTCAAGAACGGATCCCTAGTTTAGAAAATGAGTCACGGGAGGGGGACGGTCAGGCATCTTCTGGCACTGTGGACCAATTAGAGATTGTGGATGGGGACCCAGTTATCCCCCCCAAAGAGGTGGTCAATATTCCTCTACCTCCCAAAGCATACCTGCAAAGATCTACAAAATGGTCTTCTCTATTCGGGGTCAAACCTTCAGGTAAGTCATCTTCCTTGCCTGTTAATACTCTTCCTAAATCTAAGAAAGGTTCTTGTGCTATCACCATCCCAGATGAAATTGTGGATCATAGCATTTGATCCATGGCCTCTACTCTGGTTGGAAAATTTATGGGGTCGATACCTAACATAGATGATGTAAGGTCCTTCATCAAGAAGAAATGGGCTCTAAAAAGCCAAGTCTCTATTACGGCAATGGCAAAGGGTTTCATGTCATTTGATTTTTCATGCATGGAAGATTTGTCCAGCATCCTCTATGAGGGATACTGGGCTATTGGTCGGTCCACCCTGGTGCTCCAGAGGTGGACCTCCAATCTGAACTTTAACGACCCTTTTTTTGTTCAAGCCCCTATTTGGGTTAGATTACCCAAGTTGCCTTTAGAATTTTGGAATGAAGATGTTTTTGTGGAGCTTGCGAGGACTTTTGGTGAACTCCTATCTACAGATTTAATCATTGCATCCAAGCACCACCTCAACTATGCTCGCATCTATATATGAGTCAAGGAAGGCACAGACATGCTTGCGTCTATGGCCTTTCATTCTAAACTTGGAGTGCATATTCAGAAACTGATATATGAAACAATTCCTTTTGCTTGCTTTCTTTGTCTGAAGGTAGGTCACAAGGCTAACTAGTGGCCTAAGGCAGTCAAGTAGAAGATGAAGGTCCCTAACACCTTGGAAAATTCTAAGAAGCCTCCTCCTCCCTCTTGCCCAATAGCCAAGGGGAAGAAGAAACTAATCTGGAGGCGTAAACCCTCTAAGTCTTCAAAGACACAGATTAGCAAGGAAGTTAAGCAGAATACCCCCAGGTAGATTGATACCATTTTGGAGGATCAAGCCCACATTGAGTCCCTCAATGTTGATCCTATTGTGAAATCCCCTATTATAGAGGAAGGTCCTATGGTGGTAGGGCTAGAGAAGAACGGTTAGAGGTAGGAGACAACCTACTTGAAAGAGAATGTTGGTCAGAGGACTGAGACTCCCTATTCAAATAGTAGGCTAGACTCTCCTTAGAAGACCTCCCCAAGTCCCAAGGTCCCCCTAACCTGACCTCTAGGTCCGAGTTCTAATCAAGCAGAAACTATGCCAGCTCTTAAAGGCTTGGAGGCAAAGCTCCTTCAACTTATCAACAACTCTTCCCCTGACCAAGTTGCTCATTGGGAAGAGTGGATAGACAACTACTCTCTAGATAGTCTAAATGGCTAGTGTATGAAAAAAAATATCATAAGAAGCACCAACCTTGTGACCTCCCCACTTTGTCCCCAGTGACAACCAGGAGCAAGGGAAAGGCCAATGTTGGGAAAACTCCCAAGCAACCTAGTAGGAAGAAATCCAACCAGCTATTCCAAGAAGAAACCAAAAGAAATGTGGTAGATGGGAGCCAGAGAACCATCAAGAAATTCTCAAGAAGTAAGAAATTAAAGTCATTTCTTTGAACATTAGGGGCTTCAATGGGGCTCATAAATAGGAACTAATCAGAAATTTGATTAGAGATCAAAGACCCAATTTTTTGTTGATCCAGGAAACTAAGATGAAAAGGGATTTGGTAAAGAAGATTTCTTTTAGTAAATCCATGAACAATGAAGCCATAGATTTAGAAGGAGCCTTGGGAGGGGTGATGATTCTTTATAACAACAGGGTGTTCAATATGTCCCCCATTCTTGTTGTAGAGAATTTTCTCTTATGCAAGGTGTCCCACATCTATAGTGATGACTCTTGATACATTTTAAACCTATATGTCCCTAATACAAAAAGGGAAAGGAAAGCTTTTTGGGACAACATCTCAATGTTCATTGCCAACAACAAAGTTAAAAAAGGGATCATTATGAGAGATTTTAATTCTCCTCTCACAAATGACAAAAAAAGCAGACGTCTTGCCCTGGATTAGGATAGCAAGCTCGACCTCTCCAACTTCATCCACAACTTGGCTTTCATCGATATGGACCTCTTGGGGGGAAGATTCACTTGGTCTAACAAAAGAGTTGGTGGGGAATGCATCCAGGTCCATCTTGAAAAAGCTCTCATCTCTCGTAGGTGGCTACAGACTCACTCTTGTAGACTTTCCCTTCTCCCCAAAGTTGGTTCTGACCACTCCCCTATTTCTCTCTCTATTAGCCCCCTGGTTGTCAAAAGGACTTTCCTCTTCCATTTTGAGAAAATGTGGATTTCCCACCCAGATCTAGAATATAAGATAACTTCCTGGTGGAATATTGAGGTTGAAGGCACCACAATGTTTAGGGTTGCCCAGAAACTGAAGAATGTGAAAAGAAACATTAAAGTTTGGGAAAAGTTTAAATTTGGCACATTTTCTAGGATAAATATGAAAAGATATACCAGCTCTGTATCATTCAGGAAGAAATTCATTAGAATGGATATAGTGACAATAACAGGTAGGAAGAATAGGCCATCCTCTCTGACCTCCACAACATAATATCTAAGGAAGAATATTATTGGAAACAAAGATCTAGAGTCAGCTAGTTGAAAGAAGGTGACCAAAACTCTTGTTTCATCCATTTGACCACACTCAAACATCATGCAAACAAGATAGCAAGTATTAAGAAAGTCCAAGACCTTCTATCCAAGGAAGATGAGATTTTGGATGAAGTTGTTTAGTTCTTATCATCCCTCCTTTCCAAGGATCCCTCTCTATTGGTGATTGATCAAGCTAACATTCTGTCGGCAATCCTTTCCTTGTTGCAACTGCACCACAATTCCATGCTGAAAGTTATCCCCTCCCCAAAGGAAATCTTCCAAGCTCTCAACTCTCTTTTGGGGGACAAAGCTCCTGCCTTGAATGGTTTCTCGAATTTCTTTTTTCAAACCTACTAGGAGGTGGTCAAAAGGGATGTTACTAAGGCTGTCCAAGAATTCTTTGGGGCTAAAGTCTTTTCAAAGAGCTCAACACCACTTTCCTGGTTCTCATTCCTAAGACTCTGGGGGCTGATACACTAGACAAGTTTAGGCCTATTAGCCTATGCAATTATTTTTACAAAATCATCTCTAAGGTTCTTACCACTAGACTCCTCAACATTCTCCTCTTGATCATCTCCCCTCAACATACTAGTTTTGTCCCTGGCAGGAAGATTCTTGACTTTATTGTCATGGTTCATGAGGTCATCCACTCTCTGGAAGTTGGTAAGAAGGAAGGTTTTATACTTAATTTGGATATGTGTAAAGCCTATGACAGGGTGGATTGGAATTTTCTCATGGCGGTCCTTCAGGCATTTGGTTTTGATGCTCAGGTGTGCAAAATTATCTCTCAACTTGTCTCCTCACCTTCTTTATCTGTTTTAGTAAATGACTCTCCCTCTCATTTCATCTTCCTCTTGAGAGGACTAAGGTAGGGTGACCCCTTCTCCCTTGTCCTCTTTATCATTCTGGCTAAATTCTTGGGAAGACTCATCCAAAGGAAACATCAAGGCAGGAGTCTGTAGGGTCTCAAGCCCTCTTTGGTCCCCTCAAACTTCTCTCACCAGCAATTCATGGATGACACCATCTTCGGGGGAGAAGCTACTATCCCTAAAGCTGGAGCTTTCAAACAAATTTTAAACACCTACACTAGGGGATTAGGCCAAGCTATTAACTAGGAGAAGAGCTTGATTTTCTTCATCAACACCCCTTTGGAGAGACAGAGAAAAATTGCTCAAATTTTGGGAAGTGGCATTGGCTCCCTACCAGCCAACTATCTTGGCCTGCCCTTGGGCTCCAAACCCCTAGATTCCTTCTGGAATAGCATCATTGATAGATTCAATAAGAAACTTTCTAGATGGAAAGGGGCCACCCTTAACCAAGCTGGCAAGTGTACCCTAGTGAAATTCATTTTCCAAAACCTCCCCACTTATGCTTTAAGCTTCTTTGGAATCCCTGCCAAACATGTGGATAGAATGGAGAAGATTCAGAGGGACTTCCTCTGGTCAAGGGCTGAAAAACATAAGAGATATCACCTTGTTTCCTGGAACCTCATCTATCTCCCAAAATACTATGGAGGTCTAGGCATCATAAAGATTAAACACCTCAATAACATCCTTTTGGCCAAACAGTTATGGTGTATCTTTCAAAGCATAGGTGTTTGGAGGGGTATGCTGATCGAGAAATATCTGAGAAGACAATCCTTTAATTTCCTAATAAAAGAGACCAATATTCCCTAGAGGTCCTATATTTGGAATGGGATCTCAAAGGCTAGACCCCTGGCCAAGTCAAAGACCAAATGGAAAGTTGGAAAAGGGCATAATACCTTATTTTGGTAGGATAACTAGACTAGTTAAGGACCTCCTATCAACCACCCCATTTATGAAAGATGGGCAGAATAGTGCATTGAAAGTTATGGTGCACAAGTCAGTGATTATAGAACTGGTCAAGGTTGGCAGCACCTCTCTGAGCTATCCCCAGACCTTATACCTCTCATGATTATGCTGAATGCCACCCCCATCAACAACAATAGGGACTTTGTCATTTGGGCTAATAACTCAAATGGGCATTTCTTTATGGCCTCTGGCTATTTCTCTTTATGGGCCAAAATGGAGAAGCCATTATGGGCCAATGCCTGGATTTCTGGCCTCACTCCCAAAATTAATATCTTTTTCTAGCTGCTACTACAAGACAAAATTCTTACCCTGGAAAATTTAGCCAAGAAAGGTCAAATCATCCCCAATAGGTGCAACCTTTGCAAGCTTAATCTGGAATCGATAAATCACCTTTTCATCCTCTACCCCTATTCCTCCAAGGTGTGGAATCTTCTCACCAAGGATCTTGGTTTCAGCTGGTGCCCTCCTGACAATATCCAGGACTTCTTCTACTAGTGGAGAAGCCACCACTCTATTTTGAAAACTCAGATTTTTAGCTCCTAGATTCTCCCACACTTTTTTTGGAGAATTTGGAAAGAGCACAACAATCAAATTTTCAAATACAGAGAGGCTCCTGAGTTCATAATTGCAAAGAAAATTGAAGGTCTCACTATGGAGAAATTTGCCATTATAAAGGGAGGAAATATCAAGGAAGGAGGGAATAGTAAAGCTAGGAAGAAAGATAGAGACAAGAGAAGACATGAAGCAAGATGGTCCTTTCCCCCCTCAGGACTAGTACAAAGCCAACTTTGATGGGGTGACTAAGGGGAATACTGGACTGATCATAAATGGAGGCATCATTAGAAATAGTTTGAGAGGAGGAATAGTGGCTATTTCTTTCCCTCTTGGTCACTAGACCAATCACTTTGCTAAAGTCAATGCGGCTAAATAGATTGTTAAGCTAGCCCTAGCTTCCAGGATTAAGTGCCTATGGCTTGAGGGTGACTCCCTAAATATTATCAATTGTATCAAAGGACATGCCCCACCCTCTTAGACAATTGCTAAAATCATTGAGGACCTCAGATCTAACTTGGGAAAGTTCAAAAGGACTTTCATCAGCCACACTTATTGAGAAGCCAACTTAGTTTCTGACTAGTTCACCAATGATGTCGTTACCAAAAACTCGTTGATGACATGGAAGAATGGAGACAAAATCCAGATAGTAATGATTGAATTACTCTAAAAGGATCAAATCTAGGGTACTAATATCAATCCTTTTTAATTATGGAAAGATACGCCAAATCACATGTTGGAAGGGGAGTAATTAGAAGTCATGCAAAGCTCTTTTAAAGTCATAACCATGTGTACAGATGGCACGCTTTGAGGGTTGGCATGAATAGAACCACCAAAAATCATAATTACATTTTTGTTTTTAGCATCCCAAGGAAAACTAAGCTCAGCATTTTTTCTAGAGGAATAGGGTTTATAGAGTCAAATTTTGCCATGGTTGGGGAAAGGATCAAAAGAGAGCCTTGGGGAGAAATAGAGAACTGGAAGGGGAAGGAGAAGGTTTGGCACAAGCTTGAAAAAGGGGGTATAACCAAGTTTATGGAGAAGCTTAATGGCTTTGACACTAGGGTTACCAAGGGGATGGTGGAAACATGGAACAATGGGAAAGTCAAAATGGATGGTGTGACCCACCAAATCATTGAGCGCTTTATTGCGGAGGTGACAAAAATCCCTCAGGTTGGCATAAACTTCTTCAGGGATAAAAAGATGTCGGCCAATGCTATTAGAAAATTTTTCAAGGACTATGCTGAGAGGAACAAACTTATCAAGATTGACACTTACTACAAGATGGAATCCATAAAAAAATTATGGAGGTATGTTCTCAAGATTCTCATTGAGTATATCACTCTTGACTCTAAGTTCGATAGGATAAGAATGCACCATTTTGTCTTACTAAACTGTAAGGAAACTCAGGTGCAAAAAAAGCTTCCTACACTAATCTCTTAAGAGAAGTATAGTGCAAATCCTATTAAAATATTTTACACTTACAAATTCAATATCATGTAAACAACAATATTTCAGCCAAGCAAGCATAAAGAAAATAGATAGAGAAAGAAACACATAACACAAAGATTTTCTAGTGGGGAAAAACCTTTTGAT
This sequence comes from Cupressus sempervirens, assembly GCA_028749045.1. Classification (NCBI taxonomy): domain Eukaryota; kingdom Viridiplantae; phylum Streptophyta; class Pinopsida; order Cupressales; family Cupressaceae; genus Cupressus; species Cupressus sempervirens. The sequence goes on along the minus strand of CM053788.1, from coordinate 344,032,340 downwards.
AAAACAACCCCACCCCTCCAGAACCTGCACAATGTATTATCTTCAACACAAGGTTACAATACACTTGCAATGCAAGTTCAATAGTGACAACAGAAGACACGAGTAGTAACTCGTAGTACCAACAATACACTTTTTTGCATTCAACCTCTTCGCAACCCTAAAAATGCTTAAAACATGCACTTCACTTTTAGGGTTACTCCCAAAGGTAACCATTTTAGGGTTTTACCATTCTCTGAGAAAATAGAAACCCCAAACTATTGAGGTAGAGTGTACAGTACTCAAATTTATTAGTTACCACATGTCTTCACCTATCATTGAATCTTCTTAACATAGCTCTTACGTGTCATAGGAATCTGTCATAACTGTTTTAGTGATGATCTCCTTATACACAATTCAAGATGCCAACACATCAACATTATTTGCAAGAAATAAATTTTACAAAACAAATAATAAGAATAGGAATTATCCAAGGTTGATACACCTTATTCCTAACATTTTCCCACTTGTCAAACACATTGTAAGATCAACAAGAACATAATAGGAACTAACTGCTATCGACCAAAAGGCCCATAGACTCTGAACACCATCTGAACTTCTCAGTGCCCATTGGTTTTGTTAATGCATCTGTAACATTCTTCACAGTATCTACCTTCTCCAAATTTACCTTTCCATCTTCCACCATATCTCTCACAAAGTGAAACTGCACATCAATGTGCTTCATTCTGGCATGGAAAGTTGGATTCTTCGCAAGGAAAATAGCGCTCTGACTATCACACCAAATGATAATCTATTCTGCATCAACACCAACATTAGAACATAATCTCTTAAGCCAAATGGCTTCTTTACAAGCATGAGTAGTAGCCATGTACTCAGCTTCTGTAGTGGACAAAGCAACCACAGGTTGTCGCTTGCTCATCCAATTGATGGCACCACCAAACATAGTGAACACATAAGCACTGGTGGATCTCCTGCGGTCAATATCACCTACCCAATCTGAATCCACAAACCCATGAATACAAACTGAATGCGAGGATCTAGAAGAGTTACCATGATAACATATGGAGTAATTTGATGTACCCCTCAAATATCTGAATACTCACTTAATTGCATCCCAATGTACCCATCCAGGATTAACCATAAACTGACTCAGGACTCCCACTGCTTGGACAATGTCTGGTCTAGTGCAGACCATAGCATACATAAGACTACCAACTACACTAGCATAAGGTACTCTACTCATGTCCTCCATCTCACTAGGAGATTTTGGACAATCATCTACAGATAAATTTGTTCCCATAGGAATAGGAACACATAGTGGTCTACAATCTGCCATGCTGAACATGTCCAACACAAACTTCACATACTTACTCTGACTCAACCAAAGTTTTCTATTAGACCTATCTCTACTGAATTTCCACACCCAAGATGTACCTAGCTGCCCAAAGATCTTTCATCTCAAACTGTGCTAACAACTAAGATTTAAAATTAGAAATCATACCCTTACCCTTCCCAAACAATAACATATCATCAACATATAATGCAACAATAAGAAGGCGATCATTTTCAATTCTAAAATAAGCATAATGATCTGATTTTGATCTTACAAATCCAATTGAAAAAACAAAGGCATCAAACTTAAGGTACCACATCCTAAGAGATTGCTTCAAACCATATAGAGATTTCTTTAATCTGCAAACTAAGGATTCTTTACCTTTAACAATGTAGTGCTCAGGCTATGACATATAAATCTCTTCCTCCAAATCACCATGAAGGAAAGTTTTCTTCACATCCATTTGTTCTATCTCTAAATCATATGATGCAGAAAGAGGTAATAAAAATATAATGGATGTCAACTTTACAATAGGAGAGAATATTTCACCATAATCTATTCCTCTACCTGTGAATACCCCTTTGCAACCAATCTAGCTTTGTACCTTTCAACACTGCCATCTGCACAGAATTTCTTCTTGAACACCCATTTATAGCCAACAAATTTTCTCCCTTTAGAAAAAGGTACAAGGTCCCAAGTTTTGTTTTTCTCTAGTGAAGCCATTTCATCATCCATAGCCTCAATCTAGGAACCTACATCTTCCATGCCCAAAGCCTCTTTCACAGATCTAGGCTCATCAGTGTTAGTAATCAAAGCAAAAGCACAACTAGAATCTAACATAAAATAACTAAACCTTTCTAGATACTTTCTTTGTCTCATGGATCTCCTCAAGGGCTACCATTGAGGTTGTTCTTCCTCTTCTTTAGAACTATCAGAGCTACTAGAGCTCTCCTCATCATTAGACCCAACATGGTCTCTCTGTTCAGTCTTCTCAAGGGTAGAAGGAAACTGAACAACATCTTTTTCCTTTTCTTTTTCATATGGTTGTAGCACAATAGGAGAAGATGTTAGCTCTCTAAAAATAACAATTCTGTGATACAATACCTTACTAGTCACAAGATCCCAAAGCTTGTATCCTTTTACACCAATACTGTACCTGACGAAAATACATTTAACAACTTTATTTTCCAACTTAGATCTTTTCTCCTTTGGAACATGTGCATAGGCTTCACAACCAAAAACACGAAGATGTCTAATTGAAGGCTTCTTACCAGACCACACCTCCATGGGTGTCTTACCAACAAGGACTGATGTTGGAGATCTGTTAACCAGATAGCAAGCAGTAGCCATAGCTTTGGCCCAAAACCTTTGTTCTAAACCAGCTCCACTAAGCATACTCCTAGCCTTCTCCATATGTGTCCTGTTCATTCTCTCTACAACTCCATTTTTCTCTGAGGTATAAGGAGTTGTCTTATGCCTCTTGATACCTTGTTCTTTATAAAATTGTTCAAACTTTACTAAGAAAAACTCACCACCATTATCAGTTCTCACACACTTAATCTTCTTACTAGTCTGATTCTCTACAAGGGCTTTAAATTCCTTGAATTGACAAAAGACTTGTGTCTTAATTTTAAGGAAATAAATCCATGTCCTTCTACTATAATCATCTATAAAAGATACAAAAAATACAGACTTGGAGATTGAAGGAACTTTTACCAGACCAAATACATTAGAATGAATAAGATCCAAAACATTAGAAGATTTGTGATAACTAGAGTAAAATTGAACATGATTTTCTTTACCATAGACATAGTGTTCACAGAAGTCAAACTCAAGATTGCAATCATTTAACCCCTCAACAAGATTTTTATTTTTCAGGGTTTTGAGACCCTTTTCACCAATGTGACCAAACCTCAAATTCCATAACATTGTCTTTTCTGCAGGAAGCTTACCTTCCAAAGTGCTTACATTGCCATCAGAACCAATAACCACAGTATTCTTCATTGCTCATTCAAATGGTGAGGATGAAGAACTATTACATAGAGGAATACATGCATCTAGCTGAAATAAGGTACCTCTCCTAGTACCCCTTGCAAGCAGTATCGATCCTCTAATCATCTTGTATCCTTCTTTCAAAAAAACAACTTGCACACCTACATCATTCAGCATACTTATAGATAATAGGTTTTGTGCCAAACTTGGAATGTGCATAACTCCATTGATTCCCTTTACTCATTCATAAGTAAATTTGATAGTGATCCTTCCACATCCAACTATCTTTAGGTGAGAATCATCACCCAAGTACACCTTTCCACCATCGAACTCTTCATATTTTGAGAACCAATTTCGATGAGAGGTCATGTGAAAAGATGCACCTGAGTAAACCAACCACACATCATCAGATGCATGAGCTGCCAAAGCTACGATGAATGCATCACCATCTGCTTGAGATCTTTCTGAAGCTAAATCTAAACCTTTCTTCTTCTTCTTTGCTCTTTGCAATCTTTACAAAAGTGCCCAAGTTTATCATAGTTCCAACATTTTGCCTTGGACTTATTGGAAGTCTTTGACTTTCCACGAGATTTGGATCTACCCTTATTCTCATACTTATTGTCATTTTTCTTCCCTCTTTTCGTGGATCTCCCACGAACAGTAAGGGCTTCTTTTTCCAAAATGGAAGCCTTTCTTCACATCTCCTCTGATAGCAATGAAGGCACCACATCATCCATTTTAAAAGTGACTAACATGCTTCCAAAAGCCATCACAAGATGGTCCCATGAATCTAGTAAAGAACAAAAAACTGTTTAGCAAAGATCCTCCTCCTCTAACTTGACACCAGCTAATGTCAACTATGCAGCCAATAGATTAAATGCATTCAAATGATCCATTAAGGATCCACCTTTCTCCATTCATAGAGAGTACAACTTCTTCCTCAGGAACAACTTGTTCACCAAATATTTGGCCTAATACATGGCCCCAAGTCTTTCCCACAAACTATATGCAGTTTTCTCATCTAGAACATTCAGAAGAACTGTATCAGTTAAACTGAGTCTTATGAGACCCTTAGTTTTACAATCTTTGATATCCTAATCTGCTTGAGTTATAGTTGTTGGTCTTGTAGCATTTGAAGTCACTTCCCATAGGTCATAATCTTCCAACACGTCTTCCATCTTGAGTTTCCACAACTTGAAATTAGTGCCATTAAATTTCTCCACGTCCATTCTTCCATATGATGAACTCACCATCTCAATCTTCAAATAAAATTCAGGATGCTCTGCACAATACTCCCACTCAACTTGAGATTAGCTCAAAAATCCCTACCCAAAAACTAGGATCAAAATTTGATCAGGCTCTAATACCACTTGTAAGGAAACTCAGGTACGAAAACAACTTCCTACACTAATCTCTTAAGAGAAGTATGGTGCAAATCCTATTAAAATCTTTTATACTTACAAATTCAATATCATGTAAACAACAATATTTCAGCCAAGCAAGCATAAAGAAAATAGATAGAGAAAGAAACACATAACACAAATATTTTTCGGTGGGGTAAAACCTTTCGGTAAAACAACCCCACCCCTCTAGAACCTACACAATGTATTATCTTCAACACAAGGTTACAATACACTTGCAATTCAAGTTCAACAGCAACAATAGAAGAAACCAGTAGCAACTCATAGTACCAACAATACACTTTTTCACATTGAACCTCTTCGCAACCCTAAAAATGCTTAAAACATGTGCTTCACTTTTAGAGTTACTCCCAAAGGTAACTGTTTTAGGGTTTTACCATTCTCCAAGAAAATAAGAACCCCAAATTTTTTTTTGGGGCGATGCCTCAAACCCCACTATTGAGGTAGAGTGTATAGTGCTCAAATTCATCAGTTGCTACATGTCTTCACCTATCATTGAATCTTCCTAACATAGCTCTTACGTGTCATAGGAATCTGTCATAACCATTTTAGTGATGATCTCCTTATACACAATTCAAGATGTCAACACATCAAGATTATTTGCAAGAAATACATTTTACAAAACAAATAATAAGAATAGGAATTATCCAAGGTTGAGACACCTTCTTCCTAATATAAACCACTTTAGGCATGCTGTTAAAATTTCCTTTCCTTTCTTTCTTTTCACCTCCATGTCTAAGAATATTGAGGGTTTCAAGAGAAAACCCACCACTAATCTTACCCACCACAAAGGCCTTCTCCTCTTGGTTTATAAGTTTCTGAAAGTTCAAACCAGGGGAAAATCCCTTGGTGACCCGTGTAATGCTTCAGAGGACACTGTTAGTTTTGACTTTGAGGATGATCAAGTTGTTAAATCTAAGGATGGGGATTACTCCACCAAAGCCATCTTTGCTACCCACAACCCTTTCTTTCCCATTAGAAAGAGCCCTAGAGGTCTACCCCCCATTCTTCCCAAGCCAGAGCCCTAGGAGGAGAAAGAAGATAGTAAAGATGAAGAGGAGACTAAGACTAAGTATGAGGATGAGGACAAGGCAAAGGGGAAGGACATTGTGAAGCATGAGGAAAAGGGGTGGGAGAGAAATGAGGAGGAAGTTACCCTTGATACCCTCGATGCTCCCTCAGATAACCCCAGAAAAAGAAAAGTAAACCAACCCCTTCTTTAAGAAGAACCCATCGCCCTGACCTCTGAGACCCCTAGTCCTATCTTGCCCTCTTCCCTACTTAAGGAGATGACTATGGAAAAAAGAGGGGAGGTGATAAGAAAGGATAGGAGGAGGGCTTGGAGGAATTTTAACATGGATACTACTATGTTGGAATTGTCAAAGTGCTAATGAACATCCAGGTAATGGAGGACCTCGATGGTAGAACCCATTATAATGAGCTTTTTGACCCTACTCTGCTGGTCTTGTCTAATAACACGTGGGAATCTAGCTTCAACCTTTTGAACAACGTGAAGAACGACTTGATAGATAACTTTTAATCTATCAACTGGTTGTTTTAGGAAATTGAGTCTTTTAAGGAAAAGAATATCCAAGTTTTTAGCCAGAGCCCCTGTAGAGTCCAGGAGAACACCAGAAGGATGAATGATCAGGCTGATAGCCAGAAGCACTGTAGTGGCCAGGACTCCAGAAATGATCAGGAGGAATGATTTTCCCTAGTTGAATAGAAAGTCCAAAGGTTAGACAACATCATCTAGATTCTAACAAACCAAATTGTGGACATTCTGCGCACTTTGAATGAGAACATTGTCAACCTAGGGGATATTTGTATGAGAGTTTCCATTAGTGGGAACACAAGGAAGCTGAACAACTAGAATATTGGCAAGGAAGAGGTCAATCTAAATGTTGCCAGGGACTAGGTGGATCACTTAGACTAGGAGGAAGCCCAAAACATGAACCAGGAAGGAGCAGACAACCAAAAGGATAATGAAGATGCATAAACTCTGTAGGATTTGGATAAGGAGAACCATTAGGTTTGGTTTTCCTTGTCAAACTGGCTGTTGGATTTTTCCTCCTGGGCTTTGGCCTTTTGTTTCTTTTTGGTCGTTTATTGTTGTTTTGTGTTAGCTGGGCTTTAATGTCTTAATTTTAATGCTGTAAAAATTTTGGGTTTTAGGTCCCTGTAAAACCTATTTTTCTTAATCAAAAACATCATAATTAATAAGATCTTTAAGATCAATGTTAATGTTAGAATCATTTTCTCCATTGATTATTCAATACAAAAAGGCAATTGATATCTCATTAGAAAAATCTTAATATATGGTCCCAACTCCCTTGACAAAGTATCTTTAATAAAAGAAAAGAAAATAATTGACCTAGCAAATGTAGACAACAATATAAAATATTATGAAATGTATTTGCAAGAGCTTTCCTTAAAAAATTATTATATTGTTATGGATGAAAATTAAACAATTCTATAAACTTCTACTAAACCAAGCCCTAAAATTTACCATCTATAAACACTCAACCACGTAAAATGGCGGTCTAATGGGGCACCAATTCATACATAGAGAAGAAATAGTACAACCTCTCTACATAGTATATTCATATAATATGGATAATAAAGATGATATTTTTACTGAACATTATGATATTAGATTAATTTTTAAATGAGAACAGAATATGTAGTAACTTAGTTTCAGATGATAATGGTACTAAGAGTTGAAGAAAGATAATGATGAACTAGTGTAACCTTATGCCTCTCAAGATCTTTTGATTAAAGGGAAAAATGCATCAGAATAGACTGAACTACCCATCAAGCTGTTTGGGATGCTCATTGCTAAGGGGAACTCCATAACCAAACAATGTTATTCATTTAAACAATATTAAAGAAAAAATCATTTGAAATTTATCAGTGAATATATTTATTGCCTAACACCTATTGCAAATCTATGTTTTAGTAGGATATGACTAATAATTAATTATATCAAGTATAAAATACATAAGATGGTGATTATCCAATAGCTACTACAAAAATAATTTCATGTTGTACATACAAAATAATGAATTTAGCATAGCATCATGTGACATGTATTAGTTAAATTCTATTGTAGAAGCAACACCTAATAAAGTTCTGATAGAACATACATACCAAGCTTCAAAATATTAAATAAAATATTTTTTTTCAAGCAATCCATGAATAGAATTTGGATTAAAATGCAAACATGAAGCATATTTGTCCTCCACAAAATGTAACAATTAAAAACAAGTGCAAAGATCATTTATTCTTACTTTTCAAGATCTCAATATTCTCTACTAGTTATGATAAATAGAAGTAGCTAATCATATAAAATAGCCCCCATGTCTAAAAGCACAATCAAACTCCACAAGAAGCCTCCCACTTGTAAGATTTTCCAGCTATGTCATTTTCAAAGTGGCCACATGTAAATAAATTTGAAATGAAGATACTATCCCACCAAGTTATATTAAGTAGAATCCTTAAAGAGTATACTATCAACATGCCATGAGGTCCTACATTTGGCAAAATTCTCAATATCAAAGACAACACTTGGAAAGGGAATCCTTTAATGGTCGTTACTTTATAAATTTTAGAGATTCCTTGTTCCAGACAATGCTAACACTAGTAATCACAAAGATGTGTACAAGATGGTGTGAGCTTGAGAAGTTGAATGCCCCAAAAGTTTTTTCTTCTTCTCTTTCAATAGTCTAATGATGAGCTTTCACAATGTTGGAGACATTCAATGTTTGGATTATTTGATTAAAGAGAGCCTCAAGAAATTTGGGTTATCTCCAAGAAATGTTAATGTACATGTAAATCATAGCCAATGAGTATCGTAATACATATATATCTTTCTTTGCAAATTTGCTTGACATTTTTACAACCTTTGTTTAGACTGCAAGTTGGTTAGTAGATAATTTTATTTTTTCTTTGTAGCCACATAGGGAATACAAATCCCTCATTTTTTTCTCCCTATTAAAACGTGATTTGAATTTTTGTACTATTTACTTAGCCTGTAAGTTGGCTAGTTGTAAATTTTAGGTTTATTAATCATTCAAAATAGGTGGAGAAGGCTAGGTCATGGTGCAAACTACAAAGTGAACTACAATATTACTCATAACTTATATCTTCTTTATTAGTTAGTAGAATTGAACCTTTAATCCTCTTAATTGTAAACCAGCTCTACTAGGAAATTGAGGTTGAGATTGAAGTTGACATTGTTATTTAGTATATGCATGTAGATGTTGCTAATTGAACTTATAATTATAAAGGTCATCCTAATGAACAGCCAAAGCATAATGGGTTAAATTAATCAAGAGGACAATCTCACAACTAGGACATTGACACTCTTTACAATTCTCAAGATCAAAATAAATTTTCTTCTGCCATGTCCTTTTGCAAAGGAAAGAATAATTTACTATTTAAAATTACATGATTTACGGCTTGACCTTAAAGGAAAAGAATAATTTCTTCTTATCTATTTTAAAATACTGAATCTATAGTATATAGGGGAGATAGTAGATTCAATACTAGGTTGGGGAATTTCATCTTAATAAGGTTTTTGGCATGGTTTCTCCTCTACATTGCTTCAACCCCATCAAATATTGTGATTTTTGTTGTTGCGATTTTTATGAATCAGTTCCATTATTTGTCTAAGTGGGACTTTTTTGAGCACATCTTTAAGCTAATGTTTGGAATGTTGGTGTTTCTAACCTAATCTAGATTTGATATCATGTAAATTAAATTTATGGATGAGCTAAAACTTGAACTAAAGAGCTCCTTATGAGAGTGCTCTTTTAATTTTATTTTATTTCTGACATATTTTCAATGTATACTAGTCTTGTTTTGAATGAGTATGGAACAAGACAATAAAACTTTTCCTCTTCCAATTATAAATTCTCTTCTTTTACTAAACCATAGAATTTTGTTAGTGGTTAGTAACCAAATGATGGTTGTGAAGAGAGAATACTTCAGTCTTTCCAATTCAAGTGCCAAAGAAAAAATCACAACTCAAATCAAGGGAAACAATGGGCAATACTATTGAAATATTTGATATGTGAAAGCTTATCCATGGAGCCCCACATCAACCTACCACTCTAATAGTTTGCAAGAGAAACAAATAGAAAATTAAATGTGTGTAGGTGAGTTTGAAATTTGAAATGAGAGGAAAAGTTTTTGAAGCTAGAGAAAAGGAATGAAGCTCATTTTTTAGCAGATGAAGATAGAGGAGAAGAAGTAGAGTAGAGAGCGGAGAAAGGAAGAAGATCAATAGATCAGAGTAGAGGAGAAAGAAATATTTAGAGTTAAGAGGATAGAAGGAAGGTTCAATTTTAGTGTATGTAATCACACATGTTCGAATCTCTTTGTCATTTTGTAAGTTTTTTCTTGTTTTTATTGTGAAGCAATAATTGCTAGAAGCATTATTGTATACAACCTTTAGTGTATAGAGGAGGAGTTTGGTTAAGGAGTGAACCAAGTGAGCTAACTACAGATTTATAGTTTGAGATTTTCCACCATTAAAACACAAAGAAGGTAATAATGAAACTTGCAAATATAAATTTCTCAAATACTAGACACCATGCAATGACAAATAGAAAGGAGACAACAATGAGCCAACACAACTCAATCAATTAATATGCCTCCTTGCTTTCTTTCTATTAAACTAGGTTAAAACTATTACAAAATTTGGTAGCATTTGGCTTCAACCAAAAAATACTAAATACTTCTTCTAGGTGAAGCCCCACTACTATTGAGCTCACTCAAAACCTTGCCTATCACTCAACACACCTTGTTGTCAAGAAAAACTACCACTTGACACCTTTTGCTCTCGATCAAATTTTGAAAGTTGTGAAGTTAAATTATTTACATGCTATCAGATCTTTGAGGCTCCACATCCACAATGAGTTGGGGAATTTTTTTCTAGGTATTTTACATGGTAGGAGATACAAGAACGATATGGAAGCAACCACCATCTTTCAATGGATATAATTATGATACATGGGAAAAGAAGATGAGAACCATAATGGTTTCCAATGATTTGTGAGAATTTGTGATCAATGGGATCAATGATGTAACCGACCTAGTGTTAGAATCTGAAAAGATTAATAACCTAGAAAACTAGTGCAAAGAATAAATATTTAAACTATGAATGCAAATGATACAAAATCAAAATAGCAACACAGAGTTAGTCTCCAAGAGAGTAATGCAAATGCTAGAACCAAAATAGCATTAAGAGGAAGCAAAAATAAGAGATACAAATACAAGCTAGGTAGCATGCTTATATAGGCTAGGAAGAGGGAGGAGGTGGTAACACCAATCAATGAGGAGCAACCATCTATCAGACTAAAGATAGCAAAGTATCTTCCCAAGATAGCTAATGGATGCTCACATGTAGGAAGGTGGCACCTCACAACCATTCACCTAATAATACATGCTTTATTAACCTAAGTGAAATTATTAAAAGTGTGGGAAAAACCTAGCAAAATAGAAAAAATTAAAAACTACACTAACAACCCCCCATAAGCGAAGCTTAGGTGGATGTAGAAATGGGTCCTAGCAAGTCAAGCCTGATGAGGTACCCATGTACATAAGATTTCCCAAAAGAGAGAGAAAAGAGACCCCCCAAAAAAAGTTAGGACTCCGAGTGAGAGGAAGAGGCCCCCCCAAAAGATGAAGCATCTCGCACCCCTAAAAAAGCTCACAAATGAAGGAACTTGATCTCAGTGAAGGGTTTGGTGAAGACATCAGCAACTTGCTCAGAAGTCGGACAATAGTGAAGTTCAATGACATGACCATGGACGAGCTCTCAAATGTAGTGCATGTGGACCTCTATGTGTTTGGTCCGCTGATGATGAACCAGATTTCATGAGATCTGAATGGCACTCTAGTTGTCACAAAATATGACTGATGGTCATCTAATCTAGATACCAAACTTATTGAGAAGATGTTGAAGCCAAATGGCCTCAGTGGCAACATTTACAACCCCCCGATACTCAGCCTCAGTAGAAGATAGAGCAATAGCAGACTGCTTTTTGCTTGACCAACAAATAGGACCTAACCCAAGTGAGAAGCTATAGCCTGAAGTAGACTTGCAATCCTCAGAATCACCTGCCCAATCTCAATTTGTGTAGCCCACCAAATCAAGCTCAATACCTGCTGCATAGTGAATCCCATAACTATGAGAACCCTAAATGTAGTGAAGGATCTGCTTGGCTGCTTTCTAGTGCAACTCACGGGGCTCCTGCATGAATTAAGAGACCATGCCTATAGCATAGAAGATGTCAAGTCTCGTATGAGTTAGATAAATGAGACTCTCAACAAGAACATTGAGCCTCAAGTTTGACTCCAAAAACGAAGGGAGTTGGAGCAGGCTTACAGTCAGCCATATGAAACCTCAAGAGTAAATCTAGAGCATACTTGGATTGTGTAATGGGGATCCTAGAAGGAGACTGAAGGATCTCAATCCTGAGAAAGTAATGCAACAAGCCCAAGTTAGTCATAAAAAAATTGTCTTGAAGGGCCACTTTGACAGCCTTAATGGTGGGTGAAGAACTTCCTGTGATCAACAAGTCATCAACATACAAAACCAAAAATAGAAGTGAATCACCTTGTTGCCAAATGTAGACATTAGGATCAGAATGACACCAAGTGAACCCAACTAATAGAAGGAAGGAGTCCATCTTGGCATACCAAGCTCGAGGAGCCTATTTGAGGCCATAGAGAGACTTCTAAAGATGGCACACAAGAGAAGAATCCTGAAGGAAGCCCTGTGGATGCTCCATGCAGATCTCCTCATGAAGGTCACCATGAAGAAAAGCACTCTTCACATCCATATGATGTACTTCCCAATGATTAGCTGCAACAATGGCAAGAACAATTCGAATGGAATTCATTCAGGCAACTGGTGCAAAAGTCTCAGAGTGGTCAATCCCAGGAACCTAGGAGAATCCTTTGGCAACCAAGCGAGCCTTGTGTTTGTCAACTGACCCATTTGCTACAAATTTTTTCTGATAGATCCACTTACATCAAACAATTTTTCTTCCCTTAAGAAGAGGGAAAAGATCCCAAGCGTGGTTCCTCATCAAGGAACTATACTCTTCCTGCATAGTTGTATCCCACTCAAGAATACTAGAAGCCTCATGAAAGGACTGTGGATCTGAGGTGGTAGCAATGAAGATAGGTTGAGCATCCTAGAATTGTGAATGAGTTTGCCTGGTGTCTGATAGATCCCCAACCCAATCACCTGTAGACTACGAGGTCTGTCTAGCCCAAAGTGGATAGGAAGATGGAGAATTTGGAGGGGAATCATTAACCTCTAAATGATGACTAGGAGAGGAAGGGGGTGAGTTCTCTAAATCACTTTCTGCATTAGAAGTAGAGGTACAAGACTGTTCAGGTGAATCTGACTCATTAGAAGATCTATCATGTATTTTAAGCGACTCTAATGTTAAGGTAGAAGGAGTTGGAGAAGTGATAGAAAGCGAGCTTGAAGATCCCTCCTCAAACTGAACACTCCTCTCAATGAATAACTCATGTGTAGTAGGGTGGAGCAACCGATAACCCTTCACACCATCAGGATAACCTACAAATATGAAAGTTTTGCTCTGTGGATCCAAGGCCTTACGTTTCTCTGTAGGAATCTGGGCCCATACAGGGGAGCCAAAAACTAAAAAGTGCTTAACTGATGGTTTTCGACCGTTCCAAGCTTCAAAAGGAGTAACTCCCTTTAGGGCTCAATGAGGAACACGATTCTAGATATAACAAGCACAGTTAATGGCTTCTACCCAATACTGTGGTGCAAGAGATCTAGAGTGAATCATACAGTTTTCCATTTCCTTCAAGGATCTATTATTCCATTCTACAACACCATTTTGCTAAGGATTGTATGGAACTGAATGCTGTAAATCAATCCCCTCTAAAGTGCAAAGTCTTTCAAACCAATGGTTGACATACTCACCACCATTTTCTGTGCGCAAAACCTTGATGGCTTTCCCAGATTGCTTTTCTACAAAAATTTTGAAGTCTTGAAAATGATCAAATACCTCTGACTTCTATTTGAGAAAGTACAACTATGTATATCAAGAAAGGTCATTAATGAATGTGAGGACATATTAGGCCCTGCTGAAAGAAGGATGTTGAAATGGACCAGCCAAATCACTGTGAACTAACTCTAGTATCTGTGAAGCTCTCCATGCCTTACTTTTGTCAAACTTTTCCTTAGGATGCTTACTAGGAATGCAACCTTGGAAAACACCTCCTGAGAATTGAACTGAAGGCAACCTTGTGACCATGTTCTATTGGTTGAGCTGATGCAAATAGCAAAAGTTAAGATGGCCAAACCACTCATGCCATAATTTACTCGCATCATTAGAGTGAGTGAGAAAAATAGATGAAGGAGGATCAGGAACAAAATGAGAAAATAGATAGAGTTGTGACTGATGATCTGCTCTCCCAACTGCAACTACAGAATCACTATGCAACTCACGTATCTCCACTGAATCAGGAGTGAACACAACCCGCTTGCCTAAACCTATGTGAGTGATTTGGTATATTCATAGGAGATTAGTTGATAATGAGGGTACACAAAGAACATCATGGAATGTTCCATCCCCCACATCAACAGACCCTCTCCCACACACCTCAATAGGAGTGTCATCACCCATCAAAATAGAAGGCATAGTACACGGCTCCAAGGGTGCAAGTTCTTCCTTAGATGAAGCCATGTGGTGCGAAGCACCCGAATCAAGAACCCAAGTGGATGGTGAGGAAGCAACTACAAAAAGAGCCTTGCCCTTTCCTTTCCCCTTGTTGTTTTCTTTTGCTTTGTTAGACTCTTCATTAGAACTTTGTTTGATAGACTCAGGAACACTAATATTATTCTTCTCATGAATGTATGTCAAGTGATCAATTTGTTTCTTCAAACATTTATGTTCATCATGACCAAGTCTTTTACAATAGGCACATTTAACCTTTTCTTTCTTAGGCTTATTGCCCTTAGAGGATGAGGTATCAATAGTTGCTTTTGAAGCAATTGGTATTTGATCCTTCTTTTCCTCACTATTATTTTGTTTCTCATCCTTACTATTGTTGTTACTACTTTGTCCTTTTTGTTCTTTTGTGCCTTGGTTGGTTGCTAAGGCGTGTGATTTAGAGGACTTAAGAGTGTCCATTTGGATTAGCTTGTCTTGTTCTCAAGTGAGATTGACAGCAAAATCATCTAGAGATGGCATGGTGAATTGAGTACCAAGTGCACCATTAGTAGCATAGAAGGTAGAGAAAAACATAGAATATTTTGAACTTAGCTTAGAGAGAATACTAAGAATCAGTTGTTCATATTTATTTTCAATTCCATATTGTTTTAACTACAGCCTTAGTGATTTCAATTTGGTGAAGAAATCTTGGATTTTGTTGAAATTGCCTGGACTTAAACTAATTAATTCATTTTCCAACATATGACCCCTCATTGAATCTTGTGTGCCAAATAGTGTTTCTAGCTTTTTCTATACTTCATTTGGTGTATCCAAAGACTCAATGTGAAATAGCAAGTCAGGAGAAATAGACAAACACAATGTTCCATATGCCTCATCACATTTGTTAAACCACTTAGGCTTATCTTCATCTTTATTAGGTTCAGTTTCAAGTCTCATAGTTATCCTATTTAATCCCACTTTCCTTAAGTGAATTGTCATGTGTGATTTCCACTCAAAGTAATTGTATGGTGTTAGGATGGGCATATTTGTTTGATCCATAATGAAGAAATGAAGAGAAAAAATGCTAAAAGGAAGATAACCTAGCCATGACAATGCCCCCCCTTTTTACTCAATCAAAGAACTCCCCCCCACCCCCAAAAGAAATATGATTTGGCACTTTATTTTAGTGTGTTTACAACTACCACTAGAAAGAAATACTTAGTGGTCTTGATTTCAGTGCATTACAAACCCTCATGAAGAGCATATGCTGAAAGTGAAACTTAGGCACAATAATCAAGGAAACAAATAGCACTACTATGATCTACTCAAAAAATTATGCACTTTCAAAAAATGAATCACCTTGATACGAGGTTGTATGAGAAAGTTATGATCCTTTGAAGTTTCCAAAATGAGAACTGTGCACAGTTATGTCCAAGAATCTACAATTTTTGAAAATTTTATGCATGAAAATCAAAGAACAACTCCACTAGTGGGTAGAGCACAAAAAAATGGCCAAGGTCATAACAAGAATCATCAAAATCGGAGTCTGTATGAGCAAGAATGAGACATTTGAAAACTGCATTCAAATTTGTAACTGTCAATGTAGAGGGGTATGGTTGTAGCTTTCCGCGCTCGATTCTAGAAAAATATATAGATTGCATGCAAAATCTAAAAGATACCCAAATGGTTTTTCAGGGCTGCAAACAAAACTCAAAAAGCATTTTTCTTGATGATGTACAAAAGATCTTGTTGTAGTGTAAATCAGACGCCTTTAACAATAAAAAATGGCTCCAAAAATCAAGAAATGACCCCAGCAACCAAAATATGACAAGCAAATGTTGGATCAGCTTCCTAAGTCCATCAATGAC
Source organism: Cupressus sempervirens (assembly GCA_028749045.1). NCBI lineage: Eukaryota > Viridiplantae > Streptophyta > Pinopsida > Cupressales > Cupressaceae > Cupressus > Cupressus sempervirens. The sequence continues at coordinate 344,016,022 of CM053788.1, read as the reverse complement.
ATGCTAGAACCTACAATACTGATTGAAAACTCCAAATATGCAAGTTGGTTGTCAGATTTGAGATTGAAACCTTAGAGAAAAACTATTTTTGTCAAAACTTTTCTGATTCTCAAGGTCATCCAAAGATGCAAGAGAAGAGAATACTTTATTTTTCAAAAACTACAATAAATTTTTTTAGCCTTCCCCCGAATCTGTCAAATAAGGAAACTAAAATCTACTCTTGCACATAGAAAAGCTCTGACACCATGTTAAAATCTAAAAAGATTAATAACTCAGAAAACTAGTGCAAAGAATAAATATTTAAACTATGAATGCAAATGATACAAAATCAAAATAGCAACATAGAGTTAGTCTCCAAGAGAGTAATGCAAATTCTAGAAGCAAAATAGCATTAAGAGGATGCACAAATAAGAGATACAAATACAAGCCATGTAGCATGCTTATATAGGCTAGGAAGAGGGGGGAGGTGGCAACACCAACCAATGAGGAGCAACCATCTATCGGACTAAAGATAGCAAAGTATCTTCCCAAGATAGCTAATGGATGCTCACATGTAGGAAGGTGACACCTCACAACCATTCACCTAATAAGACATGCTTTATTAACCTAAGCGAGATTATTAAAAGTGTAGGAAAAACTTAGCAAAATTGGAAAAATAAAAAACTACACTAACACCTAGCATAGTATGCTACCCTCACAAACCCAGAGAAGACTTAGCTGAAAGATTCAAGTAGGAAGGATGTAAAAGAATTAAGTTTTATTGAGGTAGCAATGATAGAGACTATTTTTCCCAATATTGCAATAGAAAATTATTCAAAAGAACCATGGAATATCCTTGAGATGAACTTGAAGGGAACTGATAAGGTTAGAGTAGTAAATCTATAGATGATCAAAAGGGAGTTTGAGAACCTTCAAATGAAGGACAATGAACCTATTGTAAAGTTTACCTCACAAATCTCTACTCGATAAAACAACTCAAATCAAATGGACAAGATTTTACCTTAGAGATATGACAACCTTGTGATGACCATTGAGGAAGAAAAGGACCTACTCACATTGACCATGGATCAATTGATGGGAATTCTTCAAACCCATGGGCACTAGATCAACAAATCAACTTCCCAAGAGCATTCTTTCAAGGCTCAAGAGAATTCAAGAGGTGAGGGTGAGGAAGAAATGGCTCTAGTAGAGGCTTAAGAAGTAGATGTCATGGAAGGAATGGTCAAAGGAATGTTGGTGCAGAAAGCTCAAGATGAGCTGGCAAACAAGAGGGAGCAAGCACCTTTCAAATAGCTCTAGAGGAGGTAAGTAGAATTAAAATTCTAATAAGAGCAATGTAGAATGCTATTTCTTTCATAAGTATGGGCATTATTCTAGTGAATGCTAGAAGAACCAGGGTGATCAGTCATGAAAAAGTGCAAATGTGGCTAATGTTAACATGGGAAATGAAAATAATCCCACAACCTTCATCATTTGTAACATTGGTGAAGAAGGTAGCCCTGAGGTATGGTACTTGTTCAGTGATTGTAGCAACCACATTAGTGGTAATGAAAGTTTATTTTATTTCATTGATAGGACTTTCAAGTCTGAAATTAAGATGGGAAATAATGGAACCATTCCCATAGTGGCAAAAAAATCTATCATGGTCTATACCAAGAAAGGTGAGAACAAGGAGATGCATACTGAATATTTTTCCCTGGGCATGAAGTACAATTTGATGAGTGTTGGACAACTCATTCAAAATGGTTACAAGGTGTTGATGGAAAATGACAAGTGTGTCATTCATGAGAAGGTGGGAGTAATAGATTACTTGTAGTAGTCCAAATAATAAATAACTAGATGTTCCCTTTGAGGATAGGGACATGTTTCTCTTCTCAAGTCAGTGTTGCACCTCCCAAGCATGCATTTACAATAATACATCAACAATGAGCTCTTAGGAGCCTAATTGAATACCTCTCCAAGCTTTGGCATCTTAGGTGTGGACATCTTGGCTTTTATGGTTTAAATTTTTTGTCCAAGAAAAGAACGATGGATGGTTTTCCAAGCATTGTAGATTCATATGACAAGTGTCAGGCTTGCATTTTGAGTAAGCAATATAGGCTTCCCTTTAGTTTTGGTAATTCTAGAAGGGCTGGGGCACCATTAGAATTGTTACATTCTGATTTAGTTGGCCCTATGCAAACTACTTCTATTAGGGGGAGTACTTATTTAATGAAATTTATAAATGATTTTAGTAATAGGACATGGGTGTAATTATTAAAGAACAAATCTGAAGCTTTTGACAAATTTGTTGAATTTAAAGCCTTGGCTGAAAAAGAATATGGACACTATGTAAAGGTAATTAGTTTGGGTAGAGGAGGGGAGTATGCCTCCAATTTGTTTGTAAATTTTTCAAGAAGAATGGCATTAAGAAGGAGCTTACAACTAGTTATACTCCATAGAAAAATGGAGTGGCTAAGAGGAAGAATAGGACCATTGTTGAAATGACAAGAATCGTGATGAAAGAAAAAGGACTCCCAACAAAATACTGGGGAGAGGTTGAAGCAACAACAATATATTTTATTAATAGGTGTCCTACAAAGCTAGTTTGTGACAAGTTTCCTTTTGAGGCATGGTCAAGGAATAGATGGATAGTTGAGCACTTAAGAGTGTTCATATGTGTAGCATATGCACATGTGCCCAAGGAACAAAGGAAAAAACTAGATAATAAAGGTGTGAAGTGTATCTTCATAGGTTATAGCTCAGAACCAAATGCTTATAAATTGTATGATTCGATCAACAAGAAAATCATCATTTCAAGAGATGTGGAGTTTCTTGAAAATCATTCATGGGATGGTTCAGTTGATAAATCTTCAAGCACTTCAAGAAAAGTGTTGAGTATTGATGAGGAAGAAGATGACATTAGTGATCAGCAAGATGATGAAGCAATAAACATGGATTGCAAACAAAGACAAAAAGGCAAGAAACTCTTAACATGCTGAGTGACAACTCCAAGTAGTTCAAAACAACCCCAAGCCAACATGCAAACTAGTAGCAACAATAATACTAAGAATTCAGACCCCACTCTTGCCTCCCTATTGACAAGAAAGACTAAGAGTTAAGGCAGATATACCAAGATGAAAGGTATGAGGAGGATTATGATGAGAGTTTTTATTTTGCATTATTTTATCATAGTGATCCAATTTACTATGAAAAAGCTATGAAAGAGAAGAAATGGTGTAATGCCATGGATAAGGAAATAAATGCTATTGAAAGAAATAGAAAATGGGAGTTAACTACTTTTCCTCCCAAGAAGAAAGTAAGTGGATAGAAATGGTTTTACAAGACCAAGTGAAATGTTTAAGGAAAAATAGATAGGTATAAGGAACATTTAGTGGTTATGAAAGTGATTATGATCAGACATATGCCCCAGTTGCAAGAATGGAAACCGTACATGTTGTCATAGCAATTGCAACCTAGCATAAATGTAAGGTAAATCAAATGGATGAGAACTCCTCCTTCTTGAATGATGTATTGAAACAAGAGGTATATGTGGAGAAGTCACCTAGTTATGATATTATATATGAAGAACAAAAAGTGTACAGATCAAAGAGATCTCTATATGGGCTCAAGCAAGCTCCACGAGCATGGTACAATAGAATTGACTCATACTTGATGACAAATGGCTTTATCAAAGGCAATGGTGAGCCCACTCTTTACATCAAGGAAACAAATGGTAAGTTTTTGATTGTTGTCTTGTATGTAGATGATTTAATCTTCACTAGAAATGATAATTTTCTAATTGGTGAGTTCAATAAGGCCATGAAGAATGAATTTGAAATGACAGACTTAGGTCTCTTGAAGTATTTTCTAGGCATGGAAGTAAAATAAATGCATGATGGCATCTTCATCTCTCAAGAAAAATATTCAAATCATATCTTGGAGAGATTCAAAATGCAAAATAGTAAGGTAACCCCAACACCAAAAAGAAGTAGGTCTGAAGTTGAGCAAGGAAGATTGTAGCAAAAGTGTGAATCCAATAGTATAAAAGAGTATGGTTGGAAGCTTAATGTATTTGACAACAACTCAGCCTGACAAGATGCATGTAGTAAGTCTAATTTCTAAATTTATAGAAATACTAAAGGATTCCCATTGGCAAGTAGGAAAGAGGATCCTAAGGTATGTGAATAGTACCAAGGGATTTGGGATTGTATACTATAGATAATGATTTTAAGTTGGTTGGTTATACTGATAGTGATTGCGTTTGAAGTCTAGATAATAGGAAGAGCACTTCCAGATACATGTTCCATATGGGATCGGGTGCAATTTCATGGGCATTAAAGAAGAAACCTATTGTTACTCAATCTATAGAAGAGGTTGAATACATAATAGAAAATGCAACAACATGTCAAGCTATTTGGTTAAGGAGAATCTTGACATACTTGAGTGAAATTATAGAGGATGGAACCACAATCTTTTGTGACAACATTTCCTCCACTGCATTGTCCAAGAATCTATTCTTCCATGGGAGAAGAAAGCACATATAAATTAGATATCACTTCATCATAGAGTTGGTGGAGAATGGAGACATCAAAATGAAATTTTATAAGTCTGAGGAGCAACTAGCAAACATTTTTACTAAGCCTTTGGGCATAGAAACTTTTATGGACCTAAGGAGTATTGGTGTAGTTTATTTAGATCAGGAGTGATCCTTTTCTATTTTTCTTGGGACAAGGGGTGAGTGTTCAAATATTTGAAATGTGAACAATTGTCCCTGGAGCCCTATGTCCACCTATGACTCTAACAATTTGTAGGAGCTATAGACAAAAAATTAAATGTAGGTAGAGTTTGAAATCTGAAATAAGAGAGATATTTTTTGAAGCCAAGAAAAAAAGAATGAGGCTCATTTTTCAGTAGATGAAGATAGAGGAGAAGAAGTAGAGTAGAGAGAAGAGACAAGAAGAAGATTAGTAGATCAGAGTAGAGGAGAAAGGAAAATTCATAGTTCAGAGGATAGAGGGAAGGTTCAATTTTAGTGTATGCATCTGCATATGTTTGAATCTCTTTGTCATTCTGTAAGTTTGTTCTTGTTTTTCCTATGTAGTAATGATTGCTCCAGCCATTATTATATGCATCCTTCAGTGTTGTAAGTTTAAGATTAGTTTTATCAATTGAAATAATTAGTTTTTTTTTGGTTGAAATCGAATGCTCCCAGATTTTGTAATAGTTTTAACCTAGTTGAATAGAAAGAAAGAAAGCATGCATACTAATTGATCTAGTTGTGTTGGCTCATTATTGTTTCCTTTCTATTCATCATTTCATGGTGTCTAGTATTTGAGAAATTTATATTTCCAAGTTTTGCTTTCTTTTTATTTTAATGGTGGAAAAGCTCAGACTATAAGTCTATACTTAGCTCACTTGGTTCACTCCTTAACTGAGATCCTCTTTTGTCAAATCAATTTGTGTTACACATGTTATTTCTATTGAGTTCACCAAGAACCTATTTGATGTTCTTGTTGAGTTCACTCAGTGCCTTCATTGACTGAGTTCACCCGATATTAGTGCTATTTGAGTGTTGAGCCTATTGAGCTCCACCTTCCTTTGGTGATCGAGCTAATTTGACATCTATTGTGTAAAGCCCCACTACTACCAAGTTCACTTGGCTCCTTAGCATGCCAAGCTCCCTAGGCACCTTTCCTATTACTCAACACCCCTTATTGTTGAGCAAAACCATCAATCAACACCTTTTGCTACCAAACAAATTTTAAAAGTTGTGAAGTTGAATTCTTTACAAATACAACTATCTAATTTAAACCGATTAAACTTGTTCACTAAAAATAAAATATACATGCTACTAATTTGTTACAAAATTAACTACAAATTTGTGAAAAAAAGGCTCCATGAGCATACTAGTATTACATGTTAGCACTATTTGTAGACTATTATATAACTTACTATTTTTTATCAATTTAATAGGCTTGACAAGGGGAAAAGTCAAAGTTATTCACTCAAGTGTTTGTAATATGTTGGAGAAAGAAAAAGCTAAAATTGCATGCAAGAGGAGAGTAACTTGTACAATGATGTTGGTCCAACATCTCCATACTACATGAGAATATCACATACGAATCAATTCAGATGGGTGCTAATTTTCTTACATAGGGTAAATAGTATATAACTACTAGTTTCCATGATTTTCAAAATGATTGAATTGAAATAGTGTGATAATTCTAAATACAGTAGATTCTACCCATGTCAAATGCATACTCATATTTTATATAGATTTTTTATAGTAGTATCATTTATAACACCAATTTTAATGTTATTGATTAAATAACAAGCCTTGATTAGTAGTGAACTACCTTAAAAGTACAGAACTAACTTAAAAGTATTGCTTTCAATTTTAAGAAAATTAGAATGCATCATAGAGCTTTTATGGTTGGTATCGATGTAACCAAAAAGGATGAATCCTAAATATGTTGTTATATTGATGAAGCCTAATATTTATTTATTTAAGCTTTTGGGAGGGACCCAAAAATTTTATTCACCATCACTTTCAATGGAATGTGGCATCTAAGACAAGCAAACTACAATTTATCTACCCTCCCCAAATAAAAACAAAATTTATGAGGAGCTCCAAGAAAATTTTCAATTTTTTTTAGTTTAATGTGTCTGTTCTCTCTCATTTTTTAAACATGTAAAATGATGATATAATTATATTTTCCAAGAAATCATTCCTTCTTTCTTGATTCAATTTATTGATATTCTAAACATGAACAATGCTACTATGATCATATTTTCATGATTTCAACTAAGTATGATGAATTTCTATCATTTTTTGTGAGACCTAAAAGAAGAACCTTAATTAATCTACTCCAAGGAGAAAACATTAGTTAATGACTCACCTAGGTTAGAAGACAAATATTTTACAACAACAATTTAAGGAACAACCTTTTCAAAATATCTTCTGAACTTGCAACAAAAATAAACTCCCTTAAATTTTCATTTGTTAAGAATTTCTTTGAGGCCTAAAATTTAGCATTCTAGGAAAACAAACATTGTTCTAACCCAAAATAAAGGAAATTTTTCTAACCTAAAAAAAATCCAAAACCTGCACTTAACTATTCTGATGGAAACAATAGACATATCACATATTCCAATCACAGTTAAGCAAAACTTTTTTGAAAATACCATAAAATACTTTATAATGTCTTTGCATAGGGATGTATGCTCCAAACTCTTTAAACTACTTCCACCTCGCCACATGCAAAATTTACAAGAAGAGATGTGTAACTATTATAAGAATGACAATTGAAGGCCTTTAACATTTTAGGTAATATTTCAATTGAAAAAAGGAAAGATTGCTAGAGAAAATCGCAACAGAAAAAAAACTAATTTATATAATTGATATTAAAAAAAACTTATTATATGTTCAAAACTATAGTTTGAAAAGGAATTATCTCAAGATGCACAAATTTCAAAACAATATATTGCTTCTAAAAGCACTCAAAAACTTTAGTCTCTTGCAAGGGATCATAAACTCCAATGGTGTCAAAAAGATTTTCTAGTCACCATACATGAGTTCCAAATCACATACATATTGATAGATTGTGTGATTGTACAACATTAATGGTTTAGTTGAACCACATATTATGATTAAATATTAACAAAATTAACCTTTGTAATTATGCCTTGAAGCAGCAAGCCACACTTGATATAACTAGAGGTATGGCTTTTCAAATAAAAATTCATGACTTATATAGATTGAAGGAATAAATAGATGATATTTTTTTAAAGAAACAAGGGTTGTATTGGAGCTAGAGTCCTATCTTTTGATTAGAAAAATTGATAATTGCATTGGGAGATGAAATAGGAACATGTACTATTAAAAAGACTTAGTTTTTTTTGACCTTGTTCAGGTGGCCTAGTGTATATGATGCAAGTTGCTGTCCCAAAATGATGATGGTTGTTTAATGTATTCATAATTTTTATTTTTAGTGGAGTGTTGTTGAAATACACAGATAGGTTTTTTTACCTTCATTACTTTCTCTCTAATACATCTTCAATATCTCTTTCTTTGTCTCCATATGGTTTTATTAATAACATAAAATGAACTTTGTATTCTTCTCTAGCAGTTCCTCTAGAGTGCCATTATCTATTAGTTTTGTAGTTGTTAGCATTTTTTGAAAGAACAATATTCCTACTTCTTTGAATTCCTTTTTTCATAATTATTCTTTCCAAAATTGGCCTAATTGTATTATTTCTATTAGCATTTTTTTGCACCAATATGGACATGTAAGTTTTATTTGTGCAAGGCGAAAACCACATATATCCCACCTTAAATAAATTCTTAGAAGAAATATGGACATGCAGCTTTTATTTTTGCATGGTCCAAACCACATAAATTCCATCTAAAATGTAACATGTATGATTTCCTAACTACTTTCACTTTCAAATTTTGTAGACAATGATTAAATTAATGAAAGGGATACATATATTAACTAGATTTTATATTTTCTAATAGTCACTCTTTATGATGGGCTTTTGTAGGTCCAATTAAATTCATAAATTTCTATTGTCATTCTAGGTGGAATCAAATAGAGGAAGCAGACAAATTTTTTTGTGCAAATATATTTTGGAATCCAACCTTACTCTAAATCTCTTATTTTCATTTCTAAAATTGTCATAACTAATATTTAAAATAACTCATATTTAACTTAATGTTTCATGATTATTCCTCTATATTTTCTTTCCAACCTACACTTAATCTATTATAGTTTCATTTGCAATACAATTTATATTTTAGTTTCATCATCACCTACATAGAAAGTCCTACTGCCATAATTAACAATTGAAGGATGAAAGCTATGATCAACATTCACCTTTTAAAAAGAAATAATGCCATAATTAACTCTCTTGAAAAAGAAATAGTTGTTTTAAATTATTCCATAATAGAAAATGTCAAGTAGATAGTTCAATTTTCATGGAAAAATTCTTGATATAGAGAAAATATGATAACATATTTATCAAGTAGGCCAATGATAGATTGTTATAGGAAGATGATAATAATTTATTGCATAAAGTATGTTGAAAACATATTGATACAAGTATGACAATGTGTTTCAATCATTGTTTTTTCACTGATGTCAAACCTGCTACTTGTTGGTAAGACAATTGTTTAGTTTATTTGAGTACTATCATTTGTTTGATTGATGAATAGGATTTCATCAAATGAGATAACAAAAGCACCTAGAGAAAAGGGTTGAGTTATAGTATGAAAAAGGAGTTAAAACATCAGTTAAGACAATGATGATATAGTGCATTGATTATCTACTTAAGATTGCAAAGGTTGGATACACTAATTCTAGAATAACAAGTAAGAAGAATTGAGTCTACCAAGCTTGACCGAGTGGATAGTAGGTGCCAAGAAAAGTTAGTGGAACCCAACTAGATAATTAGTTGGAGTCAAGAAAAGTCAAAGTTTAGTATATGTCGAGTGATATACTGTAAGCCGAGTAAAGTTTAGTTAATGTCAAGCACTAGCAAAATTAGGTGTTTGCTAAGTAATCTAGTTGAAGACAAGTGGAAGAATAGTTTGGAAGTCAAGTGACAACATATTGATGTTGAGCACTAGTATTCATGTTAAATCATATATTTGACAAATTTGAGTTGACAATTTTGTTTTGTTGAATTTTGTGAAGCATGTGAAAGACAACTATGATGAGTTGGTGGCACAGAGTTCATGGTAAATCATTTTGAGGTGAATTCAAAGAGGATTGTGTTAGAGTAAATAATTATTATTCACACTTTTAGTTAAGTTTACTTAGGTTAATGCATTTATTTATTAGTTTTACTCTAAGAGTTGTTGACAACATAGGAGTTTGTTCCTATCTAAGTCATACTTATCTCCTCACCTTGATCGAGGATATCCCAACTTTTTGTGGACATATGCTTAGTTGTCATTTTTATCTCCTAGCACTTTCTAGCTTATTCTAGAAGCTTCTTTGAGGCCTTTATATTTGGGCTCTCACATTTTATTTCATAACTCATTTTCAAAGCATATTGTATAGCAAAAAAAATTTCTTTGTTTACAATATCTTTTCTCTCAAGTCCATTTAGTTTTTCCAAGCTCCACCTCTTCCTTCTTTGGTTTCCCTTTAGCAATTTATTTGCATGCAAGTGATCTTGGTGAGTTGTGAAGTTGGTTTTCATCAACTTCTACATGGTATCAAAGCCACCTTGCTACTTCCTAGCTGAAGGATTTTCGAAGTCGTAATTTAGAGACACAAACCCTAGTTTATTTGTGATTTTTTTCTTCAATTAGGAGGAAGATTGATTTTTCAAAGCACTTTAGGCCTAAATGGACATTGCCATTGAGTTCAAAAGACCCATTACAGTTAGAATCCATATAAAATTTTCTAATTTTGGAGAAAGTCACTCTGAGAGGCAAATATTCTTTTGTTTGGGTAGCCGTACAGACTGTATAGACGAAAAAATTAAAAAATCTTTTTCGGTAGCAGTGTCGCCACTACATAGCCTAGGAGCTATCGTGCCACCATGGTGATACCACAACCTGGCTACCACTGGTAGGCCTCCCATCATCTACTGTGGCCCATGGTGTCATAGGCATCTGTAGTCTCTACAACCATCTTTGCTCCTACAACCACCAGACAACCACTCACTAATACATTTGGTACCAAATTACAATGGCAGTGCCATTGCAATTTTTTCATCACAACCTTGTCATCGTCGCAATTGCGATGGTTGACCATCGCTATTGCAATGATGACAAGGTTGTGACAAAAAAATTGCAATAGCACTACCGTTGCAATTTGGTACCAAATGTATTAGTGACTCACTTGCGACCTGTTGTACTACTGCCAATTGGTACAATTCATAGGTTCCATGTAGCCCCTACCACAACACTTGCCACATCAACATCTTGCCATGTGGCACTCTTTTTTGTTGCGATGGCCCCCTGATCATCTTTTAACCTAGTGGTTTGTTGATGTTAGCATGATGTCGTCACTGCATCATCACACTTGTAGGCTCTCCAGGGTCCTTTTTGGCCTACTTGTTATTTTTTGGCCATAACTTGAACATATAGAGGTATTTTTCTGATTTGAAGAAGCATCGAAAAGCTAGTTCTAAGATGAAGACATTGGTGTAGGTATTTTTTTGTTTTGATGTAGTTTTGTAGCTTGTTTTTGCAATCAAAGTCCAAACTTCTATTTTTCAATCTGGCAAACATATATTTTGTGTCCCATCTTCATTTTTTAAAAATGTTATATTTTTGGAAAGCTGGTTCTATCTACTTTTCAAAACTGTTGTCATTTCTTTCAAATTCTATCCCATGCTCTTACTATCATGCTTTTGGCATTTTTTTCTCTATGGTGGATATCTTGGGTGTTAGAGGTTCGAGGATCATTTTCATGGCATGGGATCTTTTTTTTTGGGATGTACTATCTTTTGTATCAAGTTTTTTCCTTTTCTAATCATTTTAGCTATCATTTGTAAGCATCTTTATGCAAATGCACTAAGATAAAGTGTCACTCTTGCATTTTGGGTTCATGAATGTTGTTTTGAGATAGTTGTACTTGCACTATTTTATAAAACACCATGGATGTTTTGTTTTTGCCATTTTTGTGCCCTTTTCTTTTTTCAAGTGAGTGTCGCTTCCATGACATTAGCCCCATGAATGTGTTAGTGGCACATGCCTTTATAGGTGTTTGTACCTCTTCAACTCTCTTGTCATTCTTGGTTCTTTCTGTAGAGGATTTTGGCTCACTTTCTTAGTTGCCTATCATCTCACCCTATTTGCATTAAGGGGGGGTTATTCTGTTGTTCTAATGCTTCCTTGGTTTGATGGTTCAATAGTGTGAGATATGTATTTAGTATTTGATCCTATATACTAGGCGATTGCAATGGCTGGCTACCTATGCATTTCGGTGAGATGGATCATCTACCATATAGACACTCTTAATTTGTGTCTTCTATTTCTATGGAGTATCTTCAGATCAATAGTTCTTTCTTACAAAGTTTGTAACTTCTTCATGCTTTAGTGATACACTTTATGATCATTGTTTGTTCCATTTTCTAGGACATTCCACTAGTTGGAGGCTTCTTCAATCCTTCACTGGGTTTTCTTACCTCTTTTTGGGGGAGGGTTTTTCCCATGTGGTTTTCCCTCTTTCCCCATTTTCAAAGGTTACATTGCTTTGCATTGTACATGGGTACCTAACATGGCCTAGTTTTTGGAACCCATTATGTATTTCATCTTAGCTTTTGTGAGCTTAAGTGCATTCCCCTAAGTTGCACTTAAGGGGGGGTGTTAGAGTAAATAATTATTATTTACACTGGTACTTAAGTTTACTTAGGTTAATGCATTTATTTATTAGTTGTAGTTTGGGATTTATTGACAACAAGGGAGTTTTTTCCTATCTAAGTCATACTTATCTCCTCACCTTGATCGAGGATATCCCACTTTTGTGGATGTATGCTTAGTTTTCATTCTTATCTCCTAGTGCTTTCTAGCTTATTCTAGAAGCTTCCTTGAGGCCTTTATATTCAAGCTCTCACATTGTATTTCATAACTTATTTTCACGGCATATTGTATAGCAATACATTTTTCTTTTTTTATAATATCTTTTCTATCAAGTTCATTTAGTTTTTCCAAGCTCCACCTCTTCCTTCTTTGGTTTCACTTCAGTAGGTTATTTGCATGCAGGTGATCTTGGTGAACTATGAAGTTTTCTTTCATGAACTTCTATAGATTGAAGGAGAAGTTTCTAGAAGGGACTAAAATAAGAAGATGGGTAGATTCATTGAATCCTACCTAACCCTAAAATGGATGATAGAGAATGAATGGAAATAGATCTTAATTTTCTATTTATAGAGATAGCTAGTCAAAAGAAAGGTTGGTCAATGTTCAAGAACCTAAGATAGACAAGAGGTCTAAGGTATACTTCATTTAATGACTGAACAAAAGAGACTGCTATTAGCAAGCAAAGAAAGAAGGCTTAAAATATGAATGCTTGAAGGGGAAATAAGCTATCAGAGCTAAAGTGTGTGAAAGTCAGGTAGAATGGAGGAAAGAAACATAGATTTATAATCTGCAAGTGAGTTATAATTGTTATTAGATCAAGCCTTACTATTACTTTCTAATCATTGTACCAGTCTAGGGTAAATTCTTTGGGTAAAGGTTGACCTAACAGTCATTTGTAAATCCTTTAATGGGGTGACATTCCAAGTGAATAATCTAAATTCCTCTAACAAGGCTCACTCCTAATAGGGTGATTGAAATCCTCTAACCAGGTCACATTTAACAGTGTGTATTGTAACCTTTAATAGATTTGGCCTTTCATAGGGCATCACTTCAGAAGAGTGAGAACAAGTAGCATGTTACTGGTGATTTTTTCCCAAATTGGGTTTCCAAATAAAATCATTGTGTCAAATGTGTTATTGAATATGTTATGTTTCATTCTTATATTTCTGCAAAGTTGATTTGATAGTAACCTACAAATTTTAAGTGATTGTATGATCTAATGGGTGCATGCATGAATATTATTTATGAATAAGGGTTTAGTAAGCTATGAAAATTTGTATTTGTACATTTGGACCTTGGATAATTGATCCACCTCCCCTTCTTAGTTATTCTAAAGAATTCCAACATTTGGTATTAGAGTCATCTACTTAAGAGGACTAGTTTGAAGGTACTAGAAGCAAAAGATCAAGATGTCAAAAAGAGAGGTACCCAAGCCTAACAAGGAAAAATTTCCTTCATGAAAATTTTTGATGAAGCTACACCTAGGAGTTCTTGGAGATCATGCACAATCTACCATCACCAATGAACATGTTGAACCTATTGGAGCCCCAACCACTGAAGATCTAAAAAAGAAGAAAGAACAAAATCAAGCAATGTTGGAGATTGTCTCTCCCTAAGTTATGCTGATTTCAATGACATCAAGGGTTGTGATAGTGAAAATAAGATGTGGGATGCTCTTCACATCATCTATGGAGGTGACGCAAATATGTTGAGAGCCAAATATGAAAGTCTTAGAGGTAAGTTCAATGATATGAGGATGCAAGAAGGTGAGAATATTGCTCAATATTTCTCTAGAATAAAATATGTTGTTAATGCTATAAGAGGATCTACTGGTAAGATAGATGATGAAACTGTATTAAGTAAAGGTTTGAGAACACTGCTGGCCATCTATACTACTAGAGTTTTTGCAAAATAAGAATTGAGATGTATACCAAGTTCTAATCTGAATCTTGAAGGTCTAGTAGGTTTGCTCACTACTTTTGAGCTATCTAATTTTGACAACTTAAAATCTAACAATGTTGAATCTGTTTTCAAAGTTAAGTTGTCATTGAAGGAACCTAATGAGAAGAAGAAGAAAAAGGTAAAATATATTTCTAGTGGTAGTGATTCAAATGAGGAGGATGTAGAACACCTTGATGCACTACTAGATAGGAGATTTTATAGAGGTAAAAGAAAATTTAAAGGTAGGTTACCTATCATGTGTTTTAATTACAATGAGGTTGGTCATATTGCTGCTAGATTTCTAGAGAAGAAGAAAAACAAAGGTGGAGACAAATACAAAAGTAGAAGAGATGAAGACAACAAAGATTACAAAGACAAAGAAAAAAATTATTGCTACATTGTAGAAGAGGAAACCAAAGATAGATTTGACAATCATGATGATGAAGTGGTGTATGTTGCAATGAAGGATAATTTAGATGAGGATGAAGCAACTAAACTAGTGTCTTGTGTGAACAAGAATGCTAGATGGATCACTGATAGTGTGTGTTCACATCACATGACTAGAGATAAAAGTAATTTCATTACCTTGAATTATTATGATAGAAATAGTGTAAGGTTTGAGTAATGATGCGCCCTATCTAATAAAAGGAAAAGATTCTATCAGACTCATAGAAAAGATTTTATGTAACAATGATTATTATGTTGAAAGACTTAACTATAATTTTTTGAGTGTCTCACAACTAAATATTTCAAGTTGCAAGGTTGATTTTTAGAACAAGATAGCTAAGATATATGATATTGATGGAAAACTAATGGGAAAAGGTGATAAAACTAGAAGTAATCTATTATACCTTGATATGGATAATGATACTTGTCTAGTTGTAGAATTTGATAATGTGTGGACCTTATGGCACAAAAGGTCATGCCATGTTAATTTTGATAACTTGATTAGTATCAGTAACATGAGAAGAGTTAGAGGTTTTCCTAAGTTGAAGAATCCAGACAATATAATTTGCAAACAATATCAGTTAGGCAAAATGACAAGGTCTAGTTTTAATAGTAAGACTCACACCTCTAAAGAAATTTTGAAGATTGTTCATACTTACTTGTGCGGACCAATTGATGTGAAAGGATACAAAGTTGATAAGTAAATTATGCTATTTGTTGATGATTATTCTAGGATGATGACAATTATGTTGCTGAAGTAGAAAATATGATGCTTTCTAAATGTTTAAGTAGTTCTTAACAAGAGTTGAGAAGGAAATGGGTAAAGTCTAAAATGTTTGAGATCTGACAAAGGAGGAGAATTTACATCAAATGAGTTTGAGATCTTTTGTAATGACAGAGGAATCAAAAGATAGACATCTTCCCCTAGGACCCAACCAAAAAATGGAATTTTTGAAAGGAGGAACATATCTATAATAAACTATGCTAAGACACTCATGATGGAGAAGAATGTTGCTTTGAAATACTAGAGAGAGGTTGTAAGTAAATTTTTTTATACCTTGAACTATGTGCAAGTCAAGAAAGGTACTCATTCAACACCTCTTGAACTATGGTATGGATATTTACCCATGTAAAATATTTTAAGGTATTTGGAAGCAAGTGTTATATTCTCAAAAATTTCAAGAATGGTAAATTAGATGCAAAAAGTAAAGAAGGTATATATTTTGGCTATTCCACAAGAAGTAAAGCTTATAAGTGTTTAGATACTAACACTACCAAAATTGTGGAAAATGAGAATGTGAAATTTGATGAATATATAGAAGTACATGAGGCTGAACCTATGAGGGAACTAGAGGAATACAATCTTTTGTATACTTTTATGAAGGTATGCTTGTTGATGAAGAAGCTATAAATCAAGTTACAAATCAACAACAAGTTTTAGTGGCTATCAAGTCACATACAATGAATGTTGGGTTGCATTCAAGAATTGAGCTATAGTTAGGTATTGAGTTACAGAATGAAGTTGAGGCACATTCTAATTCTGAGATTAGTGTACATGAAAGAGATGTTGAATTTTGGATAGAGAAGTACATAGTGATTTAGAAGTTGACATACCAAATGAGGAAAATAGAGCAGAACCAAGATTTTCAAAGTATGTTAAAAAACATCACCCTACTGCACAAATTATTGGAGATAAAGATGCAAGACCAGTGAAAAGAAATAGGTTGAGAAGTGATACATGTTTTCTTAGCATGCATGAACCTAAAATAGTAAAATATTCCTTAGAAGATGTGGACTAGACTAAAGTCATGAAAGAAGAGATTGAACAGATTGAGAAAAATAAGACATGGACTTTAGTTCCTAGACCAGAAGATAAAAATGTGATTGGCACCAAGTGGGTGTATAGAAACAAGTTAGATAAAAATGGTGAAGTCACAAGGAATAAGGAAAGATTAGTTTGCAAGGGGTATGCACAAGAACAAGGGATAGGATATGGAGAAATATTCTCTCCCGTTGTAAGATTAGAAAGAGTAAGAACTCTTCTTGCTTACTCTACATACAAATGTTTCAAAGTTTATCAAATGTATTTTAAATCTACATTTCTAAATGACATATTGGAAGAAGAGGTCTATATAGAATAGCTAGAAGGATTTGTTGATGCTAACAACAAAAACATGGTATGTTGACTACACAAATATTTATATGGTTTGAAGCAAGCACCAAGAGCATGGTATGAAAGGCTTTGCAATTATCTTGTAAAGATTGGATTTGAGAGAACTGATGACAATAACAATCTATACTTGAAGATAGAAAAAATAAAAGGTATCTTACTATCTAAATTTTTTGTTGATGATACCATATTTGGAGGTTATGATACTTTATGTAAAGCTTTTACAAATGAAATGAAGAAATAATTTGAGATGTCTATGTTTAGAGAGATCAAATTCTTTGTGGGTTTGCAAGTACATCAAATGAAATACAGTATATACATCACTCAGTAAAAATATGTAAAGGAGATACTGAAAACTTTTGGATTGGGAGATTCCAAGCTAGTAAGCACACCTATGGTGATAGGACACAAATTGTCAAAAAATGATGATTCAGCTGAGGTGAATCAGACATTGTATAGGTCTATGATTGGAAAATATCACTATGTAGTACATAGAAGACCTGATATTGCATTATCTATTGGGATAGTTGCATTATTCTTTACTAATACCAAGGATAATCATTTGGTGGTTGTTAAGAGAATAATGATATATCTAAAAGGTACTGATGACTATGGTCTATACTATAAGAAAATGAGAAGTTTGAGTTGAGAGCCTACATTGATGTTGATTGGGCTAGAAATATTGATGATAGAAAGAGCACTAGTGGAGGAGAATTTTCCTTAGGAAAAAGGATGGTTACATGGACTGGCAAGAAACCAAAGTGTATATCTCAATCTATTGCTAAAGATGAATACATTGTCACTGTAGTAAATTGTACAGATATTGTATGGATCAAATAGCTACTCAAAGCCATGAAGGAGGAAATCATTAAACCTATGATATTTTATTGTGGCAATACAAGTGCTATAAATATATCAAAGAACCCTAGGATGCATACAAAGACTAAACACATTGCAATTAAGTATCATTACTTGAGTGAGTTAGTTCAGGATAAAGAGGTGAAGATGGAAAATGTGAATACAAAAGAGTAAATAGCTAATATCTTCACAACAACATTACTTAAGGATGCTCATGAGTATCTAAGAGGTAAAATAGGGGTGATACCCCTATCCAAGGATATTTAAGAAGCATGAGAAGTGCCCTGCATCAACTAAGATGATTGACATATGTTACACATTGATGTAGTGGATCTTACTTTAGGAGCTACCTAAAGTAATCAAATGGTTGGAGCTGCGGATTAGTCACAAGCTAGGTGATAGAGGGAGAAACTAAAAATGTTCATATATGCATATTAAGATGGCAAGTCTTTGCCATTATTATCAAAGAGGGAGAAATACAGAAAGGGAGAAAGACATAATACCAAACACAGTGAGAACAAGGAAGAAACAAGGAAAATCTACTCAGAGGGAGATAGATAGTGTTGAGGGAGATACAAGAATATAATAGGCAAGGATAGAAGCCTAAATATTAAAAAGAGGAAGTGATCAAGAGGGAGTCATAAGGATGAGTTGATTGTCTATTGATTAGAACATAATTTTTTAACCTATATAGAAGATGAAAGTTGTTGATAGAGGAAGAGGTTTCAATACAAGGAATTATTTTCATTTTGGTATTATTGTCAATACCGGTTTTCCATCAATGCCAAAGAGAGAGATTGTTGAAAATAGATCGATACAAGTATTAGAATTTGTTTCAATCATTGTCTAGTTACTGATGTAAAACCTACTTCTTGTTGGTAAGACAATTGTTTAGTTAATTTGAGTACTATCATTTATTTGATTGATGAAGAGGATTTGATCAAATGAGACAAAAAAATCACTAGATAAAAGGTTGAGTTATGGTATGAAAAAGGAGTACAAAGATTTTTTAAGATAGTGATGATATAGTGTGTTAATTATCTACTTAATGTTGCTAAGGTTGGATACACTAACTAAGTCTAAAAGAACAAGTAAGAAGAATTGAGTCTACCAAGCTTCATTGAGTGAATAGTAGGTGCCGAGAAAATTTAGTGCAAGCCAAGCATAAAATTAGTTGGAGCTAAGAAAATTCAAAGTTTAGTGTATGCCGAGTGATATAGTGGAATTCAAGTAAAGTTGAGTTGATGTTGAGCACCAGTAAACTTTAGTGTTTGTTGAGTGATCCAATTGAAGACAAGTGGAAAAATAGTTTGAAAGTTAAGTGACAACATATTGATGTCGAGTGTCAGTATTCATGTTAAATCATATATTTGACAGCTGACTATTTCATTTTTTTGAATTTTGTGAAGTGTGTGAAAGATAACTATGATGAGTTGGTGGCACAGAACTCATGGTAAACTATTTTGAGGTTAATTTAAAGTGGATTGATGGATAAGTTTCTAGAAGTGACTAAAATGAAAAGATGGGTTGATTCATTGAATCCTACCTAATCTTACCTAACCCTAAAATGGATGATAAAGGATGA
Organism: Cupressus sempervirens; assembly: GCA_028749045.1. Taxonomy (NCBI): domain Eukaryota; kingdom Viridiplantae; phylum Streptophyta; class Pinopsida; order Cupressales; family Cupressaceae; genus Cupressus; species Cupressus sempervirens. The sequence goes on along the minus strand of CM053788.1, from coordinate 343,996,720 downwards.
ATGACAAAAGATCTTAATTTTCTATTTATAGAGATAGCTAGTTAGAAGCAAGGTTGACCAATGTTTGAGAACCTAAGTTAGACAAGAGGTCTAAGGTATTGCTTCATTTAGTGACCAAACAGAACAGACTGCTATTAGCGAGCAAAACAAGAAGGCTTAAGAGTATGAATTCTTGAAGGGTGAACAAGCTATTAGAGCTGAAGTGTGTGAAAGAAAAGTAGAATGAAGGACTAAAATAGAGATTTTTAATCTACAAGTGAGTTGTAATTTGTTATCAGATCAAGCCTTACTATTACTTTCAAATCATTGTACCAGTCTAGGGTGATCCTTTGGATTAAGTTTGACCTAATAATCATTTGTAAATCCTTTAATTGGGTGAAATTCTAAGTGAATGGTCTAAAGTCCTCTAACAAGGATCACTCCTAATGGGATGATTGAAATCCTCTAACCATGTTACATTTAATAGTGTCTATTGTAACCTTTAACAGGGTTAGTCTTTCATAGGGCATCACTTCAAAAGAATGAGAATGAGTGGCATGTTATTGGTGGTATTTTACAAATTCAGTTTCAATATAAAATTATTGTGTCAAATGTTTTATTGAATCTATTAAGTTTCATGCTTACATTTCTGCAAAGTTGATTTGAAGTAACCTACAAAGTTTAAGTGATTTTATGATCTAATGGATGCATGCATAAATATGCTTTATGAATATGGGTTCACTAAACTGTGAAAAGTTTTATTTGTACATCTAGACCTTGGATAACTTATTCAAACCCCCCCCCCCCCCCCCCCCCACTCCCAATTATTCTAAAGAATTCCACCAAAGTAAACCATCTACATTACATACATACAACATATCACAATTTCATGTGAGGAAAATATTGTTGAAATTAAAGATATTAGAAATGTATTCATCAAAAAATTGAATAGTAACAAACAAGTCCATTTTATAGAAAATAGCAATTCATAATCTCTTTTCAAAATTTATATTTATTTTTTGGTTCAAATCTATGGATTATAATTAAGAAAATTGGAACTTTGTTTAAAATTTAAATTTATATACTTAATGTCATTAGAGGTTTAGAGTTGTCTTATAGAAGTTGTAAGGACGAGTTATCTTATAAAAAAAGATAAAGTTCATATATCTATGACATAATACATTAAAAAACATGGCATCCTGACTGCAATTTGGAGAGAACAATTTTGTTCATGAAACAAGTCAAGAAAACCTATAATGAATTTGAAGTTTACAAATTTGCAAGAAAAAAAATAGAGAAAGTATTTTTTTCCTTATGTTATTGTCTTGGAAAATAATGGAAGTGATGTTATTATTTAGTGCAATGGTAAAAGTGCCTTGAATTTCAAATGTTTGCAACAAGTAGATAACTGTTGACATGTTTTTTTTGTAGCTTTCAAATGGTATTTTTGTAAGTTTTGGTAAATGTTTCTTGAGAAGTTCTCCATTCATGTTATAGTCAAAAATGTCATCTTCACTTTGTATGATACATTGCATGAAAGGTTCTTAGGAAATGCTTCTTATTTTGTCACAACCAATGTACTTTACAATTTTGGTGGTTGACGATGGTACCAATGATGGTTTTTGGTGGCATTATGTGCAAAGAAGCTTGTACAATGATAAGTAAGCATTATTTTGTTTTAGAATACTAGTCACTTGAAATTCAAATCAACATTTGTGTATGGATTTTATAGTTTGATTATATATTAATAAAAATTAATTTTGTTTAAAAGGTTCTATGTTTTTGTTTCTTACTTGGGTATTCGAGGAGACAATATTTTGTAAAGCAATCCTTGTAGAATCATCATAGAGATAATCAATGAATGTGGATCCTGTTGTTTTAATAATGTTTGTCCCTCATGGTTCACTTCATACAAAATTCTTCAAGAGGAGGAATGGGTTGTGTTTTGAAGAGAGTATTTATTGTATTGTTGCATATGCTAAATTAGCATTGAAGTTAGCAACTATAACTCACAATAGGAAGAATTTTTTTATTGAGTGTAAAATAAATTTTATTGTCAAAACAAAAATTATTTTTATTTTATAAATGAAATATATAGCTTACAAGTGTTGTGTCATATATGGAGTTTCCATCTTTGACATTGAGTTGGTACTCCTTTGGTATTTGTCTGTGAGCATCCACATAACACCTGGGCAATGTGCCAATTGAGCACTTGGTTGGTGAGTGGATAAGTTGAGTTATTCTTGTATCAGGTATACATTTTTATTCCTTATAGATTGAGTCAATGGTTTCAATTGATGATTGTGTAGTGAATTGGATGTAATAATCAACAACCCCTCTCTCATACTGTGTTTTATGTTTTAGTACAAAATATTTTAAATGAACACTTGATCCAAGAAAGAGGTGGTTGATAAACTTATCAATCAACTGATATGTTATGTTTGTTGTAATGGTCAGTTTCCCATAACTATCAATAAAGTCAGCATTTACTATTGGTGCTTTGGCTAGGCTTGCAAAATTTTTTGCATATGCAAGTCTGTATGTGATGAGGACATCACCTTCAAAAGAAGTTGTTGATTGCATTGTATTAATATCAATGATGCTAGATGCAATCTTTTCTTCTATATTGAGTTTGTGAGGAGAAATAATTATTTATTTTGTAGAATGTAGTTATATGAAAGGCATTGGAAACAATTAAAAATATTTTGATGAATTGTTACCTTTTATGTAGTTGTATATCATCAAAGTTGTTGTCATCTTATAAAGTATTCCCTTCTTCAAACAAGAATGTCTACAGAGATCTAGATAATGTTTCCAAGTTAATTAGGAATTGCAACTGAATATAGGGAAAAATAATTCATATGTGTGTAAAAGATGGAAGGCATAAGATATGATTAGAAATAGATATGTAGACAATGTTTCCAAAATAAATAGGAAATGCAAGTGAATATAGGGAAAAATCATTCATATGTGTGCTAAATATGAAAGGCATAAGATATTATTTGAAATACCATTTTCCAACTAGTATGAGCTTTTGCCTATTAGGTTGGTGGTTAGTGTTGCTTTCATGTTGCCTTGATCAGAGCCTTTTTTTAATGGTTCATTAGCATCAATCCCAATCTTAATATTAGTTGTGATGTTTTTTGAGTGCTCCATTTTGAAAAAAACTCTAGATTTAAGGGTCAATTGAAATAGGTGTTATTGTGCATGTGATTAATTATTGTAAAAAAATATTAAAAATGATAATTTAATTATGTACATAGAATCAATTATCATGTGTTTGATTTTATAATTTCTTATATCTATACAAATATATTGTCATTATATTTAATATAAATACATTGTAAGGTTAATTTTTCCTAAATGTTAGAAGAAATAATAGTGAAACATAAAACTATTAGTTGGAGTTGGAACAATTGGTACATTAGAAGGATGGGAAGTGTTTGGCTTAGAAGCAAAATCCTGCAATAGAAGACTTGTGGTGGACCATTTTTAATGTGCACCAATTTATAGACAATTACAAAGTGATTTAAATAATATTGTTCTAGTAGTAAAATAAAATTGGTAAAATAAAATTTCTTGATAATGCAAAAAAAGGTCAATAAAATCTACGTAAAATATGTGAAAACTATTCATTTTATCTAACTTAAGTAATGGAATTGTAGTAATTTGTTAGATATAGTTGGAATGCATTTTAAATAAGTTGGGAAGCAATAATTTTGTATAGCAGTATGAAAGCATTGTACTTTTTGGTTATTTTGAGTGAAGCAAAATGAAGTTGTGAAAGCTAGAGTTTAATGCATAGAGATATTGCAAAGTGATTTGACTAATATGTATCTAGAACATTGAATTTTGTAGATAGAAGATCAATATTGTGGATCCAAAAATGATCCAATAAACTACTGACATCCATTGTTGGTTTGTCAGTGAGAAGAGATAATATGTTATTGATGGGTGTACGTATGAATTATAAACATTTGTAATGCGAAAAGTATCATCATGGTGCAAAATATCAATTGGTCAAGGATTTTAGACATTTAGTTGCAAAGGTACTAATTTTCAACACTATGGTAGTCTTTGCACACCATGTCAATAGGCCATGAATAGATAGCATAGAATAAGAATTGTACATTCCATGTATCAAGTGAAGCTGTTAATTTGTCTTGTCTCTTGTTTCTTGAAAGTATACAACAGTTCCTTTTAGAAAATAGTGGTCATGGACAATTTCTGGTGTGTAAAATGTGAAGCTTTGAGTATTCAAAGAGAATATAATGAGATGGTCCTTTGCTACAAAATAAAGGATATATTGAATTTTCTAGGGTCTATATTTTGTAAATGTTGCATTTCATTTTCTACTTTGTGTAATACTGTAAAGTTTTGGTGTTGCAATTTGTTCATAAAAAAATAATGATTCAATATTTCTTACACAAGACAAAGTAGTGTAGGTCAGACCATGTTGATAGACTTTGGAAGGATCAAAAGAAAGTGTGTCCATTGTTAAGCCTTGTGCTCTATGGATGCTTCCTACAGATGCTAGTTCAAGAGGGAATTTCTTTCGAGTAATAATTTTTGAAGATATTTTTACTTTCTTGGCTATTTTCATTATTGGTGTCTAGGAAGGAAGAATTGAATTTGTATAAAACCTTTGCATTTTGTTACATCATGATTTACCAATTGTTTTGTTATTAAATTCAATCAATAATATGTCTTCATGGTTAGTTGTATGCATTTGAAAAATAGAGTCAACAAAATTGACTAGTCCATCTTATGCATCTAGGTTTCCATCTATTAATTATATTAGAACTCTAGGTTTTACATAGATTACAGTAGGTAGTGCATTTTTCTCAAATTTGTAATGGATATTGTCAATTTGATAGTTGCTTCCATCAACAACTTCAAAGACATAAATTTTACTTGGTAAGAATTCTAACTTTCGTCTATTGTGTTCATCAACAATTGAATTTCTATGAAACAAAAATGGCACTTTTGGATCCTTAGGAGGAGTATTGTAGCGTGTTGTGCTCAAGTAAGAAATGTCTTGATCATTTTGTTGTCCTATTCTTGTACGGTTTAGGACTGAAATGAAGTGTTGATTTTTTTGTCTAAGGACACTATGTAATTTGAAGCATACTATGTTTTCAAGTCAAAATGTGTATAGAATTTGTTCACCACATATTGTTGGCTACTCAAATATCCAAGTATGACAAGCAAGTTGTGCCTCCAATACAAGTCACTAGAAATTATGATTTCAACATTTCCAAATGGACTTGTTGGTGTATGTTTTATTTGAAAAAGCCTTTTTCCAATATTTTATGGCATTCTAGAACCAATAAGGGTGAACTCGTTAATGAGAAATACTTGTAGCTGATCTAATTTTTTGCTCAGCTTGTCAAGTATGTTTGAATCCAAAACTAGCATCGTAGAAGAGTTACATAGTATGTGGAATATTGAATGTGCAGTGATGCCACCTCCACTGAATGTATCTTTCCCTATGGAGGCCACTATTAGTTTGTGGTGATTGATCAAGGAAGTACTATACATACTTCATAATTCTTTTGGGTTCAGGGTTGTGGCCAATGTATGGCCGACATATGATTCACATGTTGTAACCCTAAAATGGAAAAAATACTTTTATAAAAGGGCTTAGGGTTAGGTATCTTTTTTATAATGTGGGATGCAAAATTTCTTCTTGCGGCGGTGTTGGGCTATAAGGGATTATGGATTGTAATTAGGTTGTAATCACTGGACCATAATAATATTGGACTTGCTATTTGGTGGATGTAGCCTAGGGCTTGGGTGAACCACATTAAATATTGGTGTCTTTTGTTCTCTTCTATGTGATTTATTATTATTTTTTGTTGTTTATATTTTCATGTAATTGCTATTTATGTCTTTGGTTTTTCATCCTAATAAGTAGTGTCAGAGTGAGGTTGTTTTTTAGTTTTCCTCTACAAGAAAGTCTCATGGTTGAGTGGGACTTTAATGGTTGAGTGGGAGCAATGGAAAATGAGGGTAAGCTGAAGGTCTGTTACCTGTGACATTTTACCACTTTTCTATCTGCAAACAATTTCAAATAACAACATCTTTCTTAGCTAACAACTTGTGACCTACACTCAACCTAGTCTTGTTTCTTAGTTATCTCATTCTTTTCCTTTAGTGCTTGTCATACTCTATGTCATGATAGTCATAATATTTGGCCATTCTAGCCACTACTCAAACTACTCATACCTTAGTATACAACACTCTTATCTTATTTCTTTGAGACTAGATTCTAGTGTGGTCCTTGTCTAAGTTTTTCTTTTTGTCCTTGTCTATGACTATGGAAAAAAGGAGCAAAAATGTGTTTTATCCCCTTAGACTTAGATGAGGTAACATGACATGGGTCACTTTCCAGTTCATATATGGTCTATGTCTGATTCATCTAGTGAGGAGTCTTTAAAATCTCTTTCACCTATTAGATCACCTTGTGTTCAAAGAATGTTCTCTATCAACTTACAACAAACTAGGAACCCCTTGTATCAAGAGGATCCCAAAACTAGCAAGGGTCATATATCTCCAAACAACATAGCTGAATTCTTCTGTAGAGGACATTTCTAATCAAAACATACTAAAACCATTCACATTCCTAGAATGGGTAATCAAGGACCTGAATAGGGAGAACATAGTAGAGACCAAAATCAAAATAGAATTGAATGGCATAAGGAACCTCTCTTTACTAATGAGAATGAGGAAGAGGTAGAAATACTCCCTGAACACATCGAAAAGTTTCGTAAGGAAAAAAAATTCCAAAAATTTATGGAAATCTTACTTAATGAAGAGAAAGAGAAATACTTTCTCAAACTTTCCCAAGAGGGAGCTAAGCTAACCCATCACTTTAATGTTGAAACTATCCTTACACCTAAAGAGGAAACTAAAACATCCAAATTGAAAAAATAGTTGAAGATCATGCAAGACCAATTAGCTCAAATGATGAGTGATAAAGAAAAACCTACAAAAACATACACCTTAGAAGCTCTTTGTCCATTCCCATTTGACTAGAGTGTAGATATGCCTCCTTTTCCAAGAGGAGTTGAATTACCTAAGTAAGATAAATACTTTGGAACTACCGATCCCCAAGATCATTTATGGGAATTCAAGGCCTTCTCTATGGAATTTATGCATGATCAAACATATCTCATTTTTCTATTCCCAATAAGTCTAGCTAGTCAGGCTATGGAGTGGTTTTCATAGTTGCCTCCTAGTATAAAATGTTTGATGAGATTTCTAACCTACTTGTCTAGTAGTACTCTCACAAAATCCAACACTTGGTTAACATATGAGACTTGTGTAACCTTAAATAGAAAGTTGGGGAACCTTTTCTCACATTTCTTTAGAGATGGAGATAACTGTACACCAAATATTCATGAAAGATTCTTGAAATGGAAAAGCTTGATATCTTCATCAATAATCTCCTACCTAATTTTGAATACATAGTTCAACTCCAAGGTCCACACATCTTTGAAGACATGGTCACACAAGCTATTTTTATAGAGGAATTCATGGTCAAAAAGGATGAACTAACCCTTCATAAGGACACAAAACATGGATCCACCTCTAATAAGGACAAACCAAAGTATGTGAAGAAAAATTGAGATGTTGTGCATGATTGAGTTGTTGAAAACATTACTCATAAACTTGCTAAGGCAGCCTTCAATCTTATAGACAATCTCAAAGCATACAAGAATGTTGAGAAACCTCCTTCTGACAATAAGATGTCTAGAAACAAACCAAAAAACACCTATTGGGTCTCATGCCCAAAATAAGAATATAAACCTCTTGGTGAACCTTTGGATGTGGTCTATAAGACCTTGCTATAAAATAAGCTCATTTCTCCATTGGATAACTCTTGTCCTTATGATCCAAAACCATGACTACCATGGTGGAATATAGCTACATTTTGTGAATATCACCAAAACAAAGGTCACAAAACTAGCAACTACAAAGGTCACAAAACTAGCAATTGCATAAACTTACGTCACAAAGTCCAAGACTTGATTGATGATGGTGACATTTTTGTGGATAGACATAACAAGAACTTAGATCAGAAGGCTTTCAAGAAGCCATTCTTATCTTACAAAAAGGAAGAAACCTCAAAATATAAATCTCATAACAAGATTAACTATACGTGCTCTAATGATGATGATGAGATAGTCCACATGGTTGAACCCATGGATGTTGAATATTGTGATGTTATCACCATCAAGGGAAAACTAGACAAAACTAAACCTAAGAGACCATTTCTCTTAAGGAGCCCTTCTTCCAGTACATTTAATAATGAACAATCATAATCTTGTGCTAATGTTGTTACACATTCTCATGCCAAGTTGGTACTCAAATGCCCTACACCTTCTGCTCATGATATCGAACAAAACAAAGAAAAACCTCTTGGTGGTCCTTCTAGCAAAGGAAAAAAACTTGCAACAACTTCTACGACTACTAGCTATAGTATCCTCGATCAGTTACAATGAAATAATGCTCAAATCACAATCTATTAGTTGCTCAAAATCTAGCCTACTCATAGGCAGATTCTTGACAAAGCCTTCACTGAGGCAAATGTACCTCAAGATCTTCATCTTGAGAGATTCCAATCTATGGTAGGTCATCTGACCTCACCTTACTGTATGTCCTTCTTTGAGGCTGATGATAATTCACTTAGTCATCCACATAATTAACCTGTATACATAGAGGTCATGATACACAAAAAATGTGTTCATCATGTGCTTATTGATAATGGAGCTAGTTTAAATATTGTCTTTGCTACTTTGCTTAGACAATTGGACTATTCTGAAGAGTCCATTGATCCTCATTGCAAGATAACTATCAAAGCATATGATGAAGTCAAGCAAAAATCTTTAGGTTTGGAGGTGTTTCCTCTTTACTTTGGTCCTATAGAAAGGGATGTCACTTATCAAGTCCTCAATATTCCCTTGGCTTACTATATTCTGCTAGGAAGACCATGGATACATGAGATGTGAGATGTGCCTTCTACTTATCATCAATTCCTAAAATTCCCATTTCATGGCTCTAAAGTCACCATACTTATAAGTACTAGTTATACTTGTAACATGCTGAAATATACTGAAAAAATTGTGCCTGCTAATAGAGAATCTATGAACTATCATGATAACAAGTAGAAACAAATTGAATAGTCACTCAAGTTGAAAGAAACTAGAATGGGTGAATATCACATAGAACTAGTTCTATCTTTGAGATCTCTTCCTGAGTATCATCATCATTATGGGAGACCCTTTGAAGTGAAGAGACCTTTTGTGTTGACACCTCAAACTAAGTATGATGGCACTTTTGTCAAAGCTACTATTTCTCTCAATGATGAAGTTGCAAATAGAGCTATTGCCACATGGATCTACAAAGAGGAAACTCTAGTAGATCTCATCGAAAAAGTCTCGTGAAATTACTCCTAAGAAGTATGGTCCTAGTCTTAGACTCACGAAATGCTTTGTCTATAAGGGAACTAGTCCTACTGGATGCAACAAAATTGGTCCAATTCATCCTGTCAAAGTGATAGCTAGAAGGAATCAAGATACATTTGGTCTAGGCTTCAAGAAGATTCCCTTCCATCTAGGGAGTAACAAATTTATAATAGAACCTAAGATTCAATCTGAACATGAGTCACAAGCTGAGTCTAATGACTATGAAGACAATGTTGATGATAAGGATCCTTATCCTTATCCAATTCCTGATGATTTGGCTAAATTCTTTGTAGACCTAGATGAATTTGTACTACATGTTAGTGCCATGGATGGTGATAGTGATTCTTTTGAGGATACTACTAGTTCACATCATACCCAACAAGAACAAGGAGAGTCTAGTCTTGCTTTACACATTGAGTACCTTTGTAAAAATCTAGATGATGAAGGAGATTTTTTTCTTATCACTATTGGGGAATTCTATAGTCTATCTCCATGCAGTATAGATTCTCAAGAGTATGAATTTGACTCTCTTAGAAGAAACTATAGGCAAAGGCATAGATCAAGTTCATGTCTATGAAAAACTCCTCAAAGTAGGCTAATTGTTGACAGTTAGGTTGAATGAGTCATATCGAACTAGTGTCCTTGGGTCTTTGATTAATGATGTTAGTGCTAAAAGGCATTTGAACACACTTGTGGGAAAAGCTGCTCTATGTCTTGAATTTATTGTCCAAGCATTTAATGATTATATTATGAACACAATCAAATCTGCCACATCTCTTTCACTAACATATCTTGAGCTCATAGACTAGAATTCCAATGTATCTAGTGAAGTCCTCACATTCCAAAATGACTATGCTCTTGCCTGCTATTTAAACATTGTCAAACCTATAATGTCTTCCACTAATGAAAAAATCATAAACATGACTATAACTGACATCAAATATTGATGTCATACAACAAAAAATAATCTGATGGTGAAAACCACATTGTGGTAGTGTCAGAACCTAAAAGGGTAAAAATAAAAGATGCATCCAAGTGTGAAAAGCTCTCTAAGGCACTAGCATATGAGATATTTGATGCACTTCCTAGTCATTTTTAGGAAAGATCATTAGTGTTGATAAAGCCAACATAGCTGATCAACTTGGGAATAGAAAAACAACCTCAAATAATACATCTTGCACAATTGTTATCTCCGAAAGAAAAACTTCCAAGAGAAAAGATAAAATTTGTGTGGACATACTTAGACATGCTAGGATTAGATCTTGATCTCATTATGCATCACTTGTCTATCACACTAGGAGTTAAAATAGTCAAACAAAAGCTTAGAAAAAGGCATCCTCATGTTGCATTGCTTATCAAAGCTGAATTGGAAAAATTTCTTAAGGCTGGTTTCATCCATGCTATTGATTATGTTGAATGGATATCAAGCATTTTCCTAGTCTCCAAGCATAACAAATATATCAGAGTCTATATAGGTTTCCAAGATCTGAACTTAGCATCTCTGAAGTATGATTTCCACTGCCTAACATTGATATGATAGTGGACATGATGGAAGGATATGAGATGTACTCACTCATGGATAGTTATTCCAGTTATAATCAGATCAAAATTTCATCACAAGATCAATAAAAGACTACTTTCACTTGTGCATGGGGAACTTTCAGTTGGAACATGATGTCATTTGGCTTGAAAAATGTTGGTGCTACATATCAAAGGGTAGTCACTACAATTTTTCATGACATGATGCATAAAACAATGGAGGACTATGTCAATGATACTCTAGTTAAGAGCACAAAGTGCAACACTCACCTTCAAGATTTGGGACCTATCCTAGATCACATGGAGAAATTTAGTTTGAGAATTAATCCCAAGAAATGTGCATTTGGTGTAACATCTGGGAAATAACTTGCCAACATAGTGTCTACAAAATGAATCAAGGTCAATCTAGAGAAAGTTCAAGCAATCATGGTTCAAGCAATCATGGATATACCTCCACCTCATAATATCGGTTACATGAGGGGCTTACAAGGAAGACTCTAATCCATTCACAAATTCATCTCACATCTGGTGGATAGGTCACAACCTTTTACCAAGACTCTACATAAAGGTGTGAAATATAACTGGAGCCAAGATTGTGATCAGAGTCTAAAAAAGATAAAGCAATACCTTACTAATCCATTGATCTTGATGCCTCCTATTTATAGGAAGCCTCTTATTCTATACATCTCAACAAGAGAGACATCTCTAGGTATCTTACTAGCTCAAGAGGACAATGAGAACAAGTAAAATGTTGTTTACTTTTTGAGTTGCATGTTGATCTCTTATGAAAAGAATTACAATATCATTGAGAAGGCTTTCTTGGTAGTCATCTTTGCTTCCCAAAAGTTGAGAAACTACATACTTGCCCATACTACATGACTATTTGCTAAAATTGACCTACTAAAGTACTTACTCAGCAAGGTAGCTCTAATAGGAAAGTTGGCTAAGTGGGTCATGATACAAAGTGAGTTTGACCTTCAGTATATTTAATGAAAGGCTATCAAAGGACAAGAAATTGATGATTAGCTAGTAGAAGCATTGATGTAGAGTCTTCTCCCACTAAACATTGATTTTTTTGATCAATCAATTATGATGCTCACACATCAAACTTGGGTGATGTTCTTTGATGGTTCCTTTACACAAAAAGGATCCGATGTTGGACTAATATTCATAACAACATAGAGGTACTCACTTCTTAAGGCATACAAGATTTTATTTCCTTGTACAAATAATATTGCAGAATATGAAGCTCTCATTAATGGCATTAATATTATAGTTGAATAGATAGTTGATCGGTTGAACATCTTTGGTGATTCACAACTCATAATCAACTAGGTCAATGATGTATATTAGATAAAAAATGAGAAATTGATTCCTTATAAACACATGGTGGATGATCTAAAGAAATACTTTGCTCATATCACTTTTCAACAAGTTTCTCGAGAAAACAACAAAGTGGCTGATGTCATGGCTACTATTGCTTCCTTGTTACATACGCCAGAGAATGATCTTCGATACGAGTTCCTAGTGGAAACATTATTGTACCCTACCTATGAAACCCTTGAATCTCAGATGATCTATTCTATTATAGGACTCAATTCATCCCACAAACACCACATATACTCCTATTTGCATGACCAAACTATTCTAGATGGTCTAACCAAGAATGAAAAATGTCACCTTATCCACAATGCTTCATGGTATGTCATTTTTGCTGATGACTTGTTTAGGAGAGGTCTCAACAAAATAATCCTTAGGTGTCTAGAGCTCGATGAGTTCAAATGTCTTTAATCAATGTCCAAGAGGGCATTTGTGGATCTCACTCAAATAACTTGACACTACCTCATAAACTTATTAGAGCTAGTTACTATTTGCCAAATATGGAGCAAGAGGCAATAAAATATGCCAAGTCCTATAAGTAACGCCAGCTCCATGGGAATCTAATTCATGCTCTAGCTAGGGAGCTAATTCCATCTATCACACTATGGCCATTCCAACAATGGGCCTTTGATCTTGTGGGTCAAATTCACACATCATCTTCAAATGGACACAAGTTCATTCTTATAGCTATAGACTACTTCACTAAGTTGGTAGAGGCAGTACCTCTCTCTATTGCAAATGGAAAAACTGTAGCTTTTTTCATCTTTAATTACATCATATGTAGGTATGGATCACCTTCCTCCATTATTACTAACAATGGAGGACAATTCAAAAATAAAAATCTTAAGGAGTTATGCAAAAAAATTAGAATCATGCAACACTAGTCTTATATCTATTACCCCCAAGGTAATGGTCAAGTAGAGGCATCCAACAAGGTGAACCTTAAGATCCTTCATTGCACAGTTAAAAAACCTAGAAGGGACTAGCACCTTTAGATTAATTCATCTTTATGGGCTTATAGTACAAGTATCAAAGCTCCAACAAGTACAATGCCCTTTGCTTTTGTCTATGGAGTGGATTTTGTACTTCCAATTGAGGTTGAGATTCCTACTCTAAGAATCTCTATGAAGGGCCTTACTACTGACAATGACTAGAGAATATCTTGGCTTCAAGAGCTAGTCTTGTTAGATGAATGTTGATAAGTGGCATGTGATCATCTTTGAGCTTATTAGCAGTGTATGTCCAAAAGTTACAATAAGAAAGTAAAACCACATGACTTCCAACTAGGTGATCTTGTTCTAAAAGAAAATTCTAAAAATTAGCAACAATAGGTACAAAAAGGGATCATAATCACTACATAATGCTTATCAAATTTCTTGGTCCCTACATAATCACTGCAATGTTCGAATCTGGTGCTTATCAAATTTCTATAGCTACGAAAGAGGTCCTCAAGGAGCCCATCAACACTCTCCATCTGAAGGGGTTCTACAATTGATCTAGTTTCCAAAGCTCTTTGTATATACTTAAATGTCCTTAAAAAATCAAAAAATTACCACAAGTCCTAAAAAAAATTCATTACATTGGTGAAAACCTAGCAATAGTTTACCTCGGTAATACCAAAAAAAATTCAAAACCTCAAAAATACAAAAAAATAAAAATAAGAAAAATACAAAAAGAATGAAAAAGAAAAAATGTGCCATTGATGAAAACCTGGAAAATAGGCATCATGGTAGCAAAAAAAGAATCTCTGCCAAGAAGGAGAAAACCTAGTAAATAGGCACCTCTTGCTTCAAATGCTATATCTCACAGCACATCTTCTAGCTCATGTATAGTTAGTTGCTTGCTTTACTTTGCTACTTTTGCTCATGTATCCATGGACTCAATCTTGTCATAACTCGGAGGAAACACCCTATAGTATCATAGGAGTCTCTTTTGTGAAAGTCACTAGTTGTTCTAACTATGTCTCCCTACTATTGCTAGTGTCACTTTTCGAGATTCCTCTCATGGATAATCTCTCAAGTGATAGTCACTAGTTGTTCTAACTGCATCTTCCTACTGTAGCTAGTGTCACTTTTTAGGATTCCTTTCATATATAATCTCTCTTGCAATAGTCACCAGTTGTTCTAACTATGTATGCCTACTGTCACTAGTGTCACTTTTCAAGATTCCTCTCATGGATAATCTCTTTTGTGATAGTCACAAGTTGTTCTAACTACATCTGACTACTATCGCTAGTGTCTCTTTTTGAGATTCCTCTCACAAAAGATTTCTCATGCCAGTCACTAGTGGTCCTCACTGTGTCTATCTACTGTCACTTAGTTTTCTACTAAGGTTCCTCTTACTAAAGATTCCTCTTTGACTTTAGTCACCAGTTTTTCTAACTATGTCTATCTACTATTGTCACCCTACTAGAGGGATTTCTTTCATCCATATTCTGGACATAGACACTTGACATCAATCCTATAACACTGAACATGAACTCAAAAAGATAAACTTGTTTCGATACATTAAATTTTTCTTTGTTTGTTTTTCTTTTGCTTTATCATATCTCTTTGAGCAACTTGATGATGTCTCTTTCGACTAAGAAAGTGAGGACTGGGGGCATGATCTTTTCTTTGTTTTCTATTTGTGGTTTAGTTCCAATGATATGAAGCATCCATATAAAAGGGGTGTACACTATAAGAGCCTCCATCTCGTATTGGATGGTCGTGTGTACCTCGACTCCTTTTATATGGATTCTTCATTGAGGTTGGTTCTTTTCCTTGCTTGTTTGAGTGAATTCTCTATGCTATAGTAACTACTGATACTCATCCTACTAAGTGAACATATGGGTCATTGCAAGTATATCTAGCACATTTCTATCTCAAGTTATGAATGCAAGGGTTGTTGCAGATAGAAAAGTTGCTAATTACTTGGCATAAGAAGGATCTCTCATGTGTCTAGTATGTCTGCATGTAAGAAACATTTTGGTCATCCTAGCATTTATGCTTTGATGCTTATGTTAACTTGCTACATTAAATGGTACAAATGTTTTGGTCATTATAGCTTCTTGTGCCTTGAATGCTTACATTTAATCCCAATAAAACTAGAACAGGTGTCCTATTCATATTCCTATGATTGCAATGTTAGTGGGGATTGTATGACACCTATGATTCACTACATTCTAAGTGATGATAATTATCAAAGCTTGGTAACAGACCTAGGGTTGCATCTAGTTTAAAATTGCATCTAGCATAGGATTGCATTGCATAGACACATGGTTTTATTGTAGATTTACTTACTTCCTTCATGATGAAAAATCATTTGATGTCTTCAAAGTATCATATTTCTTCATGGCTACACAAGCATTTAGTTCTTTTGTTCATCCTATCGATCTTCATGAGAGACATCCTCATGCAAAAATTGACATGCTAACAATACAAAAGCCCTAAAACATGCTAAAATAACCTCAAAATGCATGAAAAACTTAATGCAAAGCAAGGTTATTGACTACTCACTGGATTCCCATAGTCAGTTAGTCAGTTGTGTCATTAGGAGTGCTCAAATCAATGTGTAGACAAGGGGACAACCATTTTCACCTCAAAGCTCTATTCTCCACAAAAGTTAAAAGTGCAAATGATTTGAAAATGACATTGTGGACACACATATAGATTTTGCCCTAATTTTTCAAAGTGCTCTAATTTGCATGAAAATCAACCCTTGTCTAATTTGACCCCTCTAGATCCATTTTCAAGATCAAATTCAAATTCTAACACACTTAAGTTGCTAAAAAATGCATTTTAAAATTTTAGGACCAATGTGGTCAAATGCTTGTGCACTCCAATTTTTCTAATACTTTGTGAATCTTGGAATCTTTTCAACTCACAATTTCTTCAAATTTTCCAAAAATTTTGGAAAAAGTCAATTGAAGTCAATCTTGGTCAAACTTGGTCTTCTAGACCTCGTAAACACTTCAAATCAACTCCAAATTTTTTTTGATCATTCTGACCTCTTCTATATCTTCAAAATTTCCAATTTCTTTCATATTTCTCTATATACTACTCTACATCATATTTCTAGTGTGTCATCTTTTGATGTCACTCCCGAGGGGGCAAGATGATTACATTATTGACTCTCAATTTTAACTCAATCTGAATCTTATGTCCTCATTACTCAGGGCATCTCATCACTCGAGCCATCTTGTCCCTTCATCATCTATTTCATATTTTTATCAACTAATCATACCTTATTGCAGTCCTTAATAGAGTTTGATGGATAGGTATCAGGATAGTCTAAACCTCGACTCCTGAGGGTCAAGCCTCATTTTGGGGATGATTCTATGACTCATGATGGGATCTTGCTACCTTTTATGGCTAGGTATCTAGGTGTTCTATTTGAATCCCTTAAGGTTAACCTCCATTCTAGAGATAATCTTTAAAAGCTTATTGATCTAGGTATCTAGGTGTTCTATCTAGATCCCTTAATCTTGAGCTTCATTCCAGAGATAATCTTTAAAAGCTTATCAATCTAGGTATCTAGGTGTTCTATCTAGATCCCTTAAGGTTAAGCTCTATTCTAGAGATAATCTTTAAAATCTTATTGATCTAGGTATCTACTTGTTCTATCTAAATCCTTGAAGGTTAAGCTTCATTTTGGAGATAATCTTTAAAAGCTTATCAATCTAGGTGTTCTATCTAGATCCCTTAAGGTTAAGCTCCACTCTGGAGATAATCTTTAAAAGCTTATTAATCTAGGTATCTAGGTGTTTAATTTGGATCCCTTAAGCTTAAGCTCTATTCTAGAGATAATCTTTAAAAGCTTATCAATCTTGGTATCTATGTGTTCTATCTGGATTCACTAAGGTTAAGCTCCATTCTGGAGATAACATTAAAAGCTTACCAATTGATCTATGTATCATCAATCACAAAGCCAATCTCATTTCTTGATCTTTGCATCATACTTTTGATTTCTTTGAATTTAACATCTTGCTCGCACATTCATTCAAAGAGGGGCAAAAGTAATTCCCCAAAATTGTCACATTGCCATATTAACCAATTTTGGTCTATTTTGATCAACCCTGAGTCCTTTTTTACTAAGCAATTCTTATTCTGATGATTGCTATTTGAGCTAATTGTCAGATGTAGAAACCCTAATCTTCATTAATCACATTCTCTATTTAATTCCTCAGTATCGACTCACATTAGCTACATTAAGCCTGTTGATTAGATTTAATTTAATTTAAAGTGTTCATACTTTGGTTAAATTAAATTATCTCTTAAAGCTAATGTGCAAGGGAATTAAGCATATTTAATTTAATGAGATAATGTCTTTATTTTAATTATTGGATTTAATTACTCAATTTATTAGAAATGTGCATTTATGAGGTCATATCTCATTTTATTAAATTAAAATAACCTTGCAAATGATTCTCTTCAGTTCAGGAATGGGAATTCAAAGTGATCTATCTCTAGAAATGGAATTGACTCAATCTAGTCATTCTCACACATAGGTGAATTTCAATTAATTCTTCATTATACTTAGGATCTAAGTTAGTTAAGCTCACCTACACTGGGAATATTCCATCTTAACTAGATCTCAGCTTCAATCCTGACCATTCATTTGAGTTGATCTCAACCATTGATTGATTTTGGGAATTCTATTCAAGAGGCTTCTAATTCCTCATTACAAAGGTTGGAATTGAATTGCATCGAATTTTTGTTTAAATACTTACTCACTCACTTAATATTTTCATAGTTGTCTTTGCTTAGCATTAATATCATATAGATTAAAAATGCCCTCATATAGCTTAATTTTCTTTTATCTATTATTAGATTAATTGCATTCTCATTTAGACTAATTGTACTATCATATAGCAGCATAAATCCTTCATACTAAAAGGTTTAGTTGTTGACTTCTTAGTCTGAGAGAAAATGCAAAACCCTTCTAGTTAGAATGCAATAGGTCACAATGATTAGATTACTTGGATGAATAATTCAATGTTCATTCTGGGATGATCTCTCAGGTAAAGACCATGTTGAAGTGTGTGTGAGAATTCGAGGCCCACAATTCACATATACAAAAGTAGATATTTCTCTTTACAAAACAATTTTGAAAGTTGCATTTGAAATTTAATGTTAGAATTAGTTTCTCCATTGATTATTCAATACCAAGAGGAAATTGATACCTCATTAGAAAAATCTTAATCTATGGTCCCAACTCCCTTGACAAAGTAACTTTAATAAAACAAAAGAAAAGAAAAGAAAAGAAAAAATTTGACCTAGAAAACATAGATAGCCATATAAAATATTATGAAATGTATTTGCAAGAGCTTTTGTTAAAAAATTAGGATATTGTTATGGATGAAAATTAAAAAATTCTAGAAACTTCTACTAAACCAAGCACTAAAACTTACCATCTATAAACACTCAGCCACATGAAATGGAGGTCTAATGGGGCACAAACTCATACATAGAAGAAGAAATAGTACAACCTCTCTACATAGTATATTCATATAATATGGGTAATAAAGATGATACTTTTACTAAACGTTATGATATTTGATTAATTTGTAAACAAGAACCCAATACGTAGTAACTTAGTTACAAACAATAATGGTACTAAGAGTTGGAGAAAGACAATAATGAACTGGTGTAACCTTATGTCTCTCAAGATCTTTTGATTAATGGGCAAAATGCATTGCAATAGATTGAACTACCCAACAAGCTCTTTGGGATGCTCATTGCTAAGGGGAACTCCATAACCAAACAATGTTATTCATTCAAACAATATTGCAAAAAAAATAATTGGAAATTTATCAGTGAATACATTTATTGCCTAACACCTATTGTAAATCTATGTTTTAGTAGGATATGACTACTAATTAATTATATCAAGTGTAAAATAAATAAGATGGTGATTATCCAGTAACTAATGCAAAAAGAATTTCATGTTGTACATACAAAATAATGAACTTAGCATAGCATCATGTGACATGTATTAGTTAAATTCTATTGTAGAAGGAACACCTGTTAAAGTTCTTATAGAATGTACATACCAAGCTTCAAAAATATTAAATAAAATCTTTCCTTTCAAGAAATCCATGAACAAAATTTGGATTAAAATGTAAACATGAAGCATATTTTTCCTTCACAAAATGTAACAATTAAAAACAAGTGCAAAGATCATTTATTCTTACCTTTCAATATTTCAATATTCTCTACTAGTTTTGATAAACAGAAGTAGCTAATCATATAAAATAGCCCCCATGTCTAAAAGAACAATCAAACTCCACAATAACCCTCCCACTTGTAAGAGTTTCCAACTATGTAATTTTCAAAGTGGCCGCATATAAATAAATTTAAAATGTAGATACTATCCCACCAAGTTATATTAAGTAGAATCCTTAAAGAGTATACTATCAACATGCCATGGGGTCCTGCATTTGGTACAATTCTGAATATCAAAGACAACTCTTGGAAAGACAATCCTTCAATGCTCATGATTTTATAAATTTTAGAGATTCCTTGTTCTAGAGAATGCTAACACTAGTAATCACAAGGATGTGTACAAGGTGGTGCAAACTTGAGAAGATGAATGCCCCAAAAGCTTTTTCTTCTTCTCTTTTAGTAGTCTAATGATGAGCTTTCACAATGTTGGAGGCATTCAATGTTGAATTATTTTAGTTAAAGAGAGCCTCAAGAAAGTGGCATTGTCTCAAAGAAATGTTACTGTACATTCAAATCATAGCTAATTAGTACCATAAACCATATATATTTTTCTCTACAAATTCGCTTGACATTTTTATAACCTTTTTTTGGACTACAAGATGGTTAGTAGATTATTTTATTTTTTCTTTGTATCCACATGGGGAACACAAATCCCTCAATTTTTTCTGCTTCTTAAAATGTGATTTGAATTTTTATACTATTTATTTAGCCTGTAAGTCGGCTAGTTGCAAATTTTAGGTTTATTGATCATTCAAAATAGGTGGAGAAGGCTAGGTCATGGTGCAAACTACAAAGTGAACTACAATATTACTCATAACTTATATCTACTTTATCAGTTAGTAGAACTAAACCTTTAATGCTCTTGATTGTAAACCAACTCTACTAGGAAGTTAAGGTTGAGATTGAAGTTGGCATTCTTATTTAGTATATGCATGTAGATGTTGCTAATTGAACTTATAATTATAGAGGTCATCCTAATGAAAAACCAAAGCATAATTGGTTAAATTAATCAAGAGGACAATCTTACAACCAGGACATTGACACTCTTTACAATTCTCAAGATCAAAAAACATTCTCTTCTGCCATGTCCTTTTCCAAAGGAAAAAAGAATTTACTATTGAAAATTACATGATTTAAGGCTTGACCTTAAAGGAAAAAATGAATTCTTCTTATCTATTTTAAAATGTTGAATGTGTAGTATATAGGGGAGATAGTAGATTCAATAATAGGTTGGGGAATTCCATCTTATTAAGGTTTTTGGAATGGTTTCTCCTCTACATTGCTTCAACTCCATCAAATATTATGATTTTTGTTGTTGCAATTTGTATGAATCAGTTCCATTATTTGTTTGAGTGGGACTTTTCTAAGCACATCTTTAAGCTAATGTTTGGAATGTTGGTGCTTCTAACCTAATCTAGATTTGATGTCATGTAAAATAAATTTATGGATGAGCTAAAACTTGAACTAAAGAGCTCATTATGAGAGTGCTCTTTTAAATTTATTTTATTTCTAACATATTTTTAGTGTATACTAGTCTTGTTTTGAATGAGTATGGAACAAGTCAATAAAACTTTTCCTCTTCCAATTATAAATTCTCTTCTTTTACTAAACCATAGAAGGTTGTTAGTGGTTAGTAACCAAATGATGGTTGTGAAGAGAGCATACTTTTGCCTTTTCAATTTAGGTGCCAACGAAAAAATCACAACTCAAATCAAGGGAAACAATGGGCAATACTATTGAAATATTTGAAATGTGAATGGTTGTCCATGGAGCCCCACATCAACCTACCACTCCGATAGTTTGTAGAAGTAATAGATAGAAAATTAATTGTGGGTAGGTGAGTTTTAAATTTGAAATGAGAGGAAAAATTTTTGAAGCCAGACAAAATGAATGAAGCTCATTTTTTAGCAGATGAAGATAGAGGAGAAGAAGCAGAGTAGAGAGCGGAGAAAGGATGAAGATCAATAGATCAGAGTAGAGGAGAAGGAAATATTTAGAGTTAAGAGGATAGAAGGAAGGTGCTGTTTTAGTGTATGCAATTGCACATGTTCGAATCTCTTTGTCATTTTGTAAGTTTGTTCTTGTTTTTATTGTGAAGCAGTAATTGCTCTAGGCATTATTGTTTATAGCCTTTAGTGTTGTAAGTTTAAGATTAGTTCTATCAGTTGAAGTATTTGGTATTTTTTTGTTGAAGTTAAATGCTCCCAAATTTTGTAATAGTTTTAACCTAGTTGAATAGAAAGAAAACAAGGAGGCATACTAATCGATTGAGTCATGTTGGCTCATTTTTCTCTCCTTTCTATTTGTCATTGCATGGTGTCTAGTATTTGAGAAGTTTATATTTGCAAGTTTCATTATTATCTTCTCTATTCTTTAATGGTG
Source organism: Cupressus sempervirens (assembly GCA_028749045.1). NCBI lineage: Eukaryota > Viridiplantae > Streptophyta > Pinopsida > Cupressales > Cupressaceae > Cupressus > Cupressus sempervirens. Next base: position 343,974,765 of record CM053788.1, on the reverse strand, counting down.
GAAAATCTCAGACTATAAATTTGTAGTTAGCTTACTCAGTTCACTCTTTAACCAATCTCCTCCTCTATCAACTTGGTTGGTGTAAGATGTGTTTTCTATACTGAGGTCACTAGGCATCTATCTTTCATTCTTTTCAAGTTTACTCAATTCCTTTATTGACCGAGTTCACCTAGTCTTAGTGTTGGTTGAGTGTTGACCCTTGTGAGCTCCACCTTCCTTTGGTGACTAAGCTCACTTAGCATCTAGTATGTGAAGCCCCACTACTATTGAGCTCACTCAACACCTTGCCTATCACTCAACACCCCTTGTTGTCAAGAAAAACTACCACTTGAAATCTTCTACTCACAATCAAATTTTTAAAGTTGTGAAGTTAAATTATTTACATGGTATCAGAGCTTTGAGAACCCACATCCACAATGAGTGAGGGCATTTTTTTCTAGGTATTTGACATGGTAGGAGATACATGAAAGATATGGAAGTAGCCATTTTCCTTCAATGGATATAATTATGATACATGGGAAAAGAAGATGAGAACCATAATGGTTGCCAATGATTTGTGAGAATTTGTGATCAATGAGATCAATGATGTAACCAACCCAACACAGTATGCTACCCTCACAAACCCAGATAAGACTTAGTTGAAATAGTTAAGGAGGAAGATGTAAAAGCATTAAGTTTGATTGAGGTAGCAATGACAGAGACTATTTTTTCCAAGATTGCAACAAAAAACTACTCAAAAGAAGCATGAAATATCCTTGAGATGAACTTTAAGGGAACTAATAAGGTTAGAGTAGTAAATCTATAGATGATCGGAAGGGATTTTGAGAACCTTCAAGTGAAGGACAATGAACCTATTGTAGAGTTTAGCTCACAAATCTCCACTTGATAAACCAACTCAAATCAAATGGACAAGAGTTTACCTTAGATATATGACAATCTTGTGATGACCATTGAGGAAGACAAGGACCTCACCACATTGACCATGGATGAATTGATGTGAACTCTTCAAACCCATGAGCACCAAATCATCAAATCAACAACTTCCCAAGAGTAGTCTTTCAAGGCTCAAGAGAATTCAAGAGGTGGGGGATGAGGAAGAAATGGCTCTAGTAGAGGCTCAAGAAGCAGAGGTCATGGAAGGAATGGTCAAAGGAAAGTTAGTACATAAATCTTAGGATGAGTTGGCAAACAAGAGGGAGCAAGCACCTTTCAAAATAGCTCTAGAGGAGGCAAGAAGAATTAAAACTCTAATAAGAGCAATGTAGAATGCTACTTCTTTCATAAGTATGGGCATTATTCTAGTGAATGCTAGAAGAACCAGGGTGATCAGTCAAGACAAAATGTAAATGTGGCTAATGTTAACATGGGAAATGCAAATAATCCCACAACCTTCATCATTTCTAACATTGGTGAAGAAGGTATCCTTGAGATATGGTACTTGGATGGTGGTTGTAGCAATGACATGAGTGGTAATGAAAGTTTATTTTCTTTCCTTAATAGGACTTTCGAGTCTAAAATTAAGATGGGAAATAATGGAACCATTCCCATAGTGGGAAAAGAATCTATCATGGTCTATACCAAGAAAGGTGAGAACAAGGAGCTACAGAATGTATATTTTTCCCTGGGCATGAAGTACAATTTGATGAGTGTCAGACAACTCATTCAAAATGGTTACAAGGTACTAATCTAAAATGACAAGTGTGTCATTCATGAGAAGGATGGGAGTAATAGATCTCTTGTAGTAGTCCAAATAATAAAGAACTAGATGTTCCCTTTAAGGATAGGGACATGTTTCTCTTCTCAAGTCAATGTTGCACCTCGCAAGCATGCATGTACAATAATACATCAACAACTAGCTCTTAGGAGCCTAATTGAAGACCTCTCCAAGCTTTGGCATCTTAGGTATGGACATCTTGGCTTTTCTAGTTTAAATTTTTTGTCCAAGAAAAGAATGGTAGATCTTTTTCCAAGCATTATAGATTCATATGACAAGTGTGAGGCTTGCATTTTGAGTAAGCAACATAAGCTTCCCTTTAATTTTGGTAATTCTAGAAGGATTGGGGCACCATTAGAATTGGTGCATTTTAATTTAGTTGGCCCTATACTAACTAATTCTATTAGGGGGAGTACTTATCTAATTAAATTTATAAATGATTTCAGTCGTAGGACATGGGTGTAATTCTTGAAGAACAAATCTGAACCTTTTGACAAATTTGATGAATTTAAAGCCCTGGCTGAAAAAGAATGTGGATACTATGTAATGGTCCTTAGTTCAGACAAAGGATGGGAATATACCTCCAATTTAATTATAAATTTTTTTACGAAGAATGGAATTAAGATGGAGCTTACAACTAGTTATAGTCCATAGAAAAATGGAGTGGCTAAGAGGAAGAATAGGACCATTGTTGAAATGACAAGAATCATAATAAAAGTGTTGTTGTTGCAGTAAATTGTACAAATATTGTATGGATCAAATAGCTACTCAAAGGTATGAAGTAGGAAATCATTGAACCTATGATACTTTATTGTGGCAATACAAGTGCTATAAATATAACAAAGAACCCTATTATGTATACAAATACTAAACACATTGCAATTAAGTATAATTACTTGAGTGAGTTAGTTCAAGATAAAGAGGTGAAGATGGAAAATGTGAATACAAAAGATTAAATAGCTAATATCTTCACAACAACATTACTTAAGGATGTTCATGAGTATTTAAGAGGTAAGCTAGGGGTGATACCCCTATCCAAGGATATTTAAGAAGCATGAGAAGTGCCCTGCATCAACTGAGATGATTGACATATATTACACATGGATGCAATGGATCTTACTTTAGGAGCTACCTAAAGTAGTCAAAGATTTGGAGCTATAGATTAGTCATAAGCTAAGTGATAGAGGGAGAAAATAAAAATGTTCATATCTACATATTAAGATGGCAAGTCTTTGCCATTATTGTCAAAGAGGGAGAAATACAGAAAGGGAGAAAGACATAATACCAAACACAGTGAGAATAAGGAAGAAACATGGAATATCTACTCAGAGGGAGATAGATAGTGTTGAGGGAGATACAAGAATATAATAGGCAAAGATAGAAACCTAAATATTAAAAAGAGGAAGTGATCAAGAGGGAGTCATAAGGATGAGTTGATTGTCTATTGATTAGAACATAATTTTGTAACCTATATAGAATAGGAAAGCTATTGATAGAGGGAGAGATTTCAATACAAGGAATCATTTTCATTTTGGTATTATTGTTGGTACCAATTTGCCATCAATGCCAAAGAGGGAGATTTTTAAAAATAGATTTATACAAGTATGAGAATGTGTTTTAATCATTGTTTAGTTACTGATGTAAAACCTACTACTCGTTGGTAAGATAATTATTTATTTGATGCAGAGGATTTGATCAAATGAGACAACAAAATCACTAGAGAAAAGGTTGAGTTATGGTATGAAAAAGGAGTACAAATATTGGTTAAGATAGTGATGATATAGTGCGTTGATTATCTACTTAAGGTTGCTATGGTTGGATACACTGACTAAGTCTAGAAGAACAAGTAAGAAGAAATGAGTCTGCCAAGCTTCACTAAGTGAAAAGTAGATGCCAAGAAAAGTTAGTGCAAGTCGAGCATAAAATTAGTTGGAGCTGAGAAAAGTCAAAGTTTAGTGTATGCCAAGTCATACAGTGGAATTCGAGAAAAGTTGAGTTGATGTTGAGCACCAGTAAACTTTAGTGTTTGTTGAGTGATCTAGTTGAAGATGAGTGGAAAAATAGTTTGGAAGTTGAGAGACAACATATTGATGTTGAGTGTCAGTATTCATGTTAAATCATATATTTCACAAATTTGAGCTGACTATTTAATTTTCTTGAATTTTGTGAAGTGTGTGAAAGATAACTATGATGACTTGGTGGCACAGAACTCATGGTAAACTATTTTGTGGTGAATTTAAAGAGGATTGATATATAAGTTTCTAGAAGGGACTAAAATGAAAAGATGGGTAGATTCATTGAATCCTACCTAATCCTACCTAACCCTAAAATGGACGATAGAGGATGAATGACAAAAGATCTTAATTTTCTATTTATAGAGATGGCTAGTTAGAAGCAAGGTTGGCCAATGTTTGAGAACCTAATTTAGACAATAGGTCTAAGGTATTGCTTCATTCAATGACCAAACTGAAGAGACTTCTATTAGCAAGCAAAGCAAGAAGGCTTAAAAGTATGAATTCTTGAAGGGTGAACAAGCTATGAAAGCTAAAGTGTGTGAAAGAAAAGTAGAATGAAGGACTGAAATAGAGATTTTTAATCTACAAGTGAGTTGTAATTTGTTATCAGATCAAGCCTTAATATTACTTCTTAATTGTTGTACCAATCTAGGGTAAATCCTTTGGATTAAGTTTGACCTAATAGTCATTTGTAAATCCTTTAACTGGGTGACATTCCAAGTGAATGGTCTAAAGTCCTATAACAAGGATCAATCCTAACAAGATGATTGAAATCCTCTAACCATGTTACATTTAATAATGTGTATTGTAACCTTTAACAGGGTTGGCCTTTCATAGGGCATCACTTCAAAAGAGTGAGAACGAGTAGCATGTTATTGGTGGTTTTTCCCAAATTCAATTTCAACATAAAATCATTGTGTCAAATGTGTTATTGAATCTATTATGTTTCATGCTTACATTTTTGCAAAGTTGATTTGATAGTAATCTACAAAGTTTAAGTGATTGTATGATCTAATGGATGCATGCATGAATATGCTTTATGAATATGGGTTCACCAAGTTGTGAAAATTTTCCAAAATAAATAGGAAATGCAAGTGAATATAGGGAAAAATCATTCATATGTGTGCTACATATGAAAGGCATAAGATATGATTTGAAATACCATTTTGTAACTGGTTCGAACTTTTGCCTATTAGTCTGGTGGTTAGTGTTGCTTTCATGTTGCCTTGTTGAGAGCCTTGTTTTTATGGTTCATTGGCATCACTCCCAATCTTTATATTGGTTGTGATGTTTTCTGAGTGCTCCATTTTGAGCCAAACTCTAGATTTAAGGGTGACTTGAAATAGGTGTTATTGTGTTTGTGATTAATTATTGTAACAAAATCTTAAAAATGAAAATTTAATTATGTACATAGAATAAATTATCATGTGTTTTACTTTTTAATTTCTTATATATGTACAAATATTTTTTCATTATATTTAATATAAATGCATTGTAAGGTTAATTTTTCCTAAATGTTAGAAGAAATAATAGTGAAACATAAAACTATTAGTTGGAATTGGAATGGTTTGTACAATAGAAGGATGGGAAGTGTTTGGCTTAGAAGTAAAATCCTGCAATAGAAGACTTGTGGTGGACCATTTTTAATGTGCACCAATTTATAGACAATTACGAAGTGATTAAAATACTATTTTCTAGTAGTAAAATAAAATTTCTTGATAATGCAAAAAAAGGTCAATAAAATGTAGGTAAAATATGTGAAAACTATTCATTTTATCTAAGTGATGGAATTGTAGTAATTTGTTAGATATAGTTGGAATGAATTTTAAATAAGTTGGGACACAATAATTTTGTATAGCAGTATGAAAGCATTGTACTTGTTGGTTATTTTGAGTGAAGCAAAATGAAGTTGTGAAAGCTGGAGTTTAATGCATAGAGATATTGCAAAGTGATCTAACCAATATGTAACTAGAACATTGAATTTTGCAGATAGAAGATCAATATTATGGACCAAAAAAATAACCCAATAAACTACCAAACTCCATTGTTGGTTAGTCAGTGAGAAGAGATAATATGTTATCGATGGGTGTACCTAGTGAAATATAAACATTTGCAATGTGAAAAGTATCGTCATGGTGCAAAATATCAATGGTCAAGGATTCTAGACATTTAGTTGCAAAGGTACTAATTTTCAACATTATGGTAGTCTTTGCACACCAAGTCAATAGACCATGAATAGACAACACAGAATAAGAATTGTACATTCCATGTAGCAAGTGAAGGTGTTCATTTGTCTTGTATCTTGTTTCTTGAAAGTATACAATAGTTCCTTTTAGAAAATAGTGGTCATAGACAATTTCTAGTGCGTACAATGTGAAGCTTTGAGTATTCAAAGAGAATATAATGAGATGGTCCTTTGCTACAAAAGAAAGGATATATTTAATTTTCTAGGGTCTATATTTTGTAAATGTTGCATTTCATTTTCTACTTTGTGTGATACTGTAAAGTTTTGGTGTTGCAATTTGTTCATAAAAAAATAATGTTTCAATATTTATTACACAAGATAAAGTAGTGTAGTTCAGACCATGTTGATAGACTTTGGAAGGATCAAAAGAAAGTGTGTCCATTGTTAAGCCTTGTGCTCTATGGATGCTTTCTGCAAATGCTAGTTCAAGAGGAAATTTCTTTCAAGTAATAATTTTTGAAGATATTTTCACTTTCCTAGCTATTTTCATTATTGATGTCTAAGAAGGAAGAATTGAATTTGAATAAAACCTTTGCATTTTGTTACATCATGATTTACCAATTGCATTGTTATTAAATTCAATCAATAATATGTCTTCATGGTTAGTTGTATGCATTTGAAAAAAATGGTCAACAAAATTGACTAGTCCATCTTATGTATCTAGGTTTCCATCTATTAGTTCAACTAGAATTCTAGGTTTTACAAAGATTACAATAGGTAGTGCATTTTTCTCAAATTTGTAATGGATATTGTAAATTTGATATTTGCTTCCATCAACAACTTCAAAGACATAAATTTTACTTGGTAAGAATTCTAACTTTCTTCTATTGTGTTCATCAACAATTGAATTTATGTGAAACAAAAATGACACTTTTGGATCCTTAGGTGGAGTATTATAGCATGTTCTATTCAAGTAAGAAATGTCTTGATCATTTTGTTGTCTTATTATTGTATGGTTTAGGACTGAAATGAAGTGTTGATCTGAGGACACTATGTAATTTGAAGCATACTATGTTTTCAAGTCAAAATGTGTATAGAATTTGTTCACCACATATTTTTGGCTCCTCAAATATCCAAGTATGACAAGCAAGTTGTGCCTCCAATACAAGTCACTAGAAATTATGATGTCAACATTGCCAAATGGTCTTGTTGGTGTATGTTTTATTTGGAAAAGCCTTTTTCCAATATTGTATAGCATTCTAGAACCAATAAGGGAGACCTTGTTAATGAGCAATACTTGTAGCTGATCTAATTTTTTGCTCAAATTGTCAAGTATGTTTGAATCCAAAGCTAGCATCTTAGAAGAGTTACATAGTATGTGGAATATTGAATGTGCAATGATGCCACCTCCATTGAATGTATCTTTCCCTATGGAGGTCATTGTTAGTTTGTGGTGATTGATTAGGGAAGTACTGTACATACTTCATAATTCTTTGGGGTTCAAGATTGTGCCTAATGTATGGCCAACATATGATTCACGTTGTAACCCTAAAGTGGCAAAAATACTTGTATAAAAGGGCTTAGGGTTAGGTATCTTTTTTATAATGTGTGATGCAAAATTTCTTCTTGTGGCGGTATTGAGTTGTAAGGGATTATGGATTGTAATTAGGTTGTAATCACTGAATCGTAATAATATTGTAATTAGGTTGTAAGGTATTATGGATTGTACAAAAACAAAAGAGAGTGAGTTTTTTGAAGAGTGGGAAGGAAAATAAAAGTGAGAGATTAGAGCTTGTGCATATAGATATATGAGGACCAACTCAGGTATCTTTCCTTGGTGGTTTTCATTATTATGTTACAGTTATTGATCATGCAACTATAAAAGTATGAATTTATTTCTTTAGATAGAAATCTAACATATTTCAAACTTTTAAGAAATGGAAAGGCTTTATTGAAAATGAGATTGGTAAGAAATTAAAATGTCTTAGATTTGATAATGGTGGTGAGTATTGCAATCATAAATTTGAAGATTATTACTCCACTAATGGTATTTGTAGATAGAAAATTGTTCCAAGGACTCCATAGGAAAATGGAGTGGTTAAATGCATGAACAAGACTATAGTGCAGTGTACAAGAAGCATGATGTTGCATGGAGGGTTTCCCTTAAACATGTGAGCAGAGGTTGTCAATATTGTTGTATATTTGATTAATAGAAGTCCCTCTATTGCCTTTGGCTATGATATTCTAGAGGAGGCATGGACTGGTAAGAAGCTGAGTTACTATTTTCCCAGAACCTTTGGTTGTGAGGTATTTGTGCATGTTGATTCTAAAAATAGAACCAAGTTGGAAGCTAAGTCAAAGAATTGTATATTTGTTGGATATGGCATTAATGAATTTGGTTATAGTCTTTGGGATTTTGAAAATTGTAAAATTGTAAGAAGGGTTGTCATAGTCCATGATAAAGTGTTATACAAAGATTTGTTGCAAAAACATGAGAAGAAAGAAGATGATTATGTAGTGTTGGATGATACTCCAAAAGATGATGTTCCAAAAATTCCTCATGATCTGCAACAACCGTAACAAAAAATTTCACACACTCTAGTGAATGTTAGACAATCAACAAGGCTAAATACACCTTCAAAAATATTTTCTTCCTCTTTGTATTATATTTTACTTATTGATGTTGGTGAACCAGAATGTTATGATGAACCTATGCAAGTGGATACTAAGATTCAGTTGGAGTCTACAATAACAGACGAAATGGACACCTTACTGAAAAGTAAGACTTGGGATTTATGCAAATTGTCTGCAAGTAAACTAACTTTATAGAATAAATGGGTTTACAAGTTGAAAGAAGAGGATATAGGTAAGAAAATATTTAAAGCTAGTTTAGTTGTAAAAGGATTTTCATAGAAAAAGGGCATTGATTTTGATGAGATATTCTCTCCTGTTGTAAAAATGACTTTTATTCACACTATTTTAAGTATTGTGGCTACTAAATATTTTCATATGGAGTAGCTTGATGTTAAAAAAACCTTCCTTCATGGTAATTTGGATGAAGAGATATATATGGCATAGCCATAGGGATTGGAGGTTAGAGGTAAGGAAAACTTAGTGTGCAGATTGAAGAAAAGTTTATATGGCTTGAAGTAAGCACCTCGGCTATGGTATTTGAAATTTGATAGTTTTATGCATGAGCATGGATATAGTAGGTGTCATTTAGATCAGTTTTATTATTTTAAGAGGTTGGAGTATGACATATACATTATTTTATATTTATATGTTGATAATATGCTTGTAGCTAGGTCTAACATGGATCACATTAAGGGGTTAAAACGCCAGTTAGGACATGCATTTTCTATGAAGGATTTGGAGGTAGAAAAAAAAATCCTTAGTATGAATATTTTTATGAAGAACATAAAATTGACTTTATCTCAAGTTGATTATATTGTGAATTTATTGCAACATTTCTCTATGAAGAATGCTAAAGCTACCAACACACCTTTACCTAGTCGTTTGAAGTTGACTAAGGAGATGTGTCCAAAGACACAAGAAGAGGAGGATAAGATGTCCAAGGTACCTTATACTTCAACTATAGGAAGCTCAATGTATGCTATGGTATGTATAAAGCCAAATATTGCACATGCAATGGGATTTGTTAGTATGTATATGAGTCATCCAAGAATTGAGCAGTGGAATGAAGGCAAATGGATTCTTATATATTTGAGAGGAACATCCATTAAGTGTTCACACTTTGCGGGCTCTACTACTGACTTATAGGGCTATATTGACTCAAATTTGGTAGGGGTAGCTTTGAGCTAGGTTTTTAGGTTACTGAAGGTGTATGCTTTATCCACTATAGAGGTAAAGTATGTTGCTACTATAGAGGTAGCCAAGGAGATGATATGGCTTCATTTCTTCCTAGAAGAATTAGTAAAACCTCAAAAGGATAATTATTTGTTTATAGATAGTTAGAGTGTCATTCATCTTGCGATGAATTAAGCACTGCATTCAAAGACAAAACACATGCAGTTGCAGTACCATTTCATTTGGTCAATTTTGGATTATTGACAATTAAAGCTAGACAAGATACATATAGATGACAATCTAGCAGATATATTTACAAAGGTAATGACAAGGGAGAAGTTAAACTCCTCTTAGCTTTGGTTGGTCTTCTAGACTGAACAAAATAAAAGAACAATGAAGTCTAGGGTGGTTTGATCTAGTAGGAGCCTCATGTGGTAGCAATATTGCTACAAGATCAGTCTCCAAGTGGGAGATTTTTGTTTAGTGTGGAGTTTGGTCAATCTCCAAGTGGAAGATTGTTAGTTTGTGGTGACTGATTAGGGAAGTATTGTACAAGGAGATTGTTAGTTTTTTGTGGCCAACATATGGCCAACATTTTGTAACCCTAAAGTAGAAAAATACTTGTATAAAAGGGCTTAGGGATAGGTATCTTTTAATAATGTGTGATGCAAAATTTCTTCTTGCAGTTGTATTGAGGTGTAAGAGATTATGGATTGTAATCAAGTTGTAAGCACTGGATAAAAATAATATTGGACTTGTTATTTGGTAGATGTAGCCTAGGGTTTGGATGAACCATGTTAAATCTTGGTGTCATGTGTTCTCTTCTGTGCAATTTATTATTTTTTGATATAGTTTATATTTGCATGTTATGTATGTCTATGGTTAATCCTAACAAATATAATAATTATTTTAGGCTTTAAAGGGTCAGTATCTAGTAGCTTGTCATATATTCAAATCATTCCTTGAAAGAGAACTTTTTCTATAAATGTTTTCCCTATGCCAGACCCTCCAAACAAGAATAAATATATTGGTTTGTCAAGTTCAAGTCTCTTTCCCATAAGAACATCTTTGACTATTGATTGTTGCCTTTGTTCAATTATTTGTGCAAACTAAAACATTTTTCATTGTCGAGCAAGAATGGATGTGCTATTTCAAAAAATAGTTTATAGCCAATAGAATAATTATTTTTGGGTTTAATTGTATTTCTTAGGTCATTTATGATGTCATATTTTTTTGTTTCATTTTCCTTTTCATTTTGGGCATGTTCATTGTAAAGGTCTATTGCTGGGTGATTATCATTATTAGCTTCTATTGCAGCTTTGTTAATGTCACCCCGTTTATTATGTGCTTGTGAGTTAAATATTTTTTCAATATTTTGTATATGTTCTTTGTTTGCACTGAATGTTGCACTCCATGTTTCATGTCCTTGTAGCAATGATTTTTCATTGTTTCTAAAGGGGACATAAAGCATAATTTTTTCTCTACAATAATTTTCATGATCAATATCTAAGTTGTATCTTACATAATGAATGATATATGCCTTTTCCCATTTTATTTTGTTTTAAATGGGTTGTTCAAGTAGAAAGCTGCATATTTAGTCAGTGATAATGTGTCTAGAACTTTTGAGTGTTTTATGTATTTTTCTACTATAGAGGCATACATGATATTTTGAGTCATCTTTCTCTCTTACAAAAAGCTGAGGACTTTTCAACATAAGAATTCAATTTTTTGGTGGTGAAGTGTTGATAAATATGGTTCTCGATGAGCATTTGCATAGCGTCAATGAGAGTGCAATATGAACTGCTTGGCAATTGGACATTTGTTGATATTTTAGCAATACATTTCCTAGTTTGCATATGAAATGTATATTATCGTTATAATCATTTGTACATTGTTTTTGTATTTGGTGGAATGCAAGTGACAATGTTCTATCTTATTTTTTCATGTACAAACTACAGTACAATGCAACAACATATGCATCTAATATAAATTGTCTATAATGGCATACCATAGTGTTGGAACTTTTTTTGCAAATATATTTATCCATATATCGATAGGTCATCTTTCTAGCAAGGCAATTTTTTTGCGACAATGTTGCTTGCAAAATGACAATGTAATCATTTTCTAAAGTTGGATTTCATTTAAAAAATCATCAAATGTAACATCTTTTTTGTAGTTCTTCTTTTCCAATTATTTGAAAAAATAAATTACTCTATCCTTTATCATAGGATCAGCATTCAATAAGGGCTCTAAAACTATTGTGGGCCTCATTAGAGGCAAGGGAAAACTAAATCAACAGTTAGATGTTTTGTACTTTTTGCATGTTTTTGTATGATGATGTGTATTCATTTTAGCAATGTTTACATCTAATAGTGTGGAGTCACATGAAATGTACTTTTTGAAAAAGTCCTCAATTTCATTGTTTGTGCATTATCCAAAGATAGGTGCATTTGTTATCCACAACATGAAGTGTACATGTAAATTTCCTTGGTTTTGAAATTCTGTAACAATTTTTTGTTTTGTTACTTTTCTAAAGATTTCTTAGTTTGTAAGCATCATCTTTCTAAAAGAATTTATCCTATGATTAAAATAATGGCTACAAAGTATTGGATTTTTCCTGATTTCAAAGTCCAAGTCTTTGTCTTCTATAGTTTCATTTCCTCTACTCGGTTGTGTGTTTGATATATGTTGCAATACTTTACATAATGGTTACCAAAACTACTAAGCATTTGTTAGTGTTACAAAGAAAGTTGGGGGCCCCAAATGTTGTATCATTGAAAATATATTTTTTATTGTGTTTTCTAAATAATTAGGGGATGTTCGTATACTCTTCAATGATCTGAACCCTATTGGATATTTCAATATTTTTTCTACGTTTGTCAGATTGTGAATATATTTTGCATATAGTTTTTCACCTTTAATTTCATCTTTTCTTATACAGGCCCATTCCAATGAGGATATTTGATGGATAATTATTTTTATAGCTTTGAAAAACATATTTGTTATATGTGTTGAGAAGTCATTGTCTCTATGCATGAGCTCCCACTTTACTATTTCATGGTAGGTAAAAAAATTTCTAATTTCTTCTAGTCATGGGAATCCATAAAACAATATGGGGAAATTCATTTATTCTAAGTAAATGTCCCTAAATATGCCAAGAGGTTTAAAACCTTCAGATTGTGCAATTTCAATAATCATCGTACTAAGGTTGTTGATTGAATGTGATTCATTAAACCAATGAATAAATGATTTAGATATAGTTTCTTGATCATGGTTAGGTAGGACATCATTCATATTTGTATCAGTGTCTATATCATTCTCTGTGTGTATTTTTTTTAATTTTCCTAGAAGAAGATCTTTCCAATCCTTATTTATTGTAATATTTTTCTTTAAATACAATGGTGTTTTTTGATAAGATTGTTAAAGCATTCATCACATGGGAAGGTCTCACATTTTCATTAGTAGCTTACATTTAATTTGACTGCAATTATTTGTGTCTCATCTATATGTCTAGGAAATGCATGTTGCACTCTATCAAAATTGATAGGGACATTGATGATTGCTCCATTCAATCCATATTGTGCTCTTTTGTATCTCAATTATTTGATTTGCGCAAAAGAAATATGCAAAGATTCAAGCCTTTCTTTAAGGCTAGTCAATCCATGGACAACATTTATTCTCTTATTGCATCTTATATTGCATGGTGCAGCAAACATGAGGACTTTTCCAAGGACAGTGGCATATATACATTGTTTGCAAATCAATTGACCAACTATAAGTGTTTTCTTATGGTTGGCAATAGGAAGAAAAGAGAAGGCATGGAAAAATGAAATATTGACTTTGTAGACATCTTTTTGGAAGCATAACATTTCACAAATAGTACATGCTTGAGTAGGTGTGTCACTAATTTGTTGTAGATATTGCATAATAGATTTATGATTTTCATTATTTAGTAGAGTTACATGTGCATGACTTGTTCATTGGTGTGTTGTATGTGCCTTGCGAAACCCATACCTTGTCCTTGGTTGGTTTGGTATATTGTTAGTTTCATTTTTTTAATCTTTCGCCATATTTTCTTATAACTTTTCTTTATTGTGTATTATTTTTTTTAAGTCGTTACAATGAACAATCAAAATTGAGACTTTTCACTAGAATAGTTATTATTTTTGTTTATTTTGAGCTTTGTTTAGAGCAAGCTAATAACATGTTGTTAGCTTCAATTTTTTTTCTTTGGTCATGTTTGCTAAGATCTTTTCTTTATTGTGTACTGTTTGTTTTAGATGTCGTAATGAACGATCATTATTGAAACTTTTTCCAAAAATAGTTATTTTTTATTGATTTTGATTTTTGTTCATAGCAAGGTATTGGCATGTTTGTTGCAAATTCAATTTCACTAGATTTTTGTAAATTGTGATTGTTTCTTTGTATTTTAGTAAATATTTGTTGTTGGTGTAGCGGCTCATAATGACAGTGCCCTAAGCTAATTTTGCAACAAATTAAGTTAATGTTTCTTATTTGTTGTGTGCAATTGCAATACATTTCAAATTGATTCAAAGGAATTGGTTTCCATACATATATAGCTATGTGAAATATGTATGAAATCCAAAGAAAGAAAAATTCAGAGTCTTCTACCTTGCTTTCAACATATGGTATTCCAATTCTAGAAACCAACATTCATATTTGTGACATTGATTCATTAATTAACATTATAGATTGCTCAAACATACTGAAGAAATTCAATGAATTTTTTTTCTTACTATCAGTACATTGGCTAATGATTGTGCAATTTGAATAGGTGTAAGACAATTGTATCAAATTGATTATCAGTCAAGAATGCAATAGAAACGAACATACTTTTGACACATATATATAGTAGCTTTGTCTAATTTTCTTTTTAAAAAAGAATTAGAACTTACCTAGAGTAGTATAGAAGAGATAGTCCTTGGATATATTGTGTGTTGTTGAGGTCCTGAAAGAAAGAAAAAGAAAATTAGCAATGAGCTTTACTAAGTTATTTTGAAGCTTTAATGACAAGACAAACTAATTACGAATAAATAACATGAGGTTATTTTACACACTACATTTTGTAGGTATAAGATAATAACTACTAAAATTTTAATTTTGGTAATAATGTTTATAATTTTTTATTGATTCAAAGGTGAAAACAATACAAAACATTTTAATGTACATATGTATTTACATCATGCCTCTAACTAAGTTTAATATTTAGTAACAATGTAACACTCAACTTCTATATTTGAAGGAAAACGTAGATTTAAAAAATTACATTAAATTAATATAAAAATGCATATCTTTAATACTTTTAAATTTGATGAAACATTGGCACAATCATATTTTATTATTAAAAAACCATATTAAGGCTATTCCACAATTTCAGTGGGAATAAATCTTAACCCTAATCTGCTCTATTCTCCATTCAAAATCATTATAATATGAAGTGTTGTCATTATTCAATTTGAAATTCTCTTATGTTGCTAGTGTTTTAGCAACTACAATTCCTATATTCAATTCTTGCACCAAACTGTATGAGTTTGTCTTATCATACTTATTCTTCCCTTCACACCATAATACTTACATTATATGTTGGCAGGGTGAGAATTATTAGAAGACATTTTGCTTAGTCAGCATACAACATATTGCATAACATACACATCGAGGAGATTGGCTTGTGGAAAAGGTGGTAATTGCATGTGCAAGAGTGTTGTGATTGTATAATTATTATGTAGTTGTGTGTGAACAAATGGAAGATAATACCCAATCCAATTACTATAGTTCATTCTTCCAATTCCTTAACAGATACCAAATCATAGAAGAAAATTTCACAATTGAAAACTAAACAGTCACTAAGATTACTAACAAGTTTATTCTATATTTCATATGTTTGTTCTTCTGAATAGATCATTGCTTTATGCCTCATTATATTTATATAAGATAATGCGTACAATTTTTAAAAAAATATATTTTTATCATATTAAAAAGTTAGTCTGGCCTAACTTTAGGTTATGTGGAACTTGACTTAAAATTTCTATCCAATATGAAAATCGTGCCCAGTAAGGAGGGTTTCCTCTATGGACGGGTTTCTCATTAATTCTTCCTATAAACTTTGTTAAACCATTTCCGTCATTCATCACATAGTTGGGCATTCGAAACAGTTCACTGTGTGAGAGACATAGAGACCTCTTATCATGTTCACAAATATAACCAACAACTGTATCTAATGGAACATATTAGAAATTCACAGTTCATGCCAAACATTTTCTTGAAATACATTAAGAATTGATTAGCTTGGAGTTCTTACAAATTAGTCAATAAATGAGAAAATTAGTGTGTATTGGTAGATTGTGAGCTGTAAACCTTAAGTTTAACCAATGCTCATGTTGCAATCAACAAATTATAATTTAGGAAGAATATTATTTGATTATGTATTTGATGTTACTCCTTATGCTATCTTTATTCCATGGGTGAAAAATAGATTTGATTAGCTATAATCGTGTGTGTTGGTAAGTGTTGTGACTTCTACTTGGACCATATCAAATATGGTTAACCTATTTATTTCAATTACCCTTACAATAGTTTGTTTACTAAGTTATAGAGAAAACACAATCACCTATATACTAAGCTATTGTACAATTAAATAATCATTTTCTTACATATCATCTTTTAATCTAGTGTTAGTGCCTTGATTAGTTTGTCCATGCTTATATGAATTTCACTTGGGCATGTGTTATTCATTCGAGCTATTTATTAATTCAGTCAGTAGAGTTTTGGCAAGGTTTTAATTTTAATATAGCTCAATGTTTTAATATCTTTTCCAGTAAAATAGAATATTTATTTTGTGTTGTACCCTAAAAGTATTTCTACAACATACCACAATATCTTATATACCTATTAAATGATCTGGTCCATCAGTGATTTGGTTTAGTCACAGTTACACATAATAATCACTACCAAATAGTGAGTTTAAACTATTTTAGAACAAAATGGTTATTAGATTATATTATTAAAATCTGAATATGTAGACAAAGTCTAAAATTCCAATCAGATATATAAAAATATTCTAATATAAACAATTTTGACCTTTTCAGGGGAGCCAATTCCAACTTCACATTCAACTAAGAACATGGAAACAAAATGCAGTGAAAACCACTTTCGTCCTCTTACCTGAAATTTCAGTATTTTTCACAATCATATGCCAATTGTAGTTACAAATTCTATACTTAAACCATGAACTAAAAATGTTTACAATAAAATGATTTATGTTTGATTGTTAGCAAGTTTTTATGTCTAATTTTTAATGTTTTATGGATAAAGATTGGATTTCTTCTGACGTTTTGTCTACATGCATCTAACCATTCCATGTATTGTTATTTTTACCTATAATTAGTTCTCCATTAATGTTAACTCTAAGGCATTTCATTTTCATGAAACAAACTTCTAAAAAAATTGATATTTGTAAGGCTCAAAGCTATATATTATAATGACTATGGGAAAAAACTATATATTATAATGATTTCAGAAAGATAAGTAAAAATCATCAATAAGACGTTAAAAAAATATGTAGCAATGTTTTAATTTGTGTAACAACAAGTTGTAACAATTGGAACTCACCTTGACTAGTACAAAAGAGAGAGTTCTTGGATGTAGTGTGTGTTGTCAAGCCCCTCCAAGAGAAATGAAAAGGTATTTACATACAATGTCAATACATATGATACTTTCTAATTAAAAATAAAAGTTTGTAAAAAATTATTGAAAGAATGAGCAAAGTTGACAATGTGATTCCTATATTTCTCTTCTAGTTGTCTGTCCAAAATTTAGGACCAAATGTCTTTCTGATTCAAATAAAACATCACTTAAGATATTAATTCAATAATTATTTGATCTTTTAAATATTTCAAAGTTGCATTCAAAAGAAATGAACTTCTAGACTTCTGTTGTCAAAAAAATTTGAAAAAGTTTTGCAAAAATATCTTTAAAAAATTATTTCAAATGTAACCTATGAAGGTTCTAGGTTAAGTATCTGATAATATTTTTCTTCATTAATATTAATGGTTCGCTACTATATTTTTTTACAAACTTTGAAACATTAGCAAAGTTTTCTAGTAACAAAAGAGAAGAAAGAAATGGATCTCTATCTATCTGCTATACAAAGCTATAAATACTAAAATGTGACCACGTGTCTTGCAGTTATAGTTGTTTCATTGTCTACTGCTAGTACCAATTCTTGTTCTAATTGTTATCATTCATTACCTTTCTTGTTACTCAAGAATAAATGGCTTGGCATCATTTTGTCTTGTAACCAATTTTAAAACGGTCAATTATGAAATATCATTGAGTGGGATGCAGGTGTTCAAAATGGGAGGGCTCCATTAAAGAGGTATAGATCCAAACACAATGATTCTAATGCCCTAGGAAGCTTGTAGAGGGAAATATCAGATGAAAATTCACAAAATATATTATTAATGATCCTCATTAGACAATTGACAAGTGTGAGTTTGTTAGGAATCAAATTAGATACAACAAAGAAATAGTCTTCAGCTTCTTGCCTCGCAATCTTTTTGACCATTTTCACTAGGTTGCTTATATCTATTTCCTTTTGCTTATTGTATCCAATCAACTTCTATCACTAGAACTTTTGGCAAAATCTCTTCTTTTCTTTCACTTACATTTATTTTTCTTGTTAATAATGTCAAAGATAGATACCAAGATTAGTGCAAGCAAAAAAATATTTATAATTACTGTATGATTTTCAAATTTTGAAAAATAAAAATCACTCCTCATGTCTGTGAACTATGAAATAGTTCATTTATATGGTATATCTTCAATATGAATGTAAATTTGTAAATTGGGAAACTGAAAACCTAGCACAAAAAGAAAAAGAAAAAGGAAAACCAACAAATCTATAAATTGGAAACTAAGAAGCTTTCGCTAGTGAAGCAACAAGAAAAAATAAGTTTCTTTCAAAAAAATATACATAGTTGCTTGCAAAATATAACTATAAATCAAGACCACCATACATGAGGTAGTTTTTTTAAGCTTCTAATTGGCGAAAAAATAGGGAGAGACAGTTGCTACCATTTTGGAGATCATGCAACAAAGGAAGACATGTACCATTTTGGAGATCATGCAACAAAGGAAGACACGTTTGTATTGGCTCAACATTAATGTCTAGGTTGTTATGGTTTCAAATATTCTTATATATTCTTATTAAAATCAATTAAAATCACTAGAAAAAAATAAACAACCAATAAAAAATAGTATTGAATAATACGAAATTTTGTACTGGCTCAACATTAATGTCTAGGTTATTATGGTTTCAAATATTCTTATATATTCTTATTAAAATCAATTAAAACCACTAGCAAAAAAATAAATAACCAACCAAAAATAGTATTGAATGATACAAATTTTAATTAAATTAATGAATTTTAGTTAATGCTATAGTTAAAGCTATAGATTCACAATTTTTGAAAATAAAATAATAGGCATAAATGAGGTCGAAACATAAGTCTTCTTATAAGGCAGGGACTAATAAAAAGTGATATGCAATATGAAGAGGTTAGAGAAGCATGTGAAAAAAAGGGATATTTATTGAAGAGTAAGTGATGCATATAAAAGAGAGGCGAATTGAAAAGTTGAAAACATTTTAGAAAAAATATTTTGGGATGTTTTAAGTCTAATATCTATATTTGTATAAAGATGTTAAAAAAAAGAAGAAGAAAATATATAAGTCACAAATATGTATTTTCAGGTTGAAATAAAAGAAAAATAAGAAGGGTGTGTGTAAGAAGATATTAAATAGATCATAAGTATCATATTGAAGAAGAAAAGATTGTACACTTACAGTATCCATCATCAATTGAGTTAGCAACACTATTTAGGTGGAAAAGAATGTTTGTGTGCAATGGGTTTGTGCTCACGAAGATAGAAGTGGGTGTTGGTGCTTCTAGTAGGTCAAAGCCTATGAAGTGTGGGATTTGGAGCTTCCAATGAGTTGGTGCTCATAAACATAGAGGTTGTAGCCTTTAGTAGGTTAGAGCCTACAAACCATTTTGTAAAAGAATGAGTTTATATATAAAGTAATTATTTGTCATGGTTTTCTCATGTATTGGGCTTCCACATAAACATTACGTTATTGTGTTCATGTGCATATTATTTGATTTCATCATTTAATGTAATTAAGGAAATTGTTGGTATAAAAGTTTTAAAATGCAAAAGTTGGTATTTTATTGTTTCAACACCTGCCCCCCACCCCCCGCTCTCCCCCCCCCCTCAATTGGTATTAGAGCTAGTTCCTTCTATAAAGCCTAATTGCTTGAAGATAGATCTATTGAGCACACATGGGAAAAAGGAAAGGAAATTCAAAGAAGAACATATTAACAATGCACCAACTGCTAGAGTTGAAGTGACCAATAATGAATTCTTTGAAAAATTAGATGAATCTATATATAGTGATGTTTGTATTAATAATATAGAAGAAAATACAACTGATAAAATGGAATTGAATATATGTGATGAAGTGACCCTTGGAATGCATGAATAAATAGACAATGATAATGTAACAGATCAAGACAATATTGTGAATGATGGAAAAGAGATGATAGAAGAAGATAATGAATTAGACACAAAAGAAGTCCTTGATGATGGAAAACTCAAAGGAGAATCCACTACAAAAGATGAAGAAGATACAAACAATGAGGAAGAAGATGTTAACATCATGGAAGAACTCTACTATGCTTATGAAAAAAATGGAAACCTTAAGAAAAATAATGAAAAACCGAAAACACAAATTCAAGAATTATATGAATCCCAAAAGAAATCAAGCAAAGTAATTGAAACTTTGAAAAAATAGTTAGAGGAAACCAAGCAATTTCAATATGAAATGATGAGAAATTTAAATGTAAGACAAGAGGATTATGTCAGATTAAAGGAAGAAGTCATCATGTTGAAAAGTGATTTGGAGAAAACTAATATAAAATTGAATACCAGTCTTAAGTTTAAAAATATTTTTGAAATCTTAACTAATATCAGTGATAGCCAAAGGCCATCTTCCAGCAAGATAGGAGTAGGATGTGAAAGAAGTTTAAAGCATCATGATTGTACATTCAAAGGCTTCATCAAAGAAGGAAGTAGTATGACATATTCATTTATGAAAGAAGAAGAACTTGAAAGATACATTGAAGTGTTGATAAATCCTTTTAGAGATGAAGATAGAGAGAAATATCAAAAGTCAAGCACATCTTCAAAGGAGAAGAAGAACAAGACTAGAAAATGTTTTACATTTGAACTCCGATATAACTTATATGGATATTGCCAATTATGCAATTATTTTGGTCATAGAGCGAGAGAATGTAGAACATAAAATGGATGCAAAAAAAAAAATTGTCATGGGCACTTAGCACAAAATTACAGATATGGGAAGAGGAAATCATATGAAGGATACAAAAGAAATCATACAAAGATCAAACAAAAAGAACCTGTGTTTGTTTGGAGAAAGAAACTTGGAAAAGTAAGAGAAGATAATAAAATGTTATTGATTTTGAGGCAAAATAATCATATGGGAAGAACTAAAAATGTATGGAGAAAAAATATTACTAAAGAAGAAGATGAAATCATTACAAGTATATCTTGCAATTTATACACCTAGTCCATAGGAGAAGTATGAGTCCAGGGGGAGATTCAAATGAGATATTTTTTAGTTCCTTGATTAAAAGTGTGAGATGGTCATTGTGTTGAAAATTACGTTTAGGAAATTTCTTACATTAATGTCAAATTTTTGAAGAGGAATATTCAAGGAGTTGGATGCATTAAGAATAATGCTAGAGCATGTAGGAGCATTTAAGAATCCTTCTCAGGTGGGGGGTATGAGAGAAATTCCATAGGGAGAGGATTTAATGACTAGATTATAGGTGGAAGCCAAATAATTATCCATTTTCCATTTATGTCAAAAGGGGAGAGAGTTTGAAAGGATGAGATTCACAAAATTTTTTATTGCCACCAATGACAAAGGGGGAGATTTTTGAGATATTGCCAGTGATGTCAAGGGAATAATAAGAAACATTGTCATTGATGCCAAAGTTAGAGCATGAGATTATTACAATCTAATCAGTGCAACATTGGTCTAGAAAATTATTATTACTACCAAAGATATATAAATACCCAGATGAGGATACAAAAGGAAAAGTTGATAGTGAGTTTGTATAAATAAGAAAAGAAGAAAGATAATGTATTTTCATTTAATAAGATGGAAAAATAATAATTATTCATCAGTAATGATGTGTATTGAAAAAGTATACAAAAAAATTATCAACGACAACATACAGGGCCAAGGTCAAAGACTAGACAACATACACTTACCTGGCAACATTTTTAGTAAATTATATATTACAAAGATATCTTGTCAAAATTAAGTAAAAGATATTGGGTGAGATAACATGAATAAGGTTTGATATGTTATGATCATGCACACCCACTGACAATAGCATGCTACTTCAAAGATTTGGAGTGTGGAGTAGACTTTTTGCAGTGTCCATAGTAACCATTATCATAGGATGATTCATCTTCCAAGATAGCAATTAAAATTAAATAAAAATAATGTGTGTGTTGAGGAAAAGATAGTATTTGTGCAAATATTCAGCAATAAGTCACGGTGAAGTTTGAATATTTAAAACATTGGAATAAAGCTCAAATAGAATGGAATATGATTGTGGAACAAGGGCCCGATTGTGAAAAAAATTTCAATTTTTTTTCTTTGCAATCAAGTGAATAGTGAGTTTTGAGATGCTTAGAACCTTAAGTATCCAAGCGATAGGAAGTGTCAAGTTTCTTAGCAACAATGGGACCTAAGTGACTCAGTTTCCAAAGGAAAGAGCTCATAAATAATGGGCTCAGACAACACTACACCGAGTAAGATCGGCTGACTAAAGAACTGAGTGCGCTCGATCAGCTTAAATAGGGAGGGGATTGAGTGAGCTTGAATAATATAGTTACTGAGTGAGTTTGGTCGGCATTAATACCAAATAGTTTGGTAAATACGGGAAGAAATCAATCACCACTATAACTAAGTTGGAGCAGAGAAATTGGTTAATAGGGATATTGAGTTACTTGGTGACTGACCTATAGTCTAGTTTCTTCCACCATTAAAACAAAAAGAAAACAACAAGAACTTGCAACCTTTTTCTTTCACATATACTAAACACAATTTGAAATGGATAGAAAGGAGACAACAATAAGACAAATGACTAGATCCACTAATATGCCTATTTGTTTGCTTTCTATTCAAAAAAATGATTCAAATATTACAAATCTAGGAGCATATGGCTTTAACCAGAATCAAAATACTTTAACCTAAAACTTCTATTTGTAATAAAAAATTACAACATTAGAAGGTTGCATACAATAAAGCCTGGAGCAATCACTACTTCAACAGGATAAACAAAATGAACATACAAAGAAAAAAAGATCAAGACCTATGTTGTTGTAACCTCTGATCTTATTGCTGATTTCTTGAACCTTCCTTCTTCTATCTGAAAGATTTTCTCTCTTCAACTAATCTATATACCCGTATGGAATGAATGAACATTCTTTCCTTTTAGCTTGTCTCAAAAACTTTTCCTCTTATTTTGATGCAAGGTGCTCCCCTTAATACCATAAACTCATAATAGAAACAAAGAAACAACAACAAATGTGAGAACAAAATGTGGACTTCTTATTTGTGCCACAAATGTGGAATTAAAAAATTTCATAAGTACAATATGCTAACCAACATGGGTACCTTCATGATAATAATTTGCAAGACAAGCTACAAACTATCACCCAGAGCTGTCCTAGTCAATGTTTGAGCCTTTCTTAAATAGGCAATTTTATGCTTCCTAGAAAGGTTTTTGACATTAAAACTTAATACCTAAGGCCAATAGACCCTAACAATACATATAGAGTCAACCAAATACACCTTTGACAATTATTGTAGACATTTTAGGTAGCCCAACTTTGAAAGGCCATAACTCAAAAACCGTTGCTCTGATTTGCTATTATAACCACTTTTCAGAAATGTTGGCTCTTGATCTATAGAAGCAGAATGGTGCTAGTGCCCTTCTGTTGAGTTTTCAGACCTCATCTGGGAACTCTAAAGCCTCCAATGGTGAGCCTAGAGATTTTTCTACAAGAAGTTCTCTGAAAATCCATAATAACTTCTCCAATGCTTATGCTTGAGCAATGAGATTTTTTTATGGTAGGCTTACAAATCTAAAATGAACCTTCCTATAGAAAATGAGAACATTTTGAGCTCATATGAAAAATTTACTAAAAATATTAGGTTTCCATAAATAGTAACCACCCTATCTACTAGTCCTTATTAAAATAGAAAAGACTGAAAATAAAATTATTTTGGGTGATGCAAGAGTGCCCTTTCACCTAGGATGCTCCTGCATCAAACACCCAGGGTAATTTGAGAAGTGACCCCACCACATCTCAAGTGTTCAAAGGAAAACCAAGATGGTTAACCTTCTCCTTTGCTAGCCATGATGAATCCTCAACTAGTCTCCCTTTCCATTTGACTAGATATTCCACATAAGTTCTATTTCTAGTACTTTTTCCAACATGATTGTCTAGTATCTCCTCAATCTCCTTTGCAACTGAACTAGCTGTTGAATGCTCCACCGCACTTCTACAACTTCATCACCATCACCTCCTTCATAATACTCTGTCAATTCTAAAATGTTAAATACTTGAGAAATATTCAATTCAATAGGAAACTCCACTTCATATGTATTTCTAGAATCATGACTCTTCACTATCTTCCACGATCCAGACTTCTTCATCTTCAACTTATTATATGTACCCACTAGAAAATGCTCCTTTCTGAAATGAACCATGACTTCATCTCTAATCTAAAATTCCTTATATCTTATTTTCACATTTTCCTTAGCCTTATACTATGTATTCATCTTTATGATGTGCTTCCTCACCTCCTCATGGATGTTCTTCAAATGTTCAACAAAATCTTCCGCTTCAACACTACTTATCTCTCCTTTATCCAAATGCCTCAATTCAGAAGCATTTCTGGAAATACTCCCATATACAATCTAGAATGGTGATTTACTAGTACTCCTATTGCTAGAATTATTATATGCAAATTCTACCTATGGTAAAATCTATCCCATCCTTTTGGTTTATCTCCAACAAGCATCTCGGCAAATTTCCCAAACTGGGATTCACAGCTTCTGTCTGCCCATCAGTTTGTGGATGATGTGATGAACTAAACTTCAAATCTATCTTCAACTTCTTCCACAATGTATGCCAGAAATATCCAACAAATTTGGTATCTCGATCTAAAACTATACTCTTTGGCAGACCATGTAATCTCACCACTTCTTTGAAAAACAACTCTACTACATGAACAACATCACTAGTCTTCTTGCAAGGAATAAAATGTGTCATCTTTGAACACCTATCAACCACCACAAAAATAGAATCATGCTCGCGATGTGTCCTCGATAATACAAGAACAAAATCCATGTTGATATCCTCCCATGGTTTCTTTGGTAAAGGTAATGGTTGATACAATCCTATATTCTGCTTCAATCCTTTCACCATTTGACATACTCTGCAACTTTGTACAAATTTCACCACATCTTGCTGCAACTATGGCCAGTAGTAATTTTTAGCAACCAAAACTATGGTTTTATCTCTTCCAAAATGTCCAACCAATCCTCTACTATGCTTCTCCTTAATGAGATTCTCTCTCATCGAACTTCTAGGAATGCACAGCTAGCTTCCTTTGAACAACATATTATATTGGATCATGAAATCCAACCATTTGTCCTATCAAGTGTAATAGGTTTTGTACAAGCCTTCCATGCTTCACCAAAATTAGGATCATCTAGATACAATGTACTGAGTTCCTTGAACCCAACCACCTCTATCTGCATTTTTGTTAGCAAAATTTGTCTTCTACTAAGAGCATCTGCAACTTTGTTAGACTTCCGCACTCCTATGTTTCAAAACAAATGTATAACTTTGCAAAAAATCAACCCACTTTAAATGCCTTTGGTTCAATTTTCCTTGACTATTTAAATATTGCAAAGCTTGATTATCAGTATACAAAAAAACTCCTTAGGAAGAAGATAGTGTCTTCAGTTCTTCAATGCTTGAACTATAGCATAAAATTTATGACCATAAATAGAATATTTTATTTTTGCATCATTCAACTTCTCACTAAAATAAGCAAAAAGTCTACCTTCTTGGGCCATAATAGCTCCTCTTGTAGTACCTCTAGCATCACAGCCTACTTGAAACACCTTTTTAAAATCGGGAAGTACTAAAACAAGTTGCTCAGTAATTTTTTGTTTCAACAAATTAAAACTCTTATCTACTCCTACAGTCCACTGAAACTCTTTCTTATCCCCTCTCATTGTTTCAGTCAAGGGTCCACAAGTATTGCTTAAACTTCTTATAAAATTTCTATAAAATATAGCTAGTCCATGAAAAGATCTTACCTTTATCACACTCCTTGGAGTAGGCCATTCAAGGATAGCCTTCACTTTCTCTGGATCCATTTTTAGACCTTCTCCTGAGACGACAAATCCCAAGTACACCAACTCTTTCTTTACAAATATGCACTTCTTTAGGTTTATCAACAACTTTTCTTCCCTCAACTTATCAAACATCTTGCAAATATGAATCAAATGCTCCTCTAATGTCTTACTAAAGATCAATATATCATCTAGGTAAACAATGACAAACTTACCTAGAAACTCTTTCAGTACCTCATTCATGAGCCTCATGAAAGTGCTTGGTGCATTGGTTAGCCCAAAAGGCATGACTAACCACTCATATAGTCCTTCCCTTATCTTGAAAGTAGTCTTCCACTCATCACCTTCTCTAATACAAATCTAATGGTACCCACTCTTTAGATCTATCTTTGTGAAATACTTAGCTCCACTCAAATAGTCCATAATATCATCTAGCCTTGGCAATAGAAATCTATACTTTATTGTGATCTTATTGATAGTGCAAGAAACTGTGCACATCCTCCATTCTCTATTCTTATTTGGTGCTAATACTACTGGTGCAACACATGGACTTAGACTCTCTCAAATCAACCTCTTCTGTAACAACTCATGAACTTACGTGTTCAACTCTTCACTTTCCGTCGGTGTCATTCTATGCGTTGCCTTGTTTGGCAAACTGGCTCATAGAACCAGATCCATCTGGTGACTAATCTTCCTCATTGAGTGCAATCCATTAGGTACATTATCTAATACAAGTAGAAGCTCTTCAAGTAGAAGCTCTTTGTATGTAATCTCTTGTAAGGAAGTTCAAGAAATGGAAGTTCTTGCGTTGTAAGCTCTTCAAATGTAATCTCTTCTAATGGATTTCAAGTATTAATGAATGCTTTATGAAGCATTTTTGTCATCTCTCTATCTCCATATTGTTGCATATTTGGTTGTGAGTTGGTAAGGGTGGTGTTGGCCCTTCATCAGATTGGTAAGGGTGGTGTTGGCCCTTCATCAGTGGTATCAGAGCATACCTTTGTTAGTGGTAGGAGAGCGTACCTTCATCACTAACTCCTACAAATGAAGAAAATATATGAAATAAAATCCAAAAATAATGATAATATCATAATGAGAAAATGCATTCAACATCACCATGACTCTCTCTTTCTTCTCTCTTATTTGTGTTGTTGGTCGCACATTTTCTCTTTGTATTGATAGCACAAAGAGTCAAGAAATACAATAAACCAAATTACAAAGAACGAACTTCATTTTATTGATCAATTCAAATCAAATGAGACTAATTGGAAATAAGAGGACATGATTATTTAAAATTGAATTGATTAAAGAAAAATGACTTTAAAGATCTATTGGTAGATGATTGGGTGCATGATAGAAATAACTAATGAGTTAGTAGATCTCATTGATAGATGACTAGATTGAAGGAATAGAATACTAAATAGATTGAATAGTAAGTGGATTGATTGGGGAGATGACCAAATAGATTGAATAGTTAGATTGGAAGTCATTGACAATTTTTGAAGGTAAGATAGGAATAATAAATAGCATTAAATAATTGAAAATTTATTTAGTTGTGCACATATGGAATAAATAAAAATAATTATTATATTATTTGTTTAAGAAGAATATTCCTTTTTGGAAAGGGATAATAATTAAACAAATCAAATAATTTATTTAATTATTAGAAGAATTTTTACTGAATTGATTAATTAGAATAATTATTTGGTCATAATGGTTGAAGAATTAGGAAGAAGATTCTATTAAATAATGAGCTATCATTTATTGAAAATTTAAAAATAAGAATTACTCAAATAGAAAAAATTGTTTGATTAATATAATTAGAAGAAAAAATAGATAGATTAAAAGAAGGGTTGGTAAAAGCCAATTTGTGTAGGAATATAAGGGGGGATTAGGGCATGGATGTGTAAGTTTTTATGTATGGGGGTTCTTTGATGTAGTGAGTTACTGTTGAAAGTTTAGCAATTTTTGGATTAAGTAGAGGTGGCATATAGACCACATTTTACAATGTCTACGAGCATTTGATTTTACTTATCTTATTAGTAAAATATAATATTTTACAAAGAAAAAATATTATTAGATAAGTTAAATAATTTCAAACTATTTAATTAGAAAAAAAAAGGGAAAACGATGATTTTTGAATTTTGAATTAGAAGAATGACTCAGATTAGTTAGATAATAGAGATTATTTAACTAACAAGGAAGAATCTAGTAAAATATTTCTCACTGGCGATGGGACAATCGTAAAAATCTGTACACAAAAGTAAAGATTAGAATTTTAAATTTAACACTTTTTAAAAGGCTCACACTTGCATTGGCTACAACTTGGGGAATTTTGGTAAGAAATGGTTGTTGGATGCCCCAATCTCACCAATGCAAGGCCTCAAAAAGTGAGATGTGAGTGACTATACTTTCGATGTTAGGTCTAGCCCTAATTTAAGCACAATAGTTAAATTGCAAAATTAATTATTAAATTATATGTTAGGATATGGCCTAAATAGACTTGAAATGATCTAAGAAAAAGAATACTAAATTAGGTGCCTAATAAAGTACAAATTTGCAAAGGATTATTTTAACTATGTACACCACCAATAGAGCCCTGTTAACAAAGTTCTACTCATGAATATATACATGATGGATATATTGGTCAAATTATTTGAAACACAATATATGCAATGATTAAGACACAACTCCAAAATTATCCTAAGTAAAACTCATTGGAATAGCAATCACTTGAAATCCAAAGAGAAATGTATTATTGAGATAAGCCAATACCCATAAGTGGGGCATTGTATTTTAATTGTAAGCATGGATGAGGTTTTATAAAACTTGAGGTACACAAATAAGGACAAAAATTAACATTTGGAACATATTTCTTCTTTCAAAAGTTTTTCTTTGCAAAAGGCATTACCTAATTAAAGGGGTTATAAGAATTCTTATGTCCTTAGAAAAATTTCCTTTCCTCGTGCAAATCCACCACCATAATGTTTGTTGTTATTGTCATGGATATTATAAAACGTTATACATTTTTGTAAATAGATGATGCAATCATAAATGTATGATCTAATTAAAAATGACCCAATCATGTAGCTTAACACAAACACCCACAAATATCATATAACAAACTTCACATCCTCCATTTTCCAACGTCATATAAAAACTATCCTTGAGATGCTAAGTTTTATTGATTTGAAATCTAAATATGCTTATTATATACTTTATTAGGAGATAACATACCATCTGAGAAAAGACTTGTGTTTTAAATTGCAATTGCAAGTAAACACAAAGAGTGGAAGAATGGATGAATGGAAGATGCTAATAATGTCCACAAGACTAAACAAAAAAGACTAAACAAACTATGTAGTCGAGAAAGAAAGCACCCTTAGCTCATCTCCGTACTCTTTTCCATATCATAAATCCTACGATTGATTTTAGAAGGAATATGTTTGTCTGAATAATCCTTTCTTCTTTAAACAGATGATGCTATCAGCTTTTAAGCCCTCTTTGTACTGAGTACATATATCCTCATATGGTATGCATTCCATGGTGAAGTGTTGCTTCATTTTTATAACTTCCTTATTGCATAATATATACAAGTTCATATTGGTTCATAGTTAAGATGATATCATCATGTCATCAATTGTGTGACAGACAACCTCACGACTAAGATGATGTGATCATGTCCTTAAACTTTGCACACAAGCATGCTTGAGTTGGATTTGTCCTAGGATGGGCGACTTCACGGGAAGTCTTGGTGCTTTGCTCTGCGAGCATCACCTAGATGCAATGAGAAACTACACAGTTGAATTTGATAACAATACGGGAACCTCACTTCTCTTTCAATGGAAACCACTAAATATGTTTAGCGATGTCTATACAGAAAAAAAATTGCACTCGATTTGACAATTTATGTAATTTATTAATTAATTTTAAAACCACAAAACCATTATCTGTGATTTTAAAATTAATTCATTAATTGTATAAACTGTCAAATCGGGTGCATATATTCGACTGTTTAGCCAAGGGCAATATGTTTTTCCCTATGTTTCTTTATTGAGAAAATTCTTTGACCTCATGGTGTCAAAGTCATGCACTAAACAAAACTAATCCTCATAGACTCATTCATAACCATTCAACTTCACTAACCAAGAGCCTATTGACCATTATGAATTTTTCAATCACATAAATGTTTTATTACTTCTTTACTAGGGGAGAGGACCCAGTACTTGAACACCCTAACTTTGCGCTTATCAAAACCCTACGTAAAATTTTCAAATCGCTCTTAGTTTTTTACAATAGCTTACTTGGCGAGTCGCCTACTTATAACTAAGGTTTCAAGTCCACGTCACCTGTTATGATGCCACATCAGTATGCTTTTTGCCAAATTGTCCAAAACAGCCCAAAAAAAAAGTGAGACCAATGGTCATGCATAAAAGGTACCCATAGTTGAATAGCTGATGTGGCATCACATCATTAGTTAATTTTTATAATTAAAGGTACATTTTATTTAATTTTACGTAGTTAGCATTGTACTAACAACTTTAAAGTCACAAGTATTGGTACAATGTTGTCAAAAAAAATTGGACATTAAATCAATAAGTGTAGGTATCAAGTGAACAACTCCATTCACAACTATTAGAATGCATTCAAGTACCGGATCCTCTCCCCTATACGAAATCATATTTATGAATAATATTCTAATATTAATTGAATAAAAACCATTCCTATTGGATATAAACTATCCACAAATCTCTTCCCTATAAAGCATATGTGAACTTTAAAAAAACCATATTATATTCTCAAGTACAATACGACCCTATGGAGTTTGAAAAAAGATCATGGGTGGTGCAATATTTTAAGTAACAACTTCCATCGATATGTGTACCAACAAAACAAAGTAGCCAAATGAATGAGGAGTAGATTAAAAAAGTTAAAGCGCATGAAGTGTGAAGGACAAAGCTGACATCCGTGCATGTTAAAACCCCACCTTTCCCTTCATCGTAGCGCTATGTTCCTGATGAGGGGGAAACCATCAAGTCCAAGAAGGAATGATGAGTAATGAAATCCGTGCAGGCCATGCGTACACTTGTCAAAGCTTACTTCAATGTCACTGGCGAGCACTACGAGTAGGCCGACAAATGGAGCCTAATGCCTGGCTCCTCCTCCTCGCTCTCCCCACCCACTCTCTTCGTAAAACACATCTTTTGTCTCTTCCAATCTGCGACTCACAAGTGTCTCGCAACGCCCAATTCCCACTTCCCCCCAACTCACAATAATGTGCTCGATTTTCCCGCCTTTCCATTCATGACCCAATGGGGAGGATTATTTCGGATTTGCAGACTCACTCTTTGCTGAGAAGCTTTCAATTCCTGAGGATACCTCGTGTTTGCTGAGGATGCCGAGACCCGGAGGCAGACCATATGAATGTATTCGCAGAGCATGGCATGGCGATGACCACCTCACCCTCAGAGGCACCTTGATTCAGGAGATTTTCAGGTTTTTTCCCTTTCCTTTTTCCCTTAAATCCCACCAAATAGATTTTTGCCCTCAACCTCTGGGCCTTATCTTTTACTTCTAAGTTGAGCTCTGGAGATG
Organism: Cupressus sempervirens; assembly: GCA_028749045.1. Lineage (NCBI taxonomy): Eukaryota > Viridiplantae > Streptophyta > Pinopsida > Cupressales > Cupressaceae > Cupressus > Cupressus sempervirens. Next base: position 343,942,899 of record CM053788.1, on the reverse strand, counting down.
GCGCTTTTGATGCCAGTCTTGTCTTAAGAGTTTTTGTTGCTATGGCATTCATAATATCAGTTGCACATCTTTACTTGTAATTTGAGCTTTAATGGCGGTGCATTTAGTGTCTGCTCATGATTCCTAGCTTTCTTTTATACATTGTTAGGGGTGTTTGTTGAAGTATGATATTGGTTTGAGATGGGACTTGAGACTGTTTAAACATCACATACTAAGAATTGATTCTTTAAGTTAAAATGTTAAAGATTCATTCTTTTCAAGTTTAATTTAATTTATTGCTCCATATGTAATGTTTAAGAATGATCATGTGTAATTCACCCGCCTGTTATAATATTATCATCAGATCTTGTCACTGAAGATTTTATTGGTCTGAAATGAGATTTGAGGTGTAGAATACCTATGTCGGATATAGTTAATTGCACCTTGGCTTGGTCGACATTTCAAGGATTTGAATGAGTGACAAACTGTCACTGAAACAAGTGGTTGATGGTCTTAGCTCTTGCTCAATGGTTAATAACTGTGTGATAGACTTGTGATGACAAGGGTTTGTCATCGGAGCAGTATTTTAGAACTATATTTAGGTTAGTAAGGTTGATTTTTAAGAAAAGTTAATTAGAGCAGGAGTATGTTAATAACATGTTAAAATTTAGTGATAAAAAAGGGGTTAAAATTTAGGTATAATATAATCTAAGATGTAAACATTATATTAACATACACAATTTTCTAAATAAATTTTAGAGACATAATGTTTTTGAAATATTTTTTAGTTTATAATATTAATGTTAAGTTTTTGAATTTTATTTTGTAAATTTTTTTTATCAATAATTTAAATCAGATGAAGAAAATTACAGAAGACAAAAATACAATCGGCTTGAAAACTTAAGACTTAAATGTGTCTGTATAAAATTAATACTAACATGATCAAATCTTTAAAAAGTTCAACTAATTAAGAACTAGATTTCTACCATCTATCAAACTTCTGAGTTTGATTGCATGAACAATTTTTTTAACCAATGTTTTAAATCACTCTATAATCCATCATAACAAAGTGAGTTGCAAATAGCAAGAAAGCATAAATTACAAACCAAGACTCACCCACTAGGGGTGAGATAACTAGTGTTATCCGAAGTTCCACCCTTTAATACACACATTTCAAAAATAGAAATGGTTAAGAGGAGTGATGGGAACTCCAATGAAGCATTTTGAAAACTCAATTACAAATAACAAGAGTTTTGAAAACCTTTAACAACCTTTGACCATACCTAGGATGATTGGGCCCTACAGTTCGAGGAAATCGATATGTAATTAATAATATCAAATCTAAAGCATATGATAAAAATATCAAATTGTGTATTCAGATTGTAAGTTGCATATAGATTGGCCCTAGTCAATACAGTTATGTCCGAGTAATAATCATCTCTTTTTCGTTCTGTTTTTAGAAATGTGAACATATATATCTTAATTCTACAAGTTTTGGATGAAAGCCTGCAGATTGAGAATGTAAATATAAGCAATATTCAACTTTCTCAGACCAAATCTTATGAGCAGCAACATACTATCTTTGTTTTCATTTTGACTTTGAAGTTTGAAACTTTGAGTCTTTTGATATTATATAATGTAGATGCACAATGATAATTGAATCTTTATATATAAGTCTTTAACTTTTCATTTTGTTGAAACTTTCAGCATTTGTGCATTTTAATATATAATATGATACTTTTCATTGTTTCAATAAATTATTTCCATGAATGTATAAAATGGAAATTTGAACTCTCATTTGATTCATTTAATGCTATGTTCTATGATAATATATATCATTGATTTTAAATCTATAAATGTTTTTATGTTTTTATGATGAATGTTACAATATCATATTATTTATGATTATATTTAAAATTTCAGATTGGTTGTCTCATACTGTGCCCATGCCTTAAGAAGAAAAAGTTCTTAGAAATCAATTTCTCCATTCTAAAAATTCAAGATTGTATAGAAGATAACAGAAAATCCAGACACAAAACAAGTTGAAAAGGAAGCTTTGAATTAAAAAACACTTTCAACCAGAAAAGAGTTAAAAAAATAAACAAATGTATAAAAATAAAAACATAAATATAAATAAATAGAAAGGATTCTATATATAAATGCATGTAAATATGCATAAGAAACTATGTGAGTATTTCACATAACAGGCATACAAACATTACTGAACTAATATACAATCATTTTTAAAAGTGTGTGCTTTGGTAAACTAAAGCTCATTTTCTTTGCAAACATATGTTTGTAAAATATAAATTTTAAAGTAGTTTCCCCCGTTGCCTTTGTGGCTATGTCCTGCAAGGTTGTCAATGAGATTCATTGTCCAACAACAAGAAAAAAGAAAGAATAAATTACAAAAGTGAGTTGCCAAAAAGAAAGAATAAATCACCCTACAATCCATCATAACAAAGTGAGTTGCAAAATAGAAAGAAAGCATAAATTACAAACCAAGACTCACCCACTAGGGGTGAGATAACTAGTGTTATCCGAAATTCCACCCTTTAATGCACACATTTCAAAAATAGAAATGGTTATGAGGAGTGATGGGAACTCCAATGAAGCATTTTGAAAACTCAATTACAAACAAGAGTTTTGAAAACCTTTAACAACTGTTGACCATCCCTAGATTGGGCCCTATAGTTCAAGGAAATCTATATGTAATTAATAACATCAAATCTAAAGTATGATAAAAATATCAAATTGTGTATTCAGATTGCAAGTTGCATATAGATTGGCCCTAGTCAATACAATTATGTCCGAGTAATAATCATCTTTTTTTCTTTTTCTTTTTAGAAATGTTAACATATTTATCTTTGAATTCTATGAGTTTTTGATGAAAGCCTGCAGATTGAGAATGTAAATCTAAGCAATATTCAGCTTTCTCAGACCAAATCTTATGAGCAGCAACATACTATCTTTGCTTTTATTTTGATTTTGAAGTTTGAAACTTTGAGTCTTTTGATATTATATAATGTAGATGCACAATGATAATTGAATCTTTATATATAAGTCTTTAACTTTTCATTTTGTTGAAACTTTCAACATTTGTGCATTTTAATATATAATATGATACTTTTCATTGTTTCAATAAATTATTTTCATGAATGTATAAAATGGAAGTTTGAACTCTCATTTGATTCATTTAATGCTATGTTTATGATAATACATATCATTGATTTTAAATTTATAAATGTTTTTATGTTTTTATGATGAATGTTACAATGTCATATTATTTATGATTATATTTAAAATTTCAGATTGGTTGTCTCATACTGTGCCTGTGCCTTAAGAAGAAAAAGTCCTTAGAAATCAGTTTCTCCATTCTAAAAACTCAAGATTATATAGAAGATAACAGAAAATCCAGACACAAAACAAGTTGAAAAGGAAGCTTTGAATTAAAAAATACTTTCAACCAGAAAATAGTTAAAAAATAAACAAATTTATAAAAATAAAAACATAATGATAAATAAATAAAAAGAATTCTATGTATAAATGCATGTAAATATGAATAAGAAACTGTGTGAGTATTTCACATAACAGGCATACAAACATTACTGAACTGATATACAATCATTTTTAAAGGTGCGTGCTTTGGTAAACTAAAGCTCATTTTCTTTGCAAACATATGCTTACTTGTAAAATATAAATTTTAAAGTAGTTTCCCCCGTTGTCTTTGTGGCTATGTCCTGCAGGGTTGTCAATGAGATTCATTGTCCAACAACAAGGAAAAAGAAAGAATGGCAAGAGAAGTTGCCTATGGTGGTTCTAAGGGCTGAGGATATTCTCTACTCCAAAGCAAATTCAGAGGTACATATGTAACCGTTTCAATTTAGAATATAGCCTCTTCGTAACGATGCTATATTAAAGTAAATACAAATTGTTATGCTTCGTTTTCAATATGATCAATAAGTAAATACAATTTGTTATGGAAGCATGTTATTTTGGCAGGCAGAATACATGGACCTTAAAACTTTACGCTCGCGTCTAAATGATTCCATAAACACAATGATAAGGAGAGATGTTAGTACTGAAGGTGGTCAATATTTGGAACCCTGCGTGGAAGGTTAGTAGTGCCGTTGGAAGTCTAGATTATTTAACATTATTATTAAGTGAAATTAGTTATTATTAAGTGTTAAAGTTTTATCTTTCAAATAAGAGATTCATAATTTATCTTTGTAGGCTCTTGTTTATTAATTTCCATTTCTGTATCAGTCTGTTGAAATGCTTTATTGCTTGCAGCGGCTTTATCACTAGGATGCCTGCCTAAAAAGGGCAGCCGAGCTCAAAGGCATAGTTCGCGTTCCTCTGAAGGTGGCAATCAGAAACCAACAATGGCTTTCTCAACACCTGCCATGGGCAACTCTAATAATCACAGAAGTTATTGTTCTGAGGACAAAAGTAGGCTACAAAGGAATGGTGTTCATAATCTTCGTGCAATAACTCCTCCATACCATTTCCTAGATTCTCAACACTATATTTTGACCCCTATTCCTGCCCCTCTTGTCCTCTGTTCTCCTTCTACTAGTGTTGTCAATGTTCCTTCCACAATTGAGTCATACCTCTTCAACCCAACTCCACATAACACAAATCACACTGAGACATTGCTGAATTTCAACCAACAATCTACTCCACCCATTTGTATGCCCCTCTGCTGTCCCCAACATTCTACTTCTACAATTACAAGAGGCATTCCTTCATCATATATGATGAATATTGCTTCAGTTGCTCCAATATCCCCTGGTGAAGGCACATCAATCTCTGCTATATCTGGTCCTTGTTTTGTCCATCCAGATTTTGATTCACAAAATCAAGCCCCTCATTTCAGCTCACAGACAAGATGCCTCCCACAAACAGGCCCCCTCACCTTGAATGAACAACAAAAACCCAATATGCATCCTCCAAGCAGACACCTCCAAACTGTAAGAGGGCATACACCTACAGAAGGAATGTGTTCAGCACAAGGAGTGAATAATATCCATGATCTGCAATTACGTCTCGGACCTCCTGGAAACAGTCATCCTTAAACATCACACAAATTAAGTTTGGAAAAAGTTAGTCAACTTTGACTATTTAGCACTTTTAACCTAGAAATCAAGCCTTAATGTGTGATGTTTAGACCATTCACCTTAAAACAGAAACAATTTCTCCACCATTGCTGCAACTATGTGTTCCACCAATGTGTGGATCCAGAGAGCAATCTAAAACACCACTAAACAAGAAAAATCATAGGAAGTGACAAATTTAGTAATTTGACCATTCTTAAACATCACATACTAAAGAAAAATTAAGCTTACAAAAAGTAAGTCAACTTTAACTATTTAACACTTTTACTCTAAAAAGAAACGTTAGTATCTGATCTTTAAGCCTTCCCATCCAACTCTGCTGAGAAAGGGAGTTCAATTAGAGGAGTCGTACAACAAGTAAAGGTCAACCGCCTTGAGCCAAGCAATTTTGAAATGGTCTGATAGAGAACTTCTTTCAAGTGGCAAGTGGACATACGTACACTGGATTGTTATGCATACGTAAGAAATGGTAAAACCAGCTGTACCTTCTCTGTAAATACTTAAAAAGGGTGATATTACAGTCCAATATTTGTGAGATCCTGAGTTCAGCTACTCCTAAAAATATTATATATATTGGCAGATAAGCTATTGACATTAGTTCGCATTGATAAGTTCTCTGGTCCTGAGCTCTTAACAGTCTTTATGAGTTTGGCAGGTTATTATGTAGATTCTCCCAAAGCGGCTTACAGATTTGACGCTTCAGGCTGCTGGGGTGTTTTCTGTTTTTAGTCATTGATTAACATTTCAACTTTTATCAATGTATAATTCATTTACAGTTTAAGGCATTGAAACTGTGCAACTGTTGGAAAATCTGTACTATTTTTACCATTGCATGATATATGATAATATTAATTTCAGTGTACCTTAATTTTTTTTAAAAGTTTATAAGGGTACAATTACTATAGAAGAGAATATTATTAATTTCGGTAATATTTAGTTTTTTTTTTTAATAGCAGGGTAGAATGTAATGTTATTAATATTATAGATGTATGTGAGATTATTATTTTCATATAAACATATTATATAGTTTCATGATTTTTTTTTATGTAATATATCTAATTATAATATTAGTTTAGTATATGTTTTTTATCAATATAATGTAGTTTCTTAATCCATCTTCTAAAAACACGCAGAAGAAAATGAATTATGGACCTAGCTCTGAGAAAAGGTTATACGACAAAATGAAACCAACCAATTAAATTGGTGGAAAATAATGTTTAGTATATATAAATTCATAAATAAATTAATAAACTTTATAAATCTTTCAAGTATGAAAAAATAGTTGTTGGTGATAGGTGAAAAATAATTCAATTTTCAGAACAAGTGAATGCAATAGTACATTACATATGACAAGTACAATAATATTTATTTAAGTCAAGGTGTGAGCATATTTAAATATAAAAGACTAGAATGTGAACACTTGTATATTACCAATAAAATAGAAGAATATGATGGTTTGACAATTTTGTCTATGTGTTTGGACATATTGCTTGTAAGGTTACAAATAATTTGTAATATAATTTACTATATTTTTAAATGTAAGTTTTAGTTGCTATTAATAACATCATCTTGTCTCTTATAAAATATGAGAAGAATGGTAAATGTTTATTCTTTTAGTCTTTGACTCAGTTTCATAGATTCCAATGTACAAATGATATATATAGAATATATTTAAAATAATTACTCACAAGGTACTTGTGAACACAAATTCAGAGTTTTTTTAAAATTTAACATTCACGTTATATTTGATGTATATTTCTTATGTTGAGCCAAAGTAAAAGTACAAAGAGTCGTAACTAGAATAACTACCTACAAGATAATTACATTACACTTGAAAATATATTAATGAATCAAACTGTCATAAGTACTATAGACAACTATGACAACATCCTCTAATAATAACACATATATGTCATGGATCAGATTGGTGCATATATTAGAGGATCAAGTCATAAAAGCACTTTGAACTAAAATGACTTAAATATATGATAGATTTATGCATAAAACTAGTACTTCCATTTGAGTGAAATGTAGAAGTTATGCCCATAGAAAACCATATATAAGTAGTGGACTTGTGAAGTAAGTTGCTATGAAAAAATCAAGAGTGATTTAAAATTTGTTCTAGTTTTGTTGTTTATTTAATTAATTCCATTAGTGTGGGGACACAAGTAGCTCAAAGAACTATGTGAAAATGTGATCAAAGGCAGATTGACATATAACAAAATTGAGAGGGTAGGGGTCTAATTTCTTTTTCCCTCAAACCCATTCAACTCCTTTGAATGGACTCAATGCTCCTATCGAGAAATGGGTTTAAAATGGTATTAAAAGGACATAGGTTGACCATAAATTTTCATCCTCAAATTTCAAATTGATCCACTCTTCTTTAATAAGTGGGTTTAGGGTTGGGACCCTAGCTATGTCCAAATGAAGATCATCACAATGGCAGGATCAAAGAAAGTTCAAATGTAAACAAATGGGTGAAAATCCTCTTCTCCACAATCATGTTGAGGTATCAAATAATAATATTTGTAGGAATGGAAAACTTTGGGTGATACCCACCCAAATTTTGTCGATGGCTATAGGGGTTGATGTGGTCCCTCTTAGATCAAGATCTGGGAGTAATAATCTCTTAGCCCCCCAATTGAACGAAAAAAGAAAAAACCCTAATGACATTAAAGGGAAAATCACTTATAAGAGAGATATTCAAAACCCTCCTCTGGAGAACCCTAGGGAGGAGTATCAAACCATCATCATCAACAACCTGCACTTGGAGTAATTATGGAAAACTTGTAATTTATGGGGCATCTTTGCAAAATGGTGTGGCTCTAATCCCAACCCATCCTACTTCCTTGAGAGCAAGGATTCGATCTTGAAGCATTAGGTAAGTATCACTAACCTTCTTAATAATACATTATTTCTAGATTGTAAGTCATTAGAATTAAAAGACAAATTACTAGTTGGAAAACCATGTTTCCTTTTGGGTCAAAATTTTAAATTCATGGAATGGAACCCTAATTTCAACCTAGAAACTATTAACAATCAAATGATTCCCAAATGGGTATCGTTTAAATTTTTTTCCTATGGAACTCCTTAATGTGAAATTCCTAAAACAAATTAGAGATTCACTAGGTAGATTTTGGGGGTGTCTAAGTGACTTTGCCTCTTCATCAAATGTAAAGATAAGTGAAACCACTTGGAATCCCACCCAAATTATAACTAATCAATCCATATATTACCGTAACATGATAATATTCTGTGTATGGAAGTTTGCAATGGCTCCCATCGATGAAAATCCCATTCATAGATATGGAAACAATTAACTTCTTTGAGCAGTGCTAGAATAAGGAAGGGTATCCATCTCCTTGGGAAACCTCTATCGATAAACAATCCCAAGTGGATAATGTTAAGGACACAACATCTCGTCATCTTCTTTCGATCTTTCTAACCTCTCTATTAGATTAGTGATCTCAATGCATCTCTCTGAATTTCACTTAATTCAAGGTAAGGCTTTACTATTTTGGATGGATCATCTTCCCCTATAGGAGATATGGTAGACAATAACCTTAAGCTACTAAAGGAGGAGATGGATAAGGACATTAGTCTTCAAGAAATTAACTATAATGAAAATTTGGAAGCTTCTCTTGAAGGCCCTTTTATCTCCCATCCTATGAGATTAAGGTATATTATCATATATCCTCCAAGTTTTATGGAGCAGGAAGCTCCATCCCAAGGTACAAAATCTTCCTTATCCTCCAGATTGAGTGAACATGAAAAGGATAATGTTTTTGACAAGCTCACTGAACAACTTATTAATATGTGTACTAAGGAGGTAGTCCTTGAAGGCTTAACTATAGAAAAAAGAAATTTTTTATTAATGAACTCCTAGCTTTAGGAGGCGAAAGCTATACATATGAAGATCTCAGGAATGATCTCTCGAGAATGGAACAAGAGGATAACCTAAACATAATGGAATAATTCTAGGAACAAAGGTCTTCTCCTAATCTATACAAGATTTCAAAAAAGAGAGGAAGAAAATCTTTGAATGAATTGAGGTCTCGGGATGCTAAAGCTAATGGTCAAACTAAATTAACTACTCTTTTGATGTAGAGAAGGGGGAGGTCCTTCACATGGCCAAATCAAGGTCATTACCTGGTGTTAGGGGCCTAGATGCCCCTAACAAGAAACACTTAGTTAAGTGTTGCATCTATAACTACAAACCTGGTGTTCTAATAATCCAAGAAACTAAATCAATCAAGATAAGATAAGTTCTTTTGGAATGAAATTAGGCCCTAGGAAAATTTATAGGGGCTTGACTATAGGAGCCTTAGGGAGTCTAGTTGTAATTTGGAACCCTTAGCTTATTGACCTAGATATAGATAAAATTAAAAGCCATTGGATGAGGGTCCTTATAAAATTTCATAATATGCAATTCTCTTTATTTGACATTTATGAGTGAATCCAGATAGTTGACAGAAGGAACCTATTAGCCCTAGTTTTTACTCCCCATTATTTCAAAAGAAATCTAAAATATTCCTAAAAAATATAACGATTGTATCCTTTATCAGGGTGGGAGATCAAAATTAAACCTAAATACTAAAGTGAAATATTTTTCAAAACTCTAGTAATAATCTACAATTTTATTTGGTAAGGTTTAATTTTTTGTTAATTTTGAAATCTTTCATGAAATGGGGTTTTTTCCCCCTAACTTGTGTCTCTTCTCAACCAGTGGTTTTGTTGTGGTTAACCCGTGTCCCATAAATTTCCCATTCTTAACACTCGTGGTGAGTTATTATTATAACAATCAATCTCCTTGAAAATCTAAGATGTCACATTCTCGTAGTTTAAAGATGAAATGTTTTTAACCAAAGTAGGAAAGTGAGGAGTTGACACCTATCCTGTGGGACCAAAGAAATGTAGGAATCAATAGTTTAAAAAAAGCCCTAGGATCTTGCCAAGATCGATGATTCACGTGTTCTCACAAAATAAAGATGTTCAAACTTTACCTAAAGTGACATAGCAAGAATTTAATGCATGTACAGTATAGGCCCATAAGGGATTTCTTCAAAGTGCTTTGATATTGTGTGTTAGCTATCATGTTATGATTGGCTCTTAAGTCAAACTACACTTTTCTCTCTATTATTTCTAGATCATGGATTTAAATCACAATCAATGACTATTGCATCATCACAAAATGGAAGTGATCGGTGTTTAAAGAAAGAAAGAATGTGAGGTAACATCACGTGTCCCCATAGGTCCCCAAACGATTGGAATAACATGCAAGTTTTACAAACGTTGATTAAAGTAGATCAACGATCCTCATATTATCTCATAGTGAAGGTTTAAAAGGTGCAAAAATATGTGAAATTGACAAGTGTCCCACTGGGCCCCTATTACATTAACAAGTCAAGAAAATTGATGCTTTTCTTAGTCATCAAATTGAAAGAAGATCTATGATTCTCACATCCTCGCAAAGAAAAGTTGTTCAAGGTTTAAGGAAAGAGAGAATATGAGGTAGTGTCACGTGTCCTTGTGGGACATCCTATTACTAAATCAATGAGAAAATATTCTAATCGTCTAGTATCAGAGGATCTATGGTTCTCACTTTCTCACAAAAGTAAAATAAAGGTTGTTTAATCAAAGAGAGAATCTGAGAATATGACATGTATCTCAGTGGGCCCATTTCCTAAGAAGAATGTAAAGAAAACATGGATATTTTAACAATCATCAGATGCAAGGTGATCAAGAGTTGTTGTGATGTCACAAAATGAAAGTGTTTAGGTTTTAACCAAAGCAACAAAGTAAGAACTTGACACATTTTCCACTAGGTAAAAGGTGACATAGTTCCAAATTTGAATCATATCCATTGGATTTTGCCTAGATCAATGACTAGTTTTCAACTTCTTTGCCTACCATGCAAAATTTAACTATTGAAGCATTAATGGTGCTTCAAAAAAACTTCATGTGAATGAATTTTTCTTAAAATCTATAATTCATCCCATGATCTGGTACAAAGAAAAACAAATTTGAATAAGAGTATACATAACTCAAGTTTTCAACCTCCATTTTGTAAAGTTTGGTGAACAAATTGCCTTGTTGGATCATAAGATTTGTGAGTAAGTGTCATGACATTATTGGGATTAGTTTTTAATTTTCAAAAAATTATCTGAATTAAAATGATGCCTCCTTGAAGAGATTTTTCTAGAAAGAAGTATTACTAGCATAGAAATGTACATGATGAATTCCTCGAACAATGTCCCCTTTCTATAAATGAGATATAAAAAGGAAAGGAATTGGTCCCTAAAAACCAGCTGAGAATTGATGAGGATTTTTATGACAAAGGAAATTGTTTGAAAGATGCCAAGACATCTATGGGTGGTTTGGAGTTAATTAGGAAGTGGTTTTCATAGAGAAAACATGATACATCATTGAGAAATATTTGGGAGTTTTATATAAGGGAGTTGGTTGTGCCTGATGTTTGCATGGACAAGGAATTATTGACAATGTTGGCGAAGAGATATGATCCTATATTGCAGGCTATAAGGAAGCACACTAGAGACAACCTTTTTAGGGTAACTACTAAGGTAATTAGAGAAATTTTTATGCTAAACCCTAACCTTGCTCTTCATGAAAAGATCAATTTGGATGATCTACAGTCAAGGTATGATTCTTAGAGAATATCTTCGACGAGGACCAATACAAGAACATTTTGCAAAGGTAGGGCATATTACACTTGTGACATCTCACACCCCAAAGACCTTGTTAAAAAAGTATTTCAATCCTAGGACAAAGGCCCTCTATATTTCCCTTTTCAAAAATTGTGGTATGGATGAGCAGGATCACATCCCAGGATCTATAATTTTTATGATGGCTCAAACCCTACAATATGGAATAAGTTCTATTTTTTATTTTTCATCTCATTTAGCTAAAGAGATACACAATGGGTTAACTGGCATCAACAAGGGTAAGGTTGATAAACCCTTTGTTGGTATTCCTTTTTTATGTACATGTACTTATATAGTGGTTTCTCTATCTTTTCTAAAGTTGTGAAGCTAGAAAGAGAGAAGGATGGAGAGAAATTACATGTTCAACTCTAGAGTTCAAATATGACTTGGGAAGTCATAGATGCCACTGTTGTCCAATTTGTTAGGTATTTTGCATCAAAGATGAGGATTTTGTTGAGTGGATACAACCCTTAAATTCCCCAACCCTTATTGGACCTGATCAGGCCTAAAGATCAAGCTAAGTGTTTGAAGGTTAGTCACAATAGGGGGGACATTATTCTTTATTTAGTTTGAACTATATCTAGAGTGTACGGTTTCCAAGGGAAACCTCTTGTGTTGCCATACCAAGTGCCTCTTAAAGTAGGAATTATTGATTTCTTATGGAAGATTGGAGGACTAGAGGAAAGAGAATTGGTAGGTAGATCTAGAGGAACCATCTTTCGAAATTGTATTGTCATTCATAATTTTGTGCTCACCAAAGGAGGATGGAGACATTTGGGTAAGTTTCTTGAGAAGTATCAAATGGCCCAATTCCACCCTTGCTTTGTTGATTTAGAAGGGTTTTATGAAATGTTTAAAGAAAGATCTAAGGAAAAATCGTATGAACATATTTTTTTACTTTCCTAAAGATATAATTAGGAATGAATCCTCTTTATAAGAATATTATGTAAGGAAAGAAAAGTGGAGAGGGTCTTGGAATTTGTTAACATGTTAGATAGAAAACATGACCATTTAGCTAATATAAAGGTTTGGGGGGTAAGGTGAATAAACCGATGGCACATTTTGTTGGGATTATGTAAACCCTAAATGAAAAGAAAGAAGCATTGACAAAGGCATACCCAAATCATGCCAAGGAGATTGAGAGGAGAATGACAATAGGATTGTTATCAATCTAAAGCAATATACTACTCAAAGAAAGGTTGAGTATGTAGTTGCAAGGAATGTGGAGGCATATCCTTTGCCAATTTATAAAAGACAACATTCAGAGAGCCTGCCCTCAATGCCAACTACAAAAGGATAGAAACTGGAGGAAGTATCCTCATCATGGGTAGAAGAATATTCTCCATCCCAAATCCCTATCCATTTCGACAATGAGGACTCCTTGCGAGATAAATTGAAATAGATAGGGGTTCAAGATGATGTTTTAATAAAAACATCAGAAGTAGAGGAGGGGATGCCTGAAGAATCCCCAATGCCACTCTTAACCCTCAATGTTGAAGACTTCAAAGGGAAAGAGATGGATCTTGTTGTAGAATAGGATGCCAAGATATTTTTGGATGATGATGATTTTGTGAAACAAAGGCTAGTGTAATGTTAATATATAGAAATGATGAAAATGGGTATATATATATATATATATATATATATATATATAATTTATTTATTTATTTATTTTTTTTAAAAAATACATTCATAAATACATCAATTTTGAATTACCATTATCAAGAGGATATCAAGAGGTGCAATGGTTTTCAATAATTTTAAAAAATTTAATAAGAAAATGTTTATTTATTTAATAATATTAAATATTTAAATAATTAAAATTAAAGAAAAAAAAATTTTAAATGATGTAGATGCAAAAAAACATGTTATAATGTTCATTAATGGGTCTTACTGAATTAAATGATTTGATTAGATAGTGGATTATGTGGAGTGCACCAGAGGTTGTCTAGTAAGAATATTTTTGGCAATACCTCCAAAGGGAATTTTGAGTTGTTTGAAGCAAGATATGTTCATCTAGGATCACAAGGGGACATTCTAGCAATTAACACCTTGAGGTTGGGAGCAAGAACCAATAATGAAATATAGGCTCATGAACTCTCATAGTTGTTCAGATAGTAAAAGATTTATCAATCTCCAAACTCCATGTCGAAGGTGATTTGTCACAACGTAATATTGCTATTAGACTCTGAATATTTAGGACATATTAGCAACATTTTATGACTTTTTTTAAATTTTGTCAGGCACTCTTTGACTCAAATTATATTTCAAAAATTGATGATGAAAATGGGTATAAATTTCAAACATGGATGATATATGGATGAAACTTCTTGCATCTCATGTATCCATGGTCTATCTAGCAGGACATTATATGTTAATTTGAGATCTAGGAATTGGGAAACTATGTCTTTCACAATAGGACCCACACAAATAGGTAGAACTACTAATAGACCCTTGGAAGGCTTTTCTTCATCATCATAAGCCTTAATTGTTATCCTTTCTCTTTGGATCAACTACTACTTCTAAAATTCCAAAGACTTTTATAATTCTCAAAGAGAAAATGTTTAGGCAATCCCCTCCATCAATGAGGATTGTGTTGACTCCATGGTTATGGATTATAACTTCAATATGAAATAGAAAGTTTTGTGGGTGTGTAATACCCCTCCTTTACTATAATTGTAGACTTCATTGTTAAAGTTCTATCTAACTCTTTTGTGGACATGTTAGCCCTTAACTAATATTTTAAATATGATACTTTGATATATAGGATAGTTGATTATACCATATGGTAATGGTTACTTACTTGCAATGATGACACTTTCAAGTGTGTATTCGATGATTATGATTACTTTTGTAATGACGATGCTTTAATTACTTTTAATTAGTAAATTTAATTAATTCCATAATAATTTCATATGATATGCCTTCAAATGATGATGATGAGTTGTTTATATTAGAATATAATTTTATTTATACTTGTGATTTATTAATTATACAGTTTAGTCACCAACTAGATATTATTACTTTATTTAAACCATGCATAACAAAGCAATAAAGTAATGTTGAATAGTAACAATAGCAATGAGCAAAGATAACACATAACACCATTTTTTTTTGACTAGGGAAACCTTGGCTAAGGGAAAACCCTGGTGGGGATGATACCCATTAGATAATATATCGATATATAAGTTCCTTGTTAGAGGATGGACCTTGTTAGGAGTCAATGAGAAAAATCAGTATAAGCAATCCCTATTAGGAGACTTTGAATCCCTGTTAGGAGATTCCAACCCTGTTAGGAGTTGTGGTATAAAGTATGCAAGAAGAACCCACTACCCAACCATGCAATTTTAACTACAAGAAGAGCTCACTACTCAAACAAGTAAATTGTTGTTATTTGTCTTCCTTGTTTGATCTTTGATCTTCAGCTCAATCTTGAATCACTAGATAGCTCATATAAAACTTTGCATATACTGCTTTCACACAAGTTTGTTCACTTTGCATAACTTCACAAGCACATACAAGGACACTTCTCATCACATGAATTCATTTGCATAAATACCATGCCTTTATATAAATTATTGTTGGGTCAGCTAGGACCACAATTCACTTTTCCAAGTTAGAGTAAACATTTAGAATGTCATCCCTAATTGCACAAGTGATTGTTTTGTAAACAAAACAATTCTTTCCTTCAATTATATTGTCCTACATCATCAAAACATGATTATATTTTTTCTATACAATCTATACAAACTTTTGAAGTTATACACATCATCACCAACATGCATACTAGCTCCATGTAACTTCTCTTGTCATAATATGACATCTGCAACATTTTATAAACAAAATAATACACTACTGTAAATAGATTCTATACTTAGACAATTTCCTAATTACCAAACACTAAGTATCTTTATTTCTAAGGTTTCCTGTCAACATGTACATCATGTGTTTCCATTAATGACAACAATTATATGTCACAATTAGCCAATTTTCAACAATCTCCCCCTTTGTCATTGATGAGAACAAAATTAGGAAAATTGGCTAAGTGACAAAACTTAACTATCAAAATAGACATTACATCTATTATAACTTGTTCAACTTTACATTTATGCTCTCCCTTACAATATACTTTATACTTTTACAATCTTCACATGTATTTCTCCCAACAGTCTCTACTTTTGTCATGTATACAATTTTCACATCTCTCCCCCTTTGACATCAATGACAAAGGTCAAAATGTCAAGATTCTATCCAAAAACTATCAAAACTATTATCCTTCCTTATGTTGATATTATCTTCATACAATCATAAAAAATGGTCTTTAGATTGTCCATATCTTTGTTCCATGTTTCTTTGGTGGACTCAGCTGATGCGAGAATTGTACATAAATCATATGATGTAATCTCAACTACATTGATATCTAAATACAAAAAGTTTGTATATGTGTCCTCGGCCTTGACACATTCCTCTAGCTGCTTCTCAACAAAAGATAACTTTAGAGCAATAGATTCTCTAAAATCAGATGTTCTCTTCAAAATCTTCTCTTTTCAAAGTTCCAGTTTCCTAATTTCGCTATGAACATTGGCAACTTGACTCTCAAAATCATCAACTTTGCTAGATGGATGCTAGGTTTGGCTGCATAGAACCTCTACCTCACTCGTCTTAGTCTCTAACTGATGTCTAAATCTATAGTCAATTTGTATGATAAGGTACACTTAACATACAAGCTGGCTTTCCCTTCTTGGTGACATTTCCAAAGTTCTTTTATGCATGTATCAATATTGAATAAGTCATTCTTGATATTTTGGCAGATGGTGCTAAACAAGTTAGCATGATGGGAAATTTGAGCCTTCGCCTCTACAATGTTCAACAAATTAGCGAGCTCTTCATCAAAGGATTTTAGTATTGTCTGTGCTCTTTGTTCAGGGTCTGACTCAATATGTTGTACTGCCAAAGTACTGTGCAATCTATTATTTACTTCTATTAATGATCTCTACAAACTTCTCACCATTTTATTCTTCTATAAAAGTTTAGATAAGGATGAAATTAGATCAGTCTTATCATCATCATTGGTAGCTAAACTAGAAAGAGAGAGTGTAGTAGATGAACTAGATGGTTTAGTCTCATCCTCCCTTTGTTTCTTTGCTACTTCTTGTGCTCTTTTTTCTTCCTCTTCTTTCTTGTCTTTTTCTTCTTTCTCTCTCCCCTCTTCTAATATTTTCCTCTCTTCTTCCTTAGTTTTATTTTTCTTCTCTTCTTCTACAATTTTTCTTTTTTTCTTCATCTTACTTTCTTTTCCTTTCTTCCTCAAGCAATTGTTGCTTGACTTCCTCTATCTTCTGCTTTTCTTCTTCTAGTAAATTCTTCTCTTCCTTTTTTTCTTTCAACTTTTCCTTAATATCTTTAGTATTAGGTACATTTGGTTTGGAACTAAATGTAGGTATCATCAATGTTAAGAGTAACATTGGTTTGATCAATCTTCATGGTGTCACTACTTACTGATACTTCTGAGGTTATAGGAGTTGGAGGAGATGTTTCCTATGACTCTAACATCATCTTATTGATAGTTGTTTTAGTCTCCTTTCTTAACTTATCCTTCTCACCAACTATAAAGAAGAATGGCCTCAACTTATTCCTCAAATATGTTGTGAGGTTATTAAACAATCTCTTAATTTCATCTTCACCGTCAGTCTTGTAGATAGTCCTAAGCATAGACTTCTAAAGTTCAAGGTCTTCTTCCCTTGCAAGAGTCTTCTTATCTATAAGTCTCTCACAGACTTTCTAGTTCACTACTCCTTTGATATCTTTCATACTAAGATCATTTTCTATAATATATCTCATAGTTGATATATCAATCTAATCCTTCTCAAAATTATTGTATAAGTCATAAAACTTGTTCATCTGCACAAAGTTTCCCTCATTGGCAATTACTATGTTAATCTTCTCAATCTTTGACTTCCAAGGTTGACAAGCTTTTCCTATTGCTTGCTTAGGTGAAGTCACCTTTTTAGCTTGTTTGGTTTCCCGTTTCTTCTCTTCCTCATCACTTGACTCAGTTGTCAACAATGTTTTCTACCTCTTAGTAGGTCCTATGGCCATTTGTTTGATTCTCTTTGCCTTTGAAGATATTGCTTCAACTAATCTTACTGATTTTCTTTTTTGCTCACTATGTTGAACATCGAATACTATTGCATATGGTATGTTTTTCTCTAAAGATGTCTCACCAACTAAAATTGGCAAGGGTTGTATGTTTAATACACCTTGCTTCAATGTCTATCTCATGGCCTCAAATTTATCTCTGACATTTTGACCAGGGATAGTGCCTTCTTCATTATAGATTCAACCTTCTTGTGTGATGCCTTCTCTAAGGTTGCTTGATGAGCATATTGAGTAATCTCATCATAGGTACCAAATCTATATTCTACTTTGTCTTCGTCTAAATTCAATGACAAATCAATGTAGCTAACTACAACATCATCACTCAACTCATAGCTCAAGGGGTCTAAAAATGTCTCCTGAGGTTCCACTACTTAAATATAAGTATGATTTTTATCAACCAATATACATATATCCTCCTTGAATCTATCCACACTTGTTGGTGAAATCCTAAATCTCTATTTCATCTCATTCTGAAAGGTCCTCATAATTAAGTTTCCACTATCCAATATCTTGTCTGCAGGGTGCCTTATGCATACCTCTATGATCTTCTCCATAGTGCATCTATCACTACTCATTATATTTTTTACTGATAAGTAGGGAAATCTCTTCAATACATGGAAGAATATGTGATTTATTAATGACTGGAATCTAAACACACCATTCTTTGTTCTCTTAATCTTTTCTAGGTTTTCTAAGAGTTGCATCCTTAGTATTTCACTCAGATTTACTTGCTCTTTCTCTACACATCTTATAAGATGCATATATAAAGCCAACTAAGAGTTCATCTATCTTAGAACTTGCACAAACTAAATAAGCAATAATTCTGCTAAGAAATCTCACATATCCTACTTGATGGAGTTGATTACCATAGCCTTTCCATTGTAAATTTCCTTAGTATAAATTTCTACTTTCTTCTTTACCAATTTTTCACCTATGGGTACACTACCTTCTTTGCTAAGACTAGTTACCTCATGTATAAGGTAGGCTGATATGTCTACTACATTATCATACATCCATAGTTTTCCATCATGTACCCTACTCAATATGATTTAAGTCCATTCATCTGTATCTAGCTCATGGTAGAAATGATATTTAAACAAGTCTAATTATTTTAAGCATTCAAATCTAGGCTTCATAGTCATGTTGAGATTAAAGACTAGGTCCATATCCTTATTCATATAATCACTCTTTCCAAAAATCGGGTTTGCTTCAAAATCGCTCTGACAAGTCACTTCAGAATGCTCTTTGCTTCAAATGTGTTCACAACGAAGTAAAATAAATTTTGTGCTCTATTTATCCCTCAACTTGAACTTACATTAATTACATACTCTCACAAATATGAAAAAGTTGTTACTTGTTTTCTACAATCAGTTAACTGCTCAAGATCTATTGGAAATATAAGAGGAGTAACTAAGAGGGGAGGGGTGAATCAGTTACTACTAAAATAAATCTTAGATCCCTTAGATGTCAAGTATACATACTAATAAAGCTGATTACTGTTGATACTTGGTAAGCATATAGAAATTGTTGTAACTTGATAAATGTGGAATGTGTTTAACTTAGTAGATCTTAAGATATAGTTAGTAATTTACTTGTAAGCATGAAAGAAATAACATGAACACATATGACACTAGAATTTAACATGGAAATCTAGTTTGGGAAAAATAACCACTTGTAACTAGTTATTATTTTTCACTCTTCTGAAGTGAGCCTTATTAGGAGCCAACCCTATTAAAGGTTACAAAACACATTGTTAGGTGTGACCCTATTAAAGGATTTAATCACCTTGTTAAGAGTGGCCTTGTAAGAGGTCTTGAAAAAATTCAATGGAATTGCCACTTTTTTAGAGGATTTACAAATGGTTGTTAAACCAAATCTTGTTAAGAGATTTTAGATCACTACTACAATGGTTAGAGAGTAACAATGAAATGACCTGATTGAGATGCAACTAAATTGCTGATTACAGATCTCTGTTCTAGCTTATACTTGATCCTTCCTAATCAAATAACACTTTTCTGCTCCACAAGGATACCTACTTATCCTTCAAGTTCGCTTCGTCTCTTCTTATCTCTTCCAATTCATTCAGCTTTCATACATTGAAATCACAAATTGACCTTTTACTTATACCTTCTAGATTGTCAAGTCAGCTCAAATTAAAAATTAGAATAACCAATTCATTACCATAGTTGGCTAGAATCAATAGGTAAAATAATTAATCTTTACATGCCAAAATAAGAAAATCCTTGGTAGTCGACCCAGCTTGGTAGAAACTAATTCTGAAGTGATTTCTTGTGTTAACCAATAGGAGCTAGATTAATACTTGTGAACTTACAAAATTCCTTTGGTAACTGAGTGAACTTGGTTAACACTAGCTCTGTTCAATTTTCCTTTGTTAATTGAGTGAGCTCGGTTAACACTCTTTTCTGCATAAATTCCTTCGATGCCTAAGTGAGCTCGGTAGATATTGCCTTCTATATAGAGAAAACTCATGAATGCTCAGTAGACAAAGAAAACTATCTTCACTAACCAAGTGAGCTTAGCATGTACTGACTGTCGAATGATATGACATTTGTGTAACATCAAATATAGTACACAATTAATCAATTGTATCCAACAATCTCCCTCTTTGGCATTGATGGAAACATAATATGTCATAACACAATGAAATTTTGAGAGCAAGACTCCCTCTATTAGAAAGTTTCTCCATCTTTGATTTTACATAGAAAACTTTGCCTATAGTATTCTCCATCTATGAAGGAACTACTTAACTTCTCCTTCTTGGAATTAAAAAATTTCAGAAAGATATTACAATAAAATAATCCCTCTTTGACAACACATGCCAAAGACAATTCTTATTAGTGTCAATGTACCTTGAGTACAAATTCAACTACAATATGTTTTTATCAATGTTGCATCAACTGATTGATCTTCAACTTAGTTCCTATTGATGCATCACTAAACTTTACTTAGTGAGCTTTAGATAGGGGAATGACCCCTAGCTTACTTCTTAGATACAAGAATGCATCTTTAGGTAATGGCTTGGTGAATATATCTACAATTAGTTCTTTTGTATGCACATATTCCAACCCGATTTCTTTGTCTAGCTTATACTAACTCTCTTACAAAGTGATATTTTATAGCAATGTGCTTTGTTTTGGAATGCATCACTAGATTCTTTGATATGTTGATTGCATTGGTGTTATCACAATACATGACTATTGGCTCTTTGATTTCAACCTTTATTCCTTCCAACACTTATTTGAACCAAACAATGTTAGAGCAATTTACTATTGTAGCCACATATTCTACTTCTATTGTGGATTAAGATGTGTAGTTTTTCTTTTTGCTTGTCCAAGATACCAGCCTTTTACCAAGAAAGAATGCTCCACCACTAGTATTTTTTCTATCATCAAGATTTCTTACCCAATCAGTATCAGTTAATACTTTTAAGTCAAGATTGCCTCCAAGTTCGTACCATAAGCCATAGCCTTCATTACCTTTTAGATATCTCAAGATTCTTTTTATTGGAATCATGTGGTTTTCTCTGAGTTTTGCTGAGAATCTTGCCACTATCCCAACTGCTAAGGCAACATTAGGCCTTGTATGTACTACATACTATAATTTCCCAATCATTGATCTGTATAAGGTCTAATCTACTTCTTTGGAGTCATAATCTTTGGTAAGCTTAAGTTCAATACACATGTAGGTTCCAACTGGTTTTGAATCATCCATTCTAAAATTCTTGAGTATCTCTTTGATATACTTAGATTGAGCGATATAGATACCATTTTTTTTCTATTGTATCTACAATCCAACAAAGAATTTTATTTCACCAAACATGGACATCTCAAATTCTTTATTCATTTGTACTAAAGATGCTTTGCATAAGTCATCATTTCCTGTAAATAGAGTATCATCCATAAAAAAATTTGTCAACACAATCTTCTTATCTAGTCCTTGATATATAGACTACTATTATCATTTGTTCTTTGAAAACCAATCTGTATCAAATAGTTATGTAATCTTTCATACTAGGCTCTAGGGGCATGTTTGAGACCATATAGTGCTTTGTGTAGTTTTTAGACCATGTCCTTTTTGTCAAGATCAAAAAAACCTTCTAGCTGTTCAATGTAGACTTCCTCATCAAGAATTCCATTCAAGAATGTAGATTTAACATCCACCTGATGTACTTTGAATCCTCTGTGGGCTACATATGCTAGTAAAGTCTTAACACCTTCTAATCTTACAACATGGGAAAAAGTCTCATCATAATCAATACCTTCTTCTTGAGAATAGCCTTTACATACCAACCTTGCTTTATTTCTTAACACTTTTCCATCTTCATTCATGTAAGACCCACACTCATATCCTATTATAAATCTTAAGGAATGAATGTGATTAGGAGATAAATTAAGTCATGATTGACATTTTCACTATTAATAATGATTTATGAGATTCTTTTGGAGAATGATCTAGATTTTAGATTATCATAATGTTGATACCCTATCCAATAACAATAGGTCAATAAGATAATACCACATGAAAATGAGATTCAAAATGTTCAAGCTAAGAACCTAGCCACAAGATACTAGGGATCATCTACCAGGAAATTAGGAAAGATAAAATAACATTCATTCTACTAAGAACAACTATGAGCATAGGTTATGATGCAATAAGACATATGGATATGTTTGGAAATTGGTTCTAAATTATTATGACATAATTATTGAAACATTCTATCAGTTTGAGGAGTTAACCCTAGAAAATCACACAAACCCTTCATAATGTGATAAAGGGATATTGCTAGGAATGTCACTATACCTAAGTTGATTGAAAGGTACTAGTTAACTAGTTTGCACATTAGAGATTTTCACTTAGGACATATATGTTAAGATTCATTTTATATGTTTTCATGATTTACAAAAGAGGACTTAGAGTTTCATTGTTATGTTAGAAAGAGTTGTGATAATATTCATAATGATAATGAGTTATATTAAGAAAGATTATTGTTGATACACATATTTGATATTTCAATGTTTTGAATATTTTATGAGGATCATTAGATGGAAGTTAATTGTATATGTTATGCAAATTATGTGATATTAGATTATTTTTCATTTATCTATATTTTTTTAAAAATTATTTTATTGAGCTACTGATTTTTAAGTTGAGTGTGCAGGAAGAGGAACCATGTAAATTTAATGAGGAAACAAGGTATAGACACAAGTTTAAATGACTCTACCAAGGTGAATCTCTGTAAGATTCGTAAACCTCGTTGTGATGTGCTTATTTTGTAAACGTGAGATATATGTGTGTGGTATGTGTTCATGTGTAGATCTTGAATGTGTCATGTGTGATGTTTAGTGCAATTTGTGTGTCACTTGACACTTGTGCTTGTTGTGTGAAATAACATGTTCATTGGTGATGGATCATTTGGCCACCTCATTTTGAGTTAAATGCTTTAATTGAGAAATCTGATTTGTAACTCTAAATTAGTAAGAGATTAAGGTTAGAACCCCTAAAGTGCCTAGTAAGCCTAGGAGACCTCATACAAGTTGCATTCTTTATGGAATCCAAAAATGAGAGGTTATATAGGGAGGTATGGCTAAATTGGAAGCTCACTTGGCCACTCTCTACCTTTAGAGACTAATAGGGTTTGAAGAAAGAGGGGAGAGCTCTACTACAACTATTCATTTCCTTGCTTGGAGGAAGGTTGGTACCATGATCCATGAAGTTTCTCTATTTTTCATGTAGATTAGTAATGGTGTTCTTCATTTCATGATGGGATTTTGGTGTATTGTGGTGTGTTGTGAGTAAAGATCTTTGTAGTGTGTTTCATGTGATTAGCTTTGTGTGAATCTTTCCTTGATCTTGCCTTATTTCTTGTTATGTGTTTTAGTGAAATGGGTGTGAAGCATCCCTCACCCTTGGGAGGGAAGATATGCTTGGGTGAAGGGGTTAGTTGGGCTCACACATGTAGTTGAGGAAACAATCCCATGTATGGAGATGGATGTATATGTGCAATGGAATGTGGTATCTTGTTCACTTGCACTTTAGGAGGTATAAGGAGGTGTGTGGAAGGGAAGATATTGTATGCCCCGAAAGGGCATGTTGATAATGTGAAGAATATGTATATATTGTGAAAATTGGCTTTGGAAATCCTCCTCATGGTGAGAGCCCACCTTCACCCATTATTTGATTCATGTGATGAATCTTTGTGCAAGCCTTTGGAAGGGTTGTGATGTAATTATTTGGGTAAATCTATCATTTTGTTGTAGTTATGCATGGCATGTGAAAGTGTAGCATGGAACCATTTATGCCTTGTTTCCCCAAGCTCGGTGGGTGGCCTCCTTGAGGCCTAGGTTGGGAGGTGAGCCTCCATGGTTCCCATTTTGTCTTTCTTTTGCAGGTTTTCACTTGAAGAGTTTGAAAGTTGATGGTCATGAAGTTCATTACTTGCATAGAAGAAGACCCCCTTTTATGGTTGTTGTTGAAATGGAGAAGTGAACTCCATCTTATGAAAAAAATTCTTTGTGTAGCAATGTGTTGTCATTGGTCTCATGTAGAGAGATTTTGAGACATCTTGTTGTGTGATTCTCCATGGTGTATTTTGAGTAATGTGTCCACCACCTTGTGTTTATTTGATATGGTGTTGATGTTGTTTTATCATTGCTTAAATTTGGTATGTGTTGAGAAAAGAAATTGTATCATGTTATATCATGGAGAATGGACTGAGCATTATTATTTGATATCTTTATCTTTTCAGAAATGCATGAAAATCAATTAGTTGTAGATGTTCAATATTGAAAGTAAAATTAATTGTAAGATATGCATTGGATAGAATGGAATTTTTGATAGTATATTTGTTGAGATTAGATTATATTAAAATTTTCTTGATGTATATTTGATGTTCTGAAAATTAGTTTCAAGGAATCTTGAGTTCTTTATTGCAAATTTGTTTATTTGATAACAACATAATGGTTGCTTCATGATAAATTGCTAATTAAACTAGAAGATGATAAGGTGTAATGCAATATTAGACCATCACAAATTTATTCTTAATATTCATTAAGAATGTTTAAAGGGAACTAATTGATTAGTAAACTTAAAAGAGGCCTGTAGATGCAGATTTTCATTCTAGAAAATGTACGGGCAGACCCAAGAAAACTCATTGTCATAGGCAAATAAAATAATGGACTTGAAATAAAATAATAAATCATGGGTTGACAAGTTAAAATTAAATCAACTTAAAATCCTCCTTAATAAATAAAATGTTCATGATAAGAAGCACATTAAATGAGAGTATATATTTGATTAAATAGTCAATGAATGTGACCACTAGTAAACTAATTTCCACCTACCCAGTCGACCACCCTATGTGCATGTATATATTGGTCAGCAAAGGAAATAAATTAGACTTTATAAAATAATTCAAAAAAATCACCCATACCACCTATCTTGGAGTAATAAATAATATAGGTGACTTTTTAATAGACAAAAGATGTAACTTGTGGAACAAATCCATGAGAACTTTGGATTCACTGACTTAATTTAGACTTTAACATTCAAATGGACAGCACATTTAAGGGGTAAGGGGGTTGTCACATCGACCTTACCCATGTTCTCCAACCACCTTGCTAATGGGGACATGTGAGCAGCAAGGATATGAATAAATGATGGAGGGCAACCAGCAAGGAGTAAGAATGTTTGGAAAAAAAATTTAAAAAAAGCATGTAATCATAACTAGGGCCCACCTTCACCTTAGGCTTGTCGAGGCGCCATTAATACCAACTTTCTTGGGAAGGAGTACTTGTTCTTAGCACCACCATTTACCCACGCCTAGTACAGGAGAAGGTACACATGGGCAGGAATTTAGAGGCTGACTCCACTCACAAATATGTGCATTGTATAATTCAAGGAATGCTTAGGTAGTAGGGTAGTGACAAGAAAGTATTAGGATGGGGTTTGAAAAATATATAATTGTTTATGTTTTAGCATTAAGATGGTGTTTGAAAGCAATATATATAATTGTTGATGTTTTATTAATTAGATAGGATTCAACTTACTTTAATTTTAGAATGAGTTAGTTGACCACTTTAAGTACATAACTATATATATGTAGAATAATTTGGATACAATAGTTTCCAATTTAGATAAATTTTTTTAAAAAGAAGAAGGTAAAAGTAGTATATATTTAGATTGTTGTTAAAGTTTAATGGTTAAGAGTAGAATAGTTAGAAATAAAATTGACGTTAGTTTATTTGATGATAAATCAAATATTATATACAATGTAATAGTCATAGTTCATGTTATGGATTAATGAACACATACTTAAATAAGTGGATAAAGATATATCCAAATTATAATGATAATTGAATTTTAATTAAGAGGGATTTTTTTTTTAACTCAATATTAATGGAACAAAATGATGAAAGGATGAAACTTCTTTGTATGGCAATCCTAAATCTTTCCATTGATCCGACAAGACAAGTTATACTCTCACATCATAATGCTTCACTTGGAGGGCTCTTACCCATAACATTTCCAATTAGAAAATAAAATTAGTTGTGTTTTTACCTCGTAGAATTATGGCATGACAATTCAGCTTATTTTTGAATACCCATTTTGTACTAATCACATTTTTATCTTTGGGCCTAGGAACAAGAGTCCAAGTTTTGTTCTTTTCTATTTTTTATATTTCTTCATTTATAGCCTCAATCCAACTTTCATTTTCTAATTCATCTTAACACTTCTAGGTTCAAATTCAACAAGTAAACATGTACCTTTTAGTTTGCTTCTTGTCATTGTTCCATATGATTTGTCTCCAATTATCTGATTAGGTGCATGATGCCTTCTGACATATTTAGCCAATATAGGTTCTTTTAATTTTGAATGAATTGCACTATCTTCATTTTGAATCTCAACTTCTAGCTTAGGTCCTTTAGTCTCAGTATGCACTAATTCGATAGCCTCTAAATGTGACTTGGGTCCATGTGACTCGGTTTGCATTTCCTGCAACTCGGTAACTATTGGAGATTTGGAGAGCTCAAGAGATGAAGTCTCATTTTTGCCAAATATGTTTGGAAATGCATTAGGTTTTTAGTAAAAAAATCTTCTATAATATTTTGGCTCCTTTTTGCTTTTTTCTTCACTCTTTTCTACAAACTCATCAATTCTCACATGTGCACTTTCTATGATTTTGTGAGTGGACAAATTCAGACATTTGTATGCTTTACTTCTGCAAGAATATTCTAGAAATATACCTTCATCACCTTTTACATCAAATTTTCCTTTTCTAGATTCCTTCAAATTATAACATTTGTTGCCAAATACTTTCAAGTAACTTACATTGGGTTTGGAGCCATACCATAGTTCATAGGGGGTTTTGTTTGATTCCTTCTTCAACTGAACTTGGGTCAAAGTATGAACTACAATGCTAATAACTTCCTTCCAATATTTGATAGCAATATTCATTTCAATCATTAGTGTCCTTGCACAATCCATGATGGATCTATTTCTTCTTTCAACTATTCTATTCTGCTCAGGAGCACCGGGCCTGATACTTGTCTTTTGATTCCTCTTTCAATTCAAAAATTGTTGAATTCATTTGAAATAATTCACCACCTCTATCTAATCTTAGGCATTTCAATCTTTTTCTAGTTTCTTTTTCTACTCTTGCCAGATACCATTTGAATTTCTCAAAAGCTTCTGATTTTTCTTTTAGATACATAACAATCATCATTCTAGAATAGTCATCAACAAAGAGAATGAAATTTTTTTCTCCACTATAACTTTCTATTCCAATGGGTCCACATAAATCAATATGCACAATTTCCAAGACATCTTCTGACTAATAGTTTTTTCTCTTAAAACTAGTCTTTCCCATTTAACCATTTTGGCAATTTTTACATAATCCAACATTAGGTTTATTCAAACTAGGGATACCTCTTACTCTTCTAAGTTTTCTTATCTTTACCATGTTATCAAATTTTACATGACATAGTCTTCTTTGTCATAACCAACTTTCTTCTACTTGAGCAATAAAACATGAGCAATCACCAAGATCAAGATAAAATATGTTACCTTTTGTTTGCTTACTTAATCCAATCAAATTTCCTTTGTTATCTAGTAGTCTTGCCTTGCCATTCATGAACTCCACCTTGAATCCAATATTGTTCAACTATGCCACACTCAGTAAGTTATGTTTTAGTCCTTCAACCCAATAGGCATTGTCACATACAAGTTCATTGGTTAATGAGATATGACCTTTTCCTTTTATCCAACAAGGTTCATTGTAACCAAACCTTACACTACCTCCATCATAGTGTTCAAAGTGTTCAAATTTGTTTTATATCCAGTCATATGGTGAGAACATCCACTATCTATGATCCAAGTATCATTTTTACTAACATGAGAGACAAGTGTCATCTTATCTCCTTCATCATCAGATTCATCTTTTACAACAATATACACTATTTCATCTTCACTATTATTAGAATATTTAGCCATAAAACAAGTTTTCTTACCTTTTTCTTTGGAGGATTTATGACCTTTGAATTCCTTATTCCCTTTGTACTTGTGGCTTTTCATCTCTTCCTTTCTTTCTTTGTTTGGACACCTAGTAGCAATAGGACCAATTTCTTCACAAGAAAAATAGATTAGAGGAATTTTACCTTTATATTTCCCTCTGCTCCTAGAATATTTCTTTGCAAGTAGGGCTTCAACAATTTCAAGATCACTATCAGAACTTTCTTCAATTTCTTCCTCATTTCCTTATTGATTGTCTTTTATTTTCTTGCCCTTTTCTTTGAGTGAGAGTTTAGCTTCAAATGCAGACTCAATATTCTTGGAAGTAGGAACATAGTTGTCAAAGTTGTCTAGTTCAAAAGCTATCAATCTTCCTACTAGGGCATCCAAGCCTATCTTTTTTATTTGGATCACATCTCTTTTCTTGAATAGTAGACACTCTGATTACATAAATGGGAAGCAGAGTTTTGAGTATTTTGCTTACAATAATTTCCTTTTTTATTTCTCCTCTAAATGCTCTGATTGCACTAACACTGACCTTAATTCTTTCCACATATTTTGCAACATTTTCATCTTCTTTCATTCTCATTTGATCAAATTGTCCTCTAAGGCTTTCTACTTTGGCTCTTCTTACATTGTCATCTCCTCCATAGATTTCTTTCAGTTTGTTCCACATATCAAAAGCAATTTTATAGTCTTTGACTTCATCAAATTCAACATAATTGAGAGTAGATGCAATATCAATCATCATGATGTTATGGTTCTTTTTCTCAACAATATCTTCAACTAATAATGTTCTAGTAGGAGTTTTGTATTCTTCATCAAGATATTTGTAGCCTAAATCACTAATGGTAGCCAAATGAAGCCTCATAAGTCCTTTCAATATAGAAAAGTTGTCTCTATTCAACTTTGGAATCTCTCTTTTATAAGACATCCTAATCTTTAGCTTAGGTCCTTGAAACCTTCTCTACAACCACCAAAAGATCTAATACCAATTGTTGGAAATATAAGATGAGTAACTGAGAGGGGAGGGGTGAATCAATTGCTACTAAAATAAATCCTAGATCCCTTAGATGTCAAATATAAAATTTAGACTAATAAAATTGATTACTGTTGATACTTGGTAAGCATACATAAATTTTTGTAACTCGATAAATGCAGAATGTGTTTAACTTAGCAGATCTTAAGATATAGTTAGTAATTTACTTGCAAGAATAAAAGAAATAACATGAACACATATGCCACCAAGATTTAATTTGGAAACCCCATTTGGGAAAAACCACCAATTGTAACTAGTTTCTATTTTTCACTCTTCTTAAGTGAGCCCTGTTAGGAGCCAACCCTGTTAAAGGTTACAAAATAGACTGTTAGGTGTGACCTTGTTAAAGGATTTAATCACCCTATTAGGAGTGGCCTTGTAAGAGGTCTTGAGACAATTCAATGGAATTGTCACTTTGTAAGAAGATTCACAAATGGTTGTTAAACCAACTCTTGTTAAGAGATTTTACATCACTGCTACAATGGTTAGAGAGTAATAATGAAATGACCTAATTGAGATGCAACTAAATTGCTGATTACAGATCTTTTTTCTAGCTTATACTTGATCTTTCCTAATCAAATAACACTTTTTTTCTCCACAAGGATACCTGTTTATCCTTCAAGTTCACTTCCTCTCTTCTTATCTCTTCCAATTCATTCAACTTTCATACTTTGAAATCAAAAATTGACCTTTTACTTATACCTTCCAGATTGTCAAGTCATCTCAAATACAAATTAGAATAACCAATATTCATTACCATAGTTGGCTAGAATCAATAGGTAAAATAATTAAGTTTTACATGCCAAAATAAGAAAATCCTTTGATAGCCAACCTAGCTTGGTAGAAACTAATTTTGAAGTGATTTATTGTGTTAACCAACAGGAGCTCAGTCAACACTTATGAACTTAAAAACTTCCTTTGGTAATCAAGTGAACTCAGTGCATAAATTCCTTTGATGCCTGAGTGATCTTGATAGATACTACCTTTTGTACAGAGTAGACTCAGGAACACTCGGTAGACAAGGAAAACTATCTTCATGACCAAGTGAGCTTAGCATGCACTGACTGTCAATTGATATGGCATTTGTGTAACATCAAATACAAGACACAATTAATTAATTATATCCAACAAGATCATTTATCTAATCTCTATATGTCACTTGGGGTTTACTGTAGCCTCCATCCATTATGAGAGATATCCTCAAAACTTCGCATCACAAAGTTCTCTACAGAAAGTTACTTTTCATCTTTTGTTATAGAATCAATTCTTACTATAATGCCAGTAACTCTAAATTTTGTCATAACTTCTTTAAATGAGCTCCAAATCACAAGAAAGCTTAGATACCATCTAAACATAACTGAATACACCTTTTCCAAACTTCACTACCTCTAATTCAATCTTTGAATGAAGTTCTCAAATACTAATTTTGTAAAAAAACTTAATTCAACTTAATTGAATCAAACTCGATGACTAACTTTGATCTTCCTATCTCATCATCATCTAACCTTTTTTTTGAGATGTTTGTTCCTTTCACAAATGCTTTATTAAGT
This sequence comes from Cupressus sempervirens, assembly GCA_028749045.1. NCBI lineage: Eukaryota > Viridiplantae > Streptophyta > Pinopsida > Cupressales > Cupressaceae > Cupressus > Cupressus sempervirens. The sequence goes on along the minus strand of CM053788.1, from coordinate 343,911,806 downwards.
TCTTCTCAAAGTTCACTTACAATGTTTCTTTGTTCTTCATTATCTTTGATAGTTCCAGAGTTCCTTTCATGGTTCCTTATATCATTTCTTCTATTCTTAAAGTTTCTTCCATTGTTTCTTCTATCTTCAAAGTTTCTATCCATTTTGTAGTGCTTCATTGTGTGTTCAAAGTTGTTTCATAACTAACATATAAGTGCTCTACTTCTAGGATTCTGTTGATTATCAGGTGCATGACAATTCTGAGCAATGTGTCCTAAGTTGTTACACTTATAACACATAATCTATCTTTTGTCTTCATAAAATCTTCCTTCTTTCAATGTCTTTTCATTAGATCTTCTTCTATCTATAGGATTAGTATATCTAGACATTCTACTATTTCTCCTATCATTATCATACTTATGTTTCCTACAATCAATTGCATTATGACCCATACTATGAAAATTATGACAATAAATATCCTTAACATAATTGAATGACTTATTAGTACAATCTCTTTTTATATGATCTTTTTCATTACATAAAAAACACTTACCTCTAAATTCATACTTGGTTTCCTTAGGAGTTCCCACATTCTTAGGTTCATTTAAGATTTCAACTTCCTTGTTTTGCTCAGCTTCTTTAGGTTTCTTAGAAGATTGACTAGATTCAATCTTGTCATCAGATTTTCCTTTTTCTTTTGGATCTAGTCTAATCTCAGGTTTCTTTGTAGACATGTTAATTAGACAGCCGAGACTAGTCTTGTCATAAGAAGGTCTCTATATAGACATTGAATCATCAATATTTTCTCTGCTAGAATAAAGTTTCTCAAGCTATTGTTTACACTGTGCCAATTCACCTTTCACAATAGTATTGTACTTAAGGAGTTCTTCATGATCTTCTTTCAATGATTCAAGTTTGGATGTTTTCTTTCCTAGACTTTCTCTTAGATCTACATTTTTAGTCTTCAAATTAGATTCAATTTTGCTAGGATCATTTCTTTGAGTTAACTTTAGATTTGTAATTTTCAAACTCATGCTTCAAGATCTTGTATTTTGTCTTCAACTTTGAATAGTCATCGTCAATAGTTCCAAATTTAGTAGATTTAGGCTTGGATTTTAGATGTTCAATCTTTTCCTTCAATTAACCAATGTATACTTTGGAATCTTCATATCTATCCTTCAACTTATCTCTTTCATCAGTAAGGACATCAATTTGTTCAATAGCTTCTTCAAGGTTCTTCTTCAACAGTTCCATATCCATGCGAATCTCACTTAATTTGTTAAGCCTCTTCAAAGTAACTGTGCTTTGATACCAATTGTTAGAAATGGGGATTACTAAGAGGGGCATGAATCATTAATCTACAAAATTTAGTTGCCAACTAGATATTATTACTGACTTTAAACCATGCATAAAAAAGCAATAAGGTAATGTTGAACAATAACAATATCAATGCACAAAGATAACTCATAACACCATATTTTGTTAACTAGGGAAACCCTGGCCAAGGGAAAGCCTCAGTGGGGATAATACCCGATAGATAATATACTGACATATAAGTTCCTTGTTAGAGGATGGACCCTATTAGGAGTCAATGAGAAAATTCAGTATAAGCAGTCCCTATTAGGAGAGTTTGAATCCCTGTTAGGAGATTCCAACCTTGTTAGGAGTTGTGGTATAATGTATGCAAGAAGAGCCCACTACCCAACCATGCAATTTTAACTACAAGAAGAGCTCACTGCTCAAACAAGTAATTCATTGTTATTTGTCTTCCTTTTCTGATCTCTGATCTTTAGCTTGATCTTAGATCACCAGATAGCGCATACAAAACTTTGCATATACCACTTTCACAAAAGTTTGTTCACTTTGCATAACTTCACAAGCACATACAAGAACACTTCTCATTGCAAGAAGTCCTTTTCATAAATACCATGCCTTTACATAAATTATTGTTGGGTTAGCTAGGACTACAATTCACTTTTCCAAGTTAAAGTAAACATTTAGGATGTCAGCCCTAATTGGACAAGTAATTGTTTTGTAAACAAAACAATTCTTTCCTTCAATTCCGCTATCGTGCATCATCAAAACATGATTATATCTATTCCCTATAGTTTGTACAAACTTTTGAGGTTATACAGATCAACACCAACATGTATACTATCTCCATGTAACTTTTCTTGTCATAATATGAAGTCTACAACATGTTATAAAATAAACAATACATTGCTGTAAATAGATTCTATAATTAGACAATTTTCTAATTACCAAACATTGAGTATCTTTATTTCTAAAGTTTCCTGTCAACATGGACATCATTTGTTTCCATTAATGAAAAAAATTACATATCACAATTAGCCAATTTTCAACATGGATGTGTATTGTGTGTGTTTTAAATTAATGTTTGATGTGCTTGATACGATTAAGGGAGGGAGTTGTACTCACTTATGAGTTTGTATCTACGTGATGTGCGACTACACACCACTACATGTTTAGCTTAGATATATGCAGATGTACATGCTCATCTATTATGTAGGTTTCCAATTTCAAGCATCAACTTCCTTGGATTTCCATGATGAGTGTGTGATATCACAATTACTCAATGGTAAGAATGGGGAGATAATATTCAAGTCTAATCCCAACTAAAGTCCATTTACTTGTCCTGAGAAGGACATGTACCTAAGTCCTACCCTTTTTAAATTAGTGATTTTTTCTGTGTGTGTTGTTTGATTTTTACTTTGGTTGGTTTTACTTATGTTTTTGAATTTAAAAAAGCCAAAAACTAGGGGGCTAGCCCATTAAACAATCAAACTAGTGGACCACCAATAGATTACCACCATCCAAAATTACCCCTACCACTTAAAACACAAAAACATAGTTTTGGAACTTAACTAAAAGAGTTTCAACATACATAACATAAATATTGCCTGCACTAGAACTAATAAAGCTAAGGAAATATAAAAAAAAAGGCATAACCACCTTAAACCTAGCCAAGTTCAACAACTAATAGAAAATAATATGAAAAACCAAAAGGAGAGAGCCTCCTTCCTCCCTAGGAGGATGTTAGCCCAATCTTCCACAAGGAAGTCAAACAACATTTTGGAGTCCTCCTTTGTTAGATCACCTTCCTAGTCTTTAAGTAAGTGTAGCATGGTTGTAGCCACATGTGTTACCTTGATAGAAATTTTTTTCAAGAGGTACATTCTTTCTTCTAGAGCATGGATTATTTTCCATACATCATTTCCAGCCATCTTCTTGATCTCCACGGTGACCTCCTACCAATCACAAAGATAGTCATTCGCCTGCACCTTAGTAACATCTTGCATAATTGGGGGGTTAGCATTATTCTTGGAAGAAACCCTAAAACGAGAGGATATCATTATAGGGGAGGGCACTCTATCCAAATTTTTTTGGAACTAGTCTCGAGTTAAGTCCATACACCCCAACCCAATGGTGGTTTTTGGGAACTAGTCTCGAGTTAAGTCCATACACCCCAACCCAATGGTGGCCAAAACATACATCATCTCCTTCTTCTCCTTAATCCCACCTCCTAAGCTAGACCATGAGGAATTTGAAACCTCCATTTCCTCCTCCTCCATGTTCCCCTCACCAAAATTTGAAGCCTTCTCTTTCATTCTTTGTTTAGGAAGGCCCATATCCTTCAAATATGACTCCTCCTCCTATGAGGCCCTAGATCTTAGTTTTCTTTTAGCATTGGATTTCACAATCCTCCCCGACCTCCTTCTACCACCTTTCTCCTCATCCTCCAACTCCTTTGGTTCCTTCTCTTTCCCTTTATCCAACTTTCCTTTTTTACCTGAGGGGGTGGGTTTCAACTCAACGGAGGACCCACTAGGTGAAGGTTGTGGGGTAGGGGTTCTAGGACTTGCGATCCTAAAGGGGACCTATTGGGGCCAGGGGTTAGGATGGGCAGGAATATCAATCTCAACAATCCTAGGGGGGACCAAAGCTAGGTGAAATTGATATAGCTAGAACATCAACCCTTAGTGTAGAATGGTAAAATTAACACCCTTTCTCATTTTTTCTTTAACATTAGTAACTATATCCCCTAAATCATGTAACAAAAAGAATGGAATGGAAATAAAGTCACAATGGTGAAAATGGTTTAGGGGAGGGAAGTGATAGTAATAATAGACACCATACCTCCCTTCCAAAGTTAGGTACTTCATCAACATTAGAAAAACCTCATTCCATGGCTCAAGGAGCTTCTCCTGCATAAATCCTCCTTTATGTGGAATAGGTTCCTCCACTTCCAAGAAGAAGTGTTGCAGAATCACTTTGTTAGACACCCTTGTCACTTTTTTCCATTTCCTTCCCCTCATAGCCATACCCATTGCCATAGAGATGATTTCCTCAGAGATATGAAATGAGATGCCATTGATCATAACTCTTTGGTCCTCCCAAAAATTGACAAACTATAGGGAACAATTTGCATCGTACCCATTTAATGCCTCCATAAATGTGATGAAACCACTTTCCTTTAGCATGTACCACACCAACGGCTTCCTAGAATTCTCCTCTATCATGGAAGGCTCAATTCGTAAAAGATTGCCACCCATCTTTGTAATTTTCCCTAGAACTCTTTTCTCCTTCCAAACCTAGAGGAAATTACTAAAAATGAAGTCACACTTAGGCAAAAATAATAATAGCCCTTAAGCGGACATAAAGGCCTTTATTGTTAATAATGGAAATGTCCCTTCTAGACACTAATGCCATGTGTTGACCTCCTAATGTCCAGTGTATGAGAACATCCACAGAAAAATCATTAAAAAACATTTCATCTCAAACTTCAAAATTCTTTCCTTTTCAGGCCATGAAAATTTATTATCATAAGTACCTTTTCCACCACTCCTTGCCATCTATCCATCATGACTTTTTCCTATCTACCTACTCAGCAATAGGTCACAAAAATTTAAAATATTTCTCCAACTAGGATTTATCATGCTTGATCTCTTTATTCACTAAATCTCTTACCCAATTTGTCAAGGCATTAAATTCCCTCCAACATCTTAATCCCTTCACATTTAGGCCTATAGCCACCTTTCCATAAGCCACCCTATTTCCCTCTCAAAAAATATTATTCAAATCAAATCTGTTTAAAAATAACTAATAAGTGTTTGATGTCTTCTATCACATGTTTAATAGACCACCCTTCATGATGTCTTTAATAGTCTCTATAATTATTTTTGAATCACCTTCAATCTCTAGATTTATCCATCCCACACTTATCACCAAATTTAGACCTCAATAAAGAGTCATTGCTTATTCTATATTATTGAACAATATTCCCAACTATCTAGCATATGCCAATAGCATCCTACCCTTTCTATCTCTAACTATACCTCCTCCCATCGAACCCTCCTTTTTGGTAGCACCATCAAAATTGACCTTAACCCATTTCTCTAGCCAGGGTTTCCAACCTGTCCTTTTCCTTGCCAACAAATTGGAATTATCAATCTCTATTATCCCCTCCTCCAAATTCCAGCCCTTGGCAATTCTAATATCCAGTTGATTAGGGGGGAATGCTGGTTTTCTCCACTTGTTGTATCTCATATTCTCAACCATAAGTTTTCAAATCTTGTCCACAACAACCTCATTTTTCTTTCTTCATTCCTAAATACCCTATTATTTCTCTCCTTCCAAATACCCAAGTAGACATAGGGGAGGGGGATAACCTTCCACACACTAACAAGGAGGGGGTGAGCAAAAGGACCTCTCTAACTTACCACAAATTGCTCAAATCCCTTATTAAACACCCAAGTCACCTCCAACTTCTATAATATCCTCCCCCAAACATTAGAAGCATAATTACAATGAAGGAACAAATGGGTAATATTCTCCTCTACTTTCTTACACAAATAGCATCTATTGGATAATTGAAAACCCATTTTCATAAGATTATCAATAGTGATTACTTTACCATGAATGGTGGTCCACCAAAAAATATTAATCTTTGGGATTAAATGATTAAACCATATATTCTCTTAGTAATTAGGTTCCAATTTTTTGTCAAAAATTAACCTATAGGCATATTTAATAGAGAATTCCCTCGTCAAAGTGTCATTTCAAATGAACACATCATTTTGATCCATTCTCAGGATTCTATACCCTTCAAGAAGACCATTTAGCTCTTCAATCAGCTCCCCTCCATCTAATGTATTCTATTGCAACTCAACCTTTTTCCACTTCCTCCACCGGCTAATAAAACATGCAACCTTACTCCCTCTCTGCTCCTAGAGGTTATCTTGAAGGGACCCATAGTTCGTTCTTGTTAAAGGTTTATCAATAATCCACAGATCCCCCTAGAAGTTGTCTAATTACCATTACCTACTAGCCACCTTACTCCTTTTTTTAAGAGAGTTCTATTTTTCACAATATTTCCCCAAATCTTAGATCCCATAGGGAGATCATTTCTCCAGGTGTAGTGAGATAATTTCAAATTCCCCAAGTACTCGGCTTTTAGAATTTTGTACCAATTGGCTTCCTCCTTCATCAAGATCCACCCCACCTTGGTGAGAAGCACATTATTCAAATCAGATATTTTTCTAACTCTCAAGCCTCCTCTACTCTTAGGTTTACAAACTGTTTCTCATTCACCAAGCTTAACCTATTCTTCTCACTTCCTCTTGACCAAAGGAAGTTACATGTATTTTCTCCAATTTATCCACCATACACTAAGTAATTTTGAATAGCAATAAGAAATACACAGGTAAACCTTGAAGGGATGAATTCAAAAGTTGAAGCTTACCCGCACTACTCAAATTTTTACCTTTCCACCCAATCAACTTCTTTTCCATTTTCTCCAAGATGGTATTCCAAAAGTTGTTACTTACATCTTTCACCATCAAGGGGAGGCCCAGATACATGTTAGGTAACACAACAATATTACACCGCAAAATATTTATGATCCTTCATTGGATATTAGGAGGAGTGTTGAAGAAGAACACCTTACTTTTATCTATATTAATTTTCTGTCCTGCATTGACTACATAAATCTCTAGGAAAAAATTCAAAGCTCTAGCTTTTCCCATAGAGGATTCCCCACTTAGGAAGGTGCCATCCACAAACTACTAGATCACCTCTGGTGGAAGTGTGGATGTAGGCTTAATACCTTTAATCACCCCCCCTTCCATCTTTCCCAAGAATACCCTCCCCAACACTTCAACAACCATGATAAATCAGTAGGGGGAGATAGGGTCTCCCTATCTTAGTCCCCTCTCCCCACCAAAGTTCTCCCAAGGGAAACCATTCACCATCACCAAGTAATTAACAGTTTCAACCATCGATTTTACTCACCTTTTGACTAAAATCAATTTTAACCATAACTTATACAAAAAAGTCCAATTGATCCTATCATAATCTTTAGAAATGTCAAGTTTCAAAGCCATACCCAAATTACCACTCTTCTCCATAGAGTGAAGAACCTCATGAGTGGTTATGGCTACATCAAGGATTTGGCATCTTTGGAAAAACCCATGCTAGGTCTTCCCTATGAATTTATGCAACAATAGTTTTAACCTGTTCACCATAATTTTAGAGAAAATCTTAAAAGTAGTGTTACAGAGGCTAATTTGATTTAAATTAGAGAAGGCCCCTGGGTCTTTAACCTTCGAGATCAGGATAATAAACATTTTATTAAGTTGCTTGAGAAGATTCCCTATTCTAAAAAAGTCACAAGCAACCCAGAGTAGATCCAATTTAACTGTATCCCAAAAGTGTTGGAAGAAAGCTGGGGGGAAACCATCAGGGCCCATGGATTTGTAGGCTTTCATAGAGAAGATAGCTCTACAGACTTCCTCCTTAGTGACCAACTATGTTAGTTCCTCATTCTCTTCTACCGAGATCACAATGGGCATGGAATTAATTGGCCATTATCTGTCCTCCTCCTTGATATTTACTTGCTCCTCCACATAAGAGTTCTTGAATTAAGTAGTCACCTTGTTTCCTATTTCTTTACTTTTAGTGAGCTTCATGTTGTTATCATCTTTGACATTGTCAATCATGTTTCTTCTTTTATGGATTGAGGCCAATCTATGAAAAAAAACTAGTATTTCTATCACCCACCTTAAGCCATAACACCTTGGATCTCTGCTTCCAAAAAGGTCTCCTCTCTGATTATTGTTTCCTTCCAAACCTTTCTATAGTTGTCCTCCTCCTGGATCATATCTTTTGAGGCTAGGCCTTCCCCTATTTCCTCCTGGAGCTCCTCTAGCTTTTCTTATACATCCACCCTAGTCTTAAAGATATCTCCAAAAAATATTTTCTGTGAGGGGCACACATTCCTTCTAACATTCTCTAGTTTAGCACAAAGTTTGTACATAGCAGTTCCTTCCGCACCAGTCCCCCACCACTCCACCACCCTAGTACTAAAATCAAGATAATATTACCACATAAATTTATATCTAAATGGTCTTGGCACCCCCAGGGAATCTTCTTTCCAATTAAAAGAGACGGGAGCATGATCCGAGACTGTCTTGGGTAATCCCATGAGAGAGGAAGAGGTTAGACCCTCCTAGCTAGCTAGAACTGAAAGTCTATCCAGTTTGACTTGAATAAGGTCAACTCCCTTCCTATTGTTCAACTAGGTGAACCTCACTCCATGCATCTCCTTAATGAATTCAGCTAAATCCTTCATACTATCATTAAAATCCACCATTCCTCCAACCTTCTCCGAGGGGTACAAAGGTGAGTTAAAATCTCCCATACAAAAAGTATTCTTGTTACGAGAGAGAAAGATGGACAACTCCTTCCAAAGATAACTTCTTCCTTGTCTAATATTAGGAGCGTACACATTGACAATATTCCATATCTTATCATCTTTCTTATGTTTAGTAATTAGATAGTTTCTAGAACAGTGTATAAAACTTCCTTTACTAGCACTTGGGTTCAAGAAAGTAGCCACACCTCTTGATGCACCCTTTACTTCACTATAACAAAAATTAGCACCTGGCCATACATAACTAGCAATACATTGCAAATTATACATAGTCATTTTAACTTCCTTGATCCAAACGATATCAATTTTTAGGTTAGATAGTTGATGTTTGAGAGCAAACTATTTTTGAGGACTATTCAATCCCCTCATATTCCAAGATAGAATGATCATATTCTACCCTTTGTCATGGACTCCAAGGTAGGTTGCATGCCACTAGCCACCTCCCTTGCCATCTACTTCATTCTTCTACTCTATTTTCTAGATTTTGCTACATCCATCTTTAACTCTATCACTACCTTTGATTTCTTTGATACTCTTGTCCGCCTTCTCTGGGTTTTTCATTTCCCTTCTACGTCTTCCAATGAGGCTAGTAATTCCACCTTCTTAGGAATTGGGAGAACATCTTCACTCCACCAAAGTACTCTAGCTACCTCCCCCTCCTCTGAGTCTTTCTCTTTTCCTTTCTCCAAAGCATTACCTATGTTCTTATACCCAAATACCTCCTCAATCACCATGTTTGTCAAAGGGGTACTAAGGAGATCTTCAATGCCTTGCAGAAAGGGCAAGGTCTCCTCTTCATAAAAAAATTCACCTTCCTCTAACACCACTGAAGGCCCATCCAATTTATAGGTCTTCTTAGAAGCCTTTGTCATACTTGTCTCCCCCTCACCTTGGTGGGTCACCTTTTCTTTTCTCTCATCATTCTCCACCTCTCCTTGGTGGGTAACTACCTTCTCCTCTAGCTCCTTCCTAGTTTTTACTTATGTTATTTTTATGTGGCTTTGACTATGTGATTTTCTTGATAAATGATTTAGTTGTGATATTTGGGTTAATCTTATCATATTTGAATTATTAAATATTATTTGATAAAAAAGAATTATTAAAATATGATGATATTTAATGAATTGAAAATTAATGTAAAAGAGAATTAAAATATTAAATATTGATTTATTATTATCATTTAATATATTTTCAATTTAATTTTTAACTATATTTAAATAATAAGCTTTAATTATTATTAATTGAAATAATAAATTATGATTCTAAAAGTGTCATGAGCAAATAAATAAAGAGGAGAAAAGAAAGAGAATAATATTTTAAAATTAAAACTTCTTTGAGTGTGCATGAAAATATTTAATAAATTAAGTTATTTAATAATTAACTAATTTTTTTTATTAAATTAAAAACTAGGAAACCTTAATTAGGGTTATGACTCTTTATTATAGTTTTTTTTATAGTCATTTTAGAGTAGATAGGTTTCAAGAGAGCAATTGTGGGGAGGAAAGTTTTTGTTGTATTTGCAAGCAAGCATTTGAGGTAGGGTTTGAGAACCTTGCAAATATTTCTTTTTAAAAGATTGTTTTCTTTGTGTCTGTCAAAACCCTAGGTTGTTCTGGTTAAATGACTTTGTAAATAATTTGTAAAATTAAAATAAATTGAGAGTCAAAGATAACCTAGACATTGTTATGCAAATTAAAAGTTAAATCTAATATTTACAAAAAGTAATTGAGAAAATTATATGTGAAAATATATTTACACATGTTATAAATAAAATATAATACTTTTATCATAAAAAGAATTATGTTTAAAAAGGAATATATGTAAATCAATGTAGTTATGAATGTAAGGAACAAACATATTTATGCATGTGAAAATGAATAAATGAATATTAGAAAAATTGATATACTAGTTACATGTTATTGTTCTCGTAATGATAATGATAAGCTGATAGAATGATATTATTTCATGGAAAAATAATAAAAACTATAGAAGTGATATAAAAATAATAAAAAATTAACAAATTTTATAACTTAACACTCTCTCTCTATATAGAGAGAGAGAAAGAGAGAGTTAAGTTATAAAATTTGTTAATTTATTATTATTATTATTATTATATAATATATATAAATATATTATTATATTATTATATTATTATATTATATATATATATATATATATATATATATAAACTAGCCAAACTAAAATTCAAGAAAAGGTTATATAGATTTACTTGTAAGTAAAAGTATATATTATATTAAAAATTTAATTATAACAAAAGGTCATTTTAAATATCAATTCTTAACAATAGATTTCTTCTTAAAATATATTGCACAAAATTTATGACAACTTTCTTTTCTTAACAATCTAAAATAAATTTTAGAAAACTAGCTAATTTTAATTCTATTTTGTTTACAAATTAGAGATTTTGTACATGACTTGATGTTTCTAATTATCTACCATATCATGAAATTCCATGAATGCCAAAGTGATGAATGGTGTCGTGTTGTATATTTTTTTCATTTGAATTTGTTGTATATTTTTCTATTTTGAAGTCTACAAAGCTTTCCAAATGTAAATGATATATTTTGTCATTAAAAAAAAAAACATCATTATGATAGTTAAAACATGCAAAAGTTTAATGTGTTATGTGAATAATGCATGATTTTAAAAAAAAAAACATCATTATGATAGTTAAAACATGCAAAAGTTTAATGTGTTATGTGAATAATGCATGATTATTAAACATGCAAACTTACTTTTCAAAATAAAGTGGAAAACAAAATGTTTCAATAGATATGGTAATTCATAATGCGCTCTTGATTGTGATTTTTGAACAAGTGTCACCTTGTATTTGTTTTAAGTTATAATAGTTTAATTAAATACAATAATAAAGTCTAAAATTATAAGAAAATAAATTAAAATAATTGTAATGATAGTATATAACATAATTTAATTAATATTTAATATAATTAGATAGAACATTTATATGGAAATTCTAATTTCTAACTTAGAATTATAAAGGTTTTCATTATTATATATTTTTAAAAGTAAGTAAATGTTTAAATATTTAAAAAATAATATTTATAGTAGAGAAATATTTATAATTTTATATAAATATAACTTTATAATTATAATTTAATTATAATATTAAACTTTATTTAATAAAATCATCAAATTCATATTATGGTGTAGATGATATATTTTTTCGAGATGTTTCATTAATCAAACATTTAATTTTGAAAAATCATTAGATTTTTTTATGTGTTTTATATTCTTATATATAGCTTATTCTAAAAAATTGAGTAGTGATTCCTTGAAATCTATTGTTATAAAACCCAAATTTTAAAAGTCAATCAAGTTAAAGTAAAATATTTTTAAAAAAATTAAAATTATAAATCTCACATGTAAACATTAAAAAAATTAAAACATACAATAAAAAAATTTAAAATACTAATATCTAATTGGTTGAAAGTGAATAGATTAAACACTAGTTATGCACAAGTGATTACAATAGTATTAGCCTACAACAAATACAATAAATAAGAAATTTTGGATTTTGATTTTAATAGACCATTAAAAATCTTTGTTATCATGGTCTCAATAGTTTTTATAGTTTTTTGGACTTTTTAAAAATATTTTATTATTCAATTCTAAGTAGAATTTAGAATAATGTATTTAAGTTTTAAGTAAAATTATGAATTATTAAGAAGGTTGTGATTAAACACAAAATAATAAGTTCTCGGTTTGGTTTTGTTGAAGTTGATAAAAGATCAACCCCACAACTCCCAAAAATCACCTTCATGCAAACACTTGTCACAGAAAGAGAAAAGCGAAAGCTATGGAGGTTAGAATTCCTAGATCCATAGATGAGACATTCTTAATGAGCAAAAAGAGAGATTATTATTATCAAAAGTGCATCAATGTAATAATTACAAAGAAAGATCGTCCTTATAAAGGAGATCAAAACCCTAACAGATAACAAACCTAGGTTGCATGATAATAATTAATAAAAGAATTAATTTCTATATGCCCAAAGTTTAGCTTAAGTAAACTAGAGATAATAAGTAACTTAGTAATTAAATCAATATGAGGAAAGAGCCTACAATGCATCAGTAAATTGTGAGACTCTCATCAAGGAGGTCTTGGGTTCAAATGTACTCAAGTTTAACACATAATAATCAATCTAATAATAATAATAAAATGAATAATAAATTATTGAGGCCTTGGCTGATTACCTATGAATAAAAAATAATAAGACTTTTTTTTTTATCGGTAAATGGCTGAAGCCTAGATTAATTATTATGATATGTTGAAATTTATTGTTATTATTATTATTATATGTTAAGTGAGGGTGGATTCAAACACAAGACCTCCCACATGAGAGGCTCACAAGTTACTATCGTGTTGTAGGCTTTTGCCTTAAAATAAATAAATAAATAAAATAATAAGATTTAATTAATAAGAAAAAACTTTGTTAATCTAATACCCCCCTTAAGATAAACTCAAGGAGTAGCTAAAAACCTAGAAACTATTACTTAAACTAAAATTGGGTTCTGATAATGAGGTCTAATGAGGTACCCAAGCACAACCAAATCTCTAAAAAGAGGAGAAATAAAGAAAACCACATGGAAAAAAAGCCCTACTCCAAAAATAGATGGAAATAATATTGAAAAAAACTAGTGAAGGACTGAAAAAACCTCCAAACTAGGGAATGTCCCAAAGATAGGAACAAAAGATGATCATGAACAACACCACTAAAACATGTAAAATTTACAAAACTCTCTCAAAAGTAATTGCTGATATGAAGAATCTCTACTGAAATAGAACCTAACCAGGTAGAAAAAACTATAATTTGCATAAAATTAGGAGGCACACAAAGACAAATAACTAAACTCGAAGATATAGATGGCGTGAAACACCAAAGCATGAAGAGATGATCAATTGAACATAGAAGGCCATAACCAAAGTAGGAATGAAAATAACTAAGTCTATATGGTAAATGGTTCATCTCATCGAAAATGCATAGGTACCCAGCCACTACATCCGCCTAATACATAGGAACAAAAATTGAATACACAACTTACTCCATCAAACCAAGGAGGCATAAGAACAACAAAATAACCCCCCTAGTGTAGACAAGGGTGAGGTGACAAGCAACAAGAAAAGTGGACCAATAGAACTGCATGTCAAGGTACCACAATCAAGATGCGCAAAAGAGTACATAGGTGTATATTGAGGTGATCAATCTCAGACATGTCATGTGGCTAATTTTCCAAAAGGGAAACTCACTAGAAAAAGGAAGATGGTAAACAAAGAAAAACATCAACCCCCCATGGTACTTTAATCAAATTAGTGCATGTACAATAAGATAAAAGATATGATGAATCGCAATAATAATAATCTGCATGAGTGTCCTCAGATGACACTGCTCGAATCAAAAGACAAAACAAGGAAAAATAATTGAAACAAAAATACAGATGCAATATGACACTTTATCTCAATGTATTTGCAAGAATATATACAAATGATGTCTAAATAGACCAGAAGAGACCTAGGGCTAAGGGCTAATATGATAAATAGTACAACCCATGGTGAATCATCTAAAGAAGTGAAATTGATCCCTAAACATGAAACAACCAAGATATCCACCATAATGCAAAAATGTAAAAAGTTGAATATAATGTTCCTAGGGCAGAATCTAGAAAAACAATGTCCAACATCATTGGAAAGATCTCTAAAAGACCTTTCCAACAATATAAATAATTCCCAAATCAGAGATAGGATTCTCAAGATATGTCTCTTGGAGTACAAAATAGAACCCCTGACTTTGACACCAAAAAATCCGTAAAAAAAGCATCAAAACTAAAGAAATACCTCTACCATTGTGATAAGCTCAAAACCATCTTTTTGATGATATCTCACTTGTGGACAATGGAGTTTGTATACCTGAGATATGAGAAAAAAATTGAAGTTAAGTCCAAACAAAGCTAGAAGGCAAATAGGAACATTGATGCAATGTTGATGTCAACATAAATTTAATGGGCAAATGGTCGTCGAGGCAAAAAAATGCTAGAAAATGGCCCCTACTAGAAAAAATATCTGATTGGTTAAAATAAGTGCCCAGTTAAAGAGCAATTTTCAGAAGAAAAATTCGATGGTCAAAAAGCATATGAGAGAAAAATAAAATCCTCAATCAAGTGTTTGAAACCATTGTGGTGAAAGAAATAAACTATGAACTCCAAATTAGAACCATTCCACCATGACATGGGTAAACTTGGGATGCCAAAAATGAAGGCATGGGAGCTATGTGGCCATCCTCTTTCCACCATTAATGCTCATAAAACAAGGTAAACCTCTTTGGAAAAGAATTTGTCACCCAAAAAAATTCATGCAGACCAATGGGTGGAGGTAGCGCCAAGAATAAACTGGCATAAGGGTCCAAAAAGTGTCGAAGGCTTTTAAAATTCTTAAAGAGAAAATGTTTAGGCAGTCCCCTCCATCAATTAGGATTGTGTTGACTCCATACTTATGGATTATAACTTCAATATGCAATAGAAAGTTGTGTGGGTGTGTAATACCCCTCCTTTGCGATAATTGTAGACTTTGTTGTTAAGGTTCTATCTAACTCTTATGTGGGAATGTTAGCCCTTAACTAATGTTTGAAATATGATACTTTGATATATAGGGTTATTGATTATATTAGATGGTAGTGGTTACTTAGTTGCAATGGCGACACTCAAGTGCCTATTCAATGATTATGATTACCTTTGTAATGATGATGCTCTAATTACTCTTAGTAAATTTAATTACTTCTATAACAATGTCATATGTTATTTATAGTAGAATGTAATGCTATTTATACTCATGATTTATTGATTATACTTACCCAATACTTGTATGTATATAGTATGTGTGTGTTTTATATTTATGTTTGATGTGGCTGTTATGGTTGAGGGAGAGAGTCATAGTCACCTATGAATTGGGATCTATGTACCAGTTGTTTAGCTTAGCTATATGCTCAGCTCATCTTTTACATGTAGGTTGTAGCTATTGGGCATCAACTTCCTTGAATTGCCACGATGAGTGTATCGTATCACAATTACTCAATGGTAAAAATGGGACGATAATATTAAAGTCCAATTGCATCTAAAGTCTAATTACTTGTCCTAAGAAGGACATGGATCTAAGTCCTTTCCTTTTTAAATTCATGAGTTTTTCTTTGTGTGTGTTGTTTGATTTTGCCTTTGGTCGGTTTTACTTATGTTATTTTTATGTGGGTTTGACTATGTGATTTTCTTGATAAATGATTTAATTATGATACTTGGGTTAATCTCATCATATTTAAATTATTAAATATTATTTGATTAAAAAGAATTATTAAAATATGATGATATTTAATGAATTGAAAATGGATTAAATGTGTGCTTTGATTTAAAAGTGTAAATTGGAAAAATGAGTAAAAGAGAATTAAAAGATTAAAGATTAAAGATTTATTTATTATAAATATTTAATATATTAAAATTAAATTAAATTTATATTTAAATATGAGCTTTAATTATTATTAATTAAACTAATAAATTATGATTCTAAAAGTGTCATCTACAAAATAAATAAAGTGGAGAAACGAAAGAAAATAATATTTTAAAATAAAAAGTGCTTTGTGCATGAAAAGATTTAATAAATTAAGTTATTTAATTTTTAACTAAAAATTAGTGGTTTTTTATTAAATTAAAAACTAGGAAACCCTAGTTAGGGTTAGGACTCTTTATTATAGGCTTTTGTCATTTTAGAGTAGACATGTTTCAAGAGGACAATCGTGGGAAGGAAAGTTAAAAGAAATCTTAAAAACTTGTGTTGTATTGGAAATTTTGCTGATAGATTTGAGGTAGGGTCTGAGAACCTTATAATATTTCTTTTAAAAGGATTGTCTTCTTCATGTCTATAGATTGTGTTGTATTGATTGTTAAAATGTATGAATAATTTGAATTTGTAAAATTCAATGGAAATTACTTCTAGGTTATATTGTTTTCAAGAAATTAACTGAAAATCAATTTAGTATTCTTGTGTAGAAATTTCAAATAAAACTTAAATTTAGAAATGCTTACTTTAATACTAGAAAAACCATGTTGCATGAAACTTGTCAAAACCCTAGATTGCTCTTGCGAAAACCTACATGCAAAATAATTAGAAAATATGAATATTCATCTGATTAAAGTTTGATTAAATGCCTTTGTAAATAATTTATAAAATTAAAATAAATTGAAAGTAAAAGATAAAATAGATATTATTATGCAAATTAAAAGTTAAATCTAATATTTAGAAGGAATTTTTTTGAGAAAATTGTATGTGAAAATATATATACATATTTTATAAATAAATTAGAATACTTTTATCTTGAAAATCATTATGTTAAAAAATATATATATGTAAATCAATGTATTTATGAATGTAAGGAATAAACATATTTATGCATGTGAAAATAATAAATGAATGTTAGGAAAAATGATATACTAGCAGTTGCACGTTTTTGTTTGTGTAATGATAAGCTGATAAGAGTGATATTATTTCATGGAAAAATAATAAAAACTTAACAAATTTTATAACTAATTATCATATATTTTAATTTTATATATAATAATTATTTTAAATTAGCTAAATTAAAATTCAAGAAAAGGTTATATAGATTCACTCATAAGTAAAAGTTTATATTATATTAAAAATTTAATATATAATGAAAGTTCATTTTAAATCTCAAATTTTAACAATAGATTTGTACTTTTATATTCTCATTTAATAGATTTTTTTCTTAATATATATTGCACAAAATTTATGAGAACATTTTTTTGTTAGCAATCTAAAACAAATTGTAGGAAACAAGTTAATTTTCATTCTATCTTTTTTTAAAGAAATTAGAGATTTTGTACAAGACTTGATGTTTCTAATTATAAATCATTTCATGAAATTACATGAATGCCAAAGTGATGAATGGTGCTGTGTTGTGATTTTGTTCTTTCTAATGTGTTGCATATTTTTTCTACTTTAAAGTCTACAAAGTTGTCCAAATGTAAATGATTTATTTTGTAAACAAAAACCATCATTATGATAGTTAAAACAAATAGGATTTTAAGGTGTCATGTGAATAATGTAAGGTCATTAAACATGCAAACTTAATTTCCAAAATAAAGTGGAAAACACAAACTTTCAATGGATATGGTAATTCATAATGTGCTCTTGATTGTGATTTTTGAAAATTGTCTCGTAGTGACTTGCATTTGTTGTAAGTTATAATAGTTTATTTAAATACAATAGTAAAGTCTAAAATTATAAGAAAATAAATTGAAATAATTATAATGATAAAATATAACCTAATTTAATTAATATTTAATATAATTGAATAGAACATTTATATGGAAATTCTAATTTTAAATTTAGAATTATAAAGTTTTTCATCATCATATTTTTTTAAAAAGTAAATACATATTTAAATATTTAAAAAATAATATTTATAATAGAGAAATATTTATAATTAATAATAATTTATAATTTTGTATAAATATAACTTTCTAATTATAATTTAATTATAATATTAAACTTTCTTTAAATAGAAAATCATTAAATTCATATTATGGTGTAGATGATATCATTTTTCAAGATGTTTCATTAATCAAACATTTAGTTTATCATTAGATATTTTTTATGTGTTTTATATTCTTATATATAACGTATCCTCAAAAATTTAGTAATTCCTTGGAATCTGCTCTTATAAGACCCAAAATTTATGAGCCAATCAAATTAAAGTAAATTACTTTTAATAATTTAAAAATTATAAATCTTAGATGCAAACATTAAAAAATCAAAACATACAATTAAAAATAAAAAATACTAATATCTAATTGGTTGAAAGTGAATAGATTAATCACTAGTTATGCGCAAGTGATTATAATAGCATTAGCCTACGACAAATACAATAAATAAGAAATTTTAGATTTTGATTTTAATATACCATTAAAGGTCTTAGTTATCATGGTCTCAACAGTTTTTATAGTATTTTGGACTTTTCTTTTTTGGACTTTTTTTTTGTATATTTTATTTCCAATTCTAAGTAGAATTTAGAATACTTTATTTAAGTTGTAAGTAAAAATATGAATTATGAAGAAGGTTTTGATTAAACACAAAATAATAAGTTCTTGTTGAAGTTAATGAAAGATCAACTCCACAGCTCCCAAGAATCACCTGCATGCAAACACCTATCACAAAAAGTAAGAAGCAAAAGCTATGGATGTTGGAATTCCTAGATCCACAGATGAGACATTCTTGATAAGAAAAAAGAGAGATTGTTATTATCAAAAGTGAATCAATGTAATAATTACAAAGGGAGATCATCCTTATAAAGGAGATGAAAACCCTAACAGGAAACTAACCTAAGTTGCACAATAATAATTAATAAAAGAATTCATTATTATATGCCCAAAGTTTAGATTAAGTAAACAAGAGAAAATAAGTGACTTAATAATTAAATCAATATGGTTTAATTAATAAGAAAAATTTTTATTACTCTAATACCCCCTTAAGATAAACTTATGGAGTAGATAAAAACCTATAAACTACTACTACTAAAATTAGAATTAGGTCTTGACAACAAGGCTTGATGAGGTACCCAAGCACAACCAAATCTTTAAAAAGAGGAGAAATAGAGAAAACCACATCAGAAAAATCCTACTCCAAAAAGAGATGGAAATAATGTTGAAAAGAACTAGTGAAGGACTAAAGAAGCCTCCAAATTAGGGAATGTCCTATAAGATAGGAACAAAAGATGATCATGAAGAACACCATTGAAGCATGTAGAAGTTGCAAAGCTCTATCAAAAGTAATTGTTGTTCTAAAGAAACTCCACTAAAAATAGAACCTGACCAGGTAGAGAAGACTATAATCTACATTGAATTAAGAGGTACACAAAAGAAAACAACTAAACCTAAAGATATATATGACATGAAACACCAAAGCACGAAGAGATGATCAATCAAACATAGAAGGTTGCAAACAAAGTAGGAAAAAATAAATAAATACGTAGCTCACTCCATCAAACCAAGGAAGCATAAGAACAACAAAAGAACCCCCCTAATGTAGACAAGGGTGAGGTGGTAGGCAACTAGAATAGATGTCGACTAGAACTGCATGTCAAGGAACCACTATCAAGACATACAAAAGAGTACATTTGTGTGCACAGATGTGATCATGCTTAGACATGTCATGCGGCTAATGTCATAGAAGGAAAACTCACTGGACAAAGGAAGATGGAAATTAATGGAAAAACATCAACCCTATATAGCACTTTAATCAAAGTAACTCATTTATAATAAGACATGATACCAAGAATACAATAATCTACATGAGTGTCCTAAGATGATGCTGCTGGAATTAGAAGACAAAGCAAGGAAAAAAATGAAACAAAAATATAGATGCAATATGGCACTTTATCTTAGTGTGTTTGCAAGAATGCATACAAATGATGTCTAAATAGACCAAAAGAGATATAGAGCTATTATAATAAATAGTACAACCTATAAAAAATCATCTAAAGCAATGAAATCAATCCCTACACTTGAAAAAACCAAGATATTCACTAGAATGCAATAATGAAAAAGAATGAATAGAATGTTCCTAGGGAAGAATATGGAAAAACAACTAGGATCACTAGAAAGATCTCTAAATGACCTTTACAATGATATAAAGAATTCCCAAATCAAAGATTGGATGCTCAAGATATGTCTCCCAGAGTGCAGAGTATAACCCTTGACTTTGACAATAGAAAAGTCATAAAATTAATAAAAACTAAAAAACTACCTCTACCAATGTGAGGAGCTCAAAACCTTCTTTTCGACAATATCTCATTTATGGAAAACAAAGTCTGTGTACCTGAGATATGAGCAAAAAATTGAAGGTAGGTCAAAACAAAGCTAGAAGGGAAAATAGGAACGCTAATACAATGCTGATGTCAACAAGTGACAAGCACAAATTTGATGCAAAAATGGTCATTGAGGCAAAAAGATGCCAGAAAATGACCCCTACTGGAAAGAATATTTGATTGGCGAAAACAAGTGCTAGATCAAAGAGCCAGTGCCAGAAGAAAAATCTAGTGGCCAAAAACCATATGAGAGAAAAATAAAATCCTCCATCAAATGTATAAAACCATTGTGGTGAAAGAAATATACTATGAAATCCAAACAACCATTCCACCATGACATAAGTAAACATGGGATGCCAAAAATGAAGGCCTGGGAGCCACATGGCCCTGATCTTTCCACCATTAGCACCTGTGAAACTAGGAAAACCTCTTTGGAAAAAAAATGTTAGAATATATTGTCTACTGGTATAAATGAGAGGGGTGGGGGGGGTGTGAATCAATTATCCAACTATTATCACAATCATTAACCTTAAACAAACTTAACCACGTGGTCAATATAAATTGAAACCACAACAAGGTACTCATACACAATTAACACTAGATATGTTAACTAGGGAAACTCTTGATTAGAGAGAAAACCCTAGTGAGGATGGTACCCACAAGATGATGTACTAATAAAAATATTCCTTATTAGAGGATAGACCCTATTAGGAGTCTATTACAACATTAAGTACATATGAGTCCATGTTAGGAGATTCAAACCCTATTAGGAGTTGTGGAAGACAGTTGGACCCACTAACCAAATAGCTTCAAGGTTAAGATCAAAGAACCCACAGTTGAAATGATCTCTGTATTATTCCTTGTAGAATAATAGAACTAAAATGTACTTCCTTCCTTTGTCTCTATCTTGTCAACCAGAATTCTACTCCTTTGGATCTTGTAACTAGATCTCATATTGCACATCCAGTGATCTTTTGGACCACTTATGCACATTCAACAAGTATTCTACTCCTTGCACTGTGCACTAATAATTCACATTCCACTTGATCCTCTGAACCCAAGTCCTCTTATAAATAAAGTAAACAACTTTCCTTTATACCATATCTTCATAATAATTCCTTGAGTCAGCCTTCAGGCTTTCCCAATTAATTAAAATAAGATAATTAATTAATTCAAAATTGTAACAACATTGTTGGCTCATAGTCTATACAAAACCTTTACACATGTGAAACCTCGTCTTGTGCACATGATGGTGTCGCCACATGGTTTTCCTCTATCACTATTATTTTCACATCATCTTCATTACATCTTAGATGAAAGATACTAATAGATCATCAGAAATCTATTTTCTAGTGCTCTGTTTTTGCACTGCTTCTAGTAAAACAAGTGTAACTTCTATACAACATCAAATCAAACTTAGTCCTTTTAACCATGTCATCAAGAAAACCTTAGGAACATGTGCTCCACTATGCACCATTTAAAAATATATAACCTTCTACACATCATAAGATTACTAAATGGTATTCTTCTTGTCCTAACAAAATTACTACTATGTTGACATCAATGACAAATATAGTCATCAATGCAACATATCAATAATCTTCAATGCTTGGAATACTCCCCCAATGTAGCATCATCATTGTTCATGCTAACAATCTCCCCCTTTGGCATTGATGGCAACATAGATGAAAATCATCTAAGTTCCAAGAATACCAAATTGTACTCTATTGTTGTCATCTTCTCAAATTCTCTTCATCAAATTTGCAATCTTCTAAAATATTGTACTATTCTTCTTCTTCTTTTAGGATTGAAAATAGTTGTTCATAGTAAAAAAATTATAATACTTTTTGGCTATAACTACACACTTACACTTCCTTTTGTGCACTTACCTATTCTTTTGCACTCTCACGTGAATCTTTCTAAATCTCCCTAAAGAGATAACTCTCCCCCATTGTCATCTCAATAGGTTCTTCTCTTCTCATTTCTTGTGTACATTCTCTCAATATGTTTTCATGTACATTCTCTCCCCCATTGACATCAATGTCAAAGGTTTCAATCACAATACCAATTGCATACCAATTGTTAATCAACTGCTCAAATCATCAACTAGATCGAGTGTCCAAAGACATTGTTCAATATCAAATACTGAAAGCCCTCTATGACTCAGTATATTTTAGACAATCCCCCATGTAGGAAGCATCAAAATTTAGTCTATTCTAACCATAGTGCTCTATACCACTAGACTAATGTACTCCTTTCATCAACTATTCTGAAGTAGGTAGGGGCATAACCCCTAGCATACCTCTTAGGTACTCAAAAGTTTTTTTATGCAAAGGATTCCTAAAGATATCTGCTATTTGATCTTTAGTACTTACATACTCTTTCCTTATTTCCTTTTTAGTTGCCTTCTCTCTCAAAACATGATACTTTATGGATATGTTCTTTGTCTTAGAATATAATACTGGATTCTTAGAGATACTTACTGTACTTGTGTTATCATAGTAAATGATAACAAGTTCTATAAACTCAATTCCAATATCCTTCAACATTTGTTTCATCCACATAACTTGATTACAGTTATTTGTTGTTGCAACATACTCTACCTCAGTTGTACTCTGAGATATATAGTCATATTTCTTGCTCAACCAAGAAACCAATCTTCCTCCAAGAAAGAATGCTCCACGACTGGTGCTCTTTCTGTCATCTATATTGTCTGCCCAATCTACATCAATATATGCACACAAGGTGAAATTATTTGGTCTAGCATACCAAATTCCATAATCAGATGTACCTTTCAAATATCTAAATATCCTTTTTATTATTGCATAATGATACTCTTTAGGATTAGCTTGAAATATTTCTATAATCCCAACTATATTTGCTATATTTGTTCTGGTGTGAGTCAGATATTGCAATCCTCCAATCATAGATCTATACTTCTTCTGCTCAACTATAGGTGTCTCATCTTTACTGGATAACTTGTGATTAGTTATCATGGGTGTAACAATAGGTTTACAACTTTCCAAACCAAATATTTTCAATAAATCTTTCAAATATTTAGTTTTTGAAATAAATATCTCATCTTTGTTCTGTACAATCTACAATCCTAGGAAAAACTTCATTTCTCCTATCACGCTCATTTCAAATTCATTCTTCATCTCTTCAAAAAACTTGTCACTTTCATCATCATTTCCTCCAAATACTATGTCATCCCCAAATATTACAATGATAAATAGACCATCATCAGTTTGCCTCAAATCTAAAGTACCACCTATTATACCTTTGATAAATGCCTATTCAACCATGCATACCATGTTCTAGGTGCTTGCTTCAGAATATACAATTCTTTCTTTAATCTTCATACAAAATCATTATCTTCTATCAAAGGGAATCCATCAAGTTTCTCAATGTAGACTTCTTCTTCAAGTTCTCCATTAAGAAAAATTTGACTTGACATTCATCTAATAAACCTTGAAATTTTTGCTTGCTACATAAGCTAAGAGCATCCTTATTGCTTCCATTCTTGCCACAAGTGCATAGGCTTCTTCATAATCTATGCCTTCTTGTTGTGAGTATCCTTTGCAAACAAGTCTTGCCTTGTTTCTCACAACTTCTCCTTTCTTATTCATCTTATTTCTAAATACCCATTTGGTTCCTATCACATTCTTGTCTTTAGGTCTAGGAACTAATTCCCATGTTTCATTATTCACAATCTAATATAGTTCTTCTTTCATAGCTTGCATCCAATTATCATCTTTACATGCCTCATCTATGCTCTTAGGTTACACTTGATAAATTAGATACAATTCCTCATTTACTCTATTCCTTTTCATCACACCTTTATCCTTGCTCCCAATTATCTACTCTGGAGAGTGATTCTTTGTCATGTTTCTTCTGGAAGTAGAAGTTGACATCTTAACTTTGATCTCTTCCATAGGTTCAAATCTTTGTTCTTATCTATGCTCAAGAGGTACATCATTCTATAAGTCATTGTTAGTCTCAAAAATAACTTCAACATTTTGTCTAACAAATCTAGAATTATCCTTTTCTTTATCAAAATTATAATCTACCATCTTCTCTTTAGTACCAAAATTTTCATCAATTCTTACATTTGCACACTCAACTATTGTCTTAGTTCTATAGTTTACACATCTATATGCTTTGATTTTCAATGAGTGACCAAGAAACATAGCTTCATCACTTCTAGGATCAAACTTACCAATATCATCATCTCTCTTTATGTGACACTTACTTCCAAATATTCTAAAATATTTGACTAATGGTGAGTGACTAAACCATAACTCATAGGGTGTCTTGCTCATACCTTTTCCAATCTGTACTTTATTCATTGTATATACTACAATCTTAAATACTTCTCTCCAAAATGTCTTTGAGACATCATTCTCAAATAACATCACTATTGTTGCTTCTACTACTAACTTGTTCCTTCTTTCAATAATCCCATTCTGTTCAAGTGTTCTAGGTAAAGATAACTATCTTTTGAGTCCATTCTCTTCACAAAACATGTTGAACTCTCTAGAAGTGAACTATCCTCCTCTATCTGATCTTAAACACTTAATCTTAACACTAGATTCATTTTCAACTCTATTTTTGAATATCTTAAATTTCTCAAAAGCTTCAGACTTCTCTTTGAGAAACGCTACCCACATCATCCTAGAGAAATCATCAACAAAAATCATAAAGTACCTTTCACCATAGAATCCTCTGATTCATGCAAGACCACTCGAATATATCTGAACAATCTCAATTTCTTTGTATTAGAGAATTTCTTGTTAGGAAAAGATACTTTCCTATTCTTAGCCAAAATACATTCCTTGTAGACAACATTAGTAGGTTTAAAAATCTTTAAAATCTTAGGTAGATCTCCTACTACAAATGTACTTCTAACTTTCATAATATTTTCAAAGTTTATATGACAAAAGCTTCTATTCTATAACCAAATGTTATCAACCTTTACAACCAAACATGTTATTTTAGTAGGATTCAACTAAAAAACATTACCTTTGGATCTAGTTCCAGTACCAATCAACTTACCATCTTTGTCTTTGATAATGCAAGTCTTCTCTGTGAACTGCAATAGATATCCTTTGTCTACCAAGTATCCAACACTTAACAAATCATGTTTCAAGCCATCAACAAAGTAAAAATAATCAGTGTTAGTTTTACCATCAAGAGTAATAGATCCAATCCCTATAATATGACAAGTTGAATTGTTACCAACTCTAACAATACCTCCATCATGATTTTTGAACTTAACAAATTTGTTCATGTCACCGGTCATGTGATGTGGACATCCACCATAAATTATCCAATCTAATTTCTTCTCAACTTGGGTAACTAGAGAGCTCTCTTCTCTAATTTCTCTATCAAGGTTATCTTCTTTAATATCCACAAAATCAAATTCATCATCACTTTAACTCTGATCTTTTCCATCAGATTCTTCATCCTCATTAGCATATAAACAATTTATATCCTTATCTCTTCTAGACTTAAATTTTCCTCTAAAATTTTTCTCTCTTTTAGGACATTTAGATGCATAATGATCATATTCATCACAAGTCCACATTTAAAGATTTTCTTACCATCTTTCTCTCTTCTTACTAGAAGGGTTATTCTTTCTTCAATCTTGTTATCTTCTTCTAATCTGCTATCACTAGAAAAATTTCATCTTGCAATTGTACTTCTTAACATTTTAGGTTGAATGTTCATAGGACTGAAGGCTATCTCAACTCTAGCTAATTCTCTAGACTGTCTCATTTATATTTCTGCAGATTCTAGTCTTCCAAACAAAGTTTCCTTTGTGAAATCTTTGGTGCAGGGCATTACTAGTTGAATCATCTGAGTTGTTTGCTTGAATGACAGTGATAAACTTTTCAAGATCTTCTATATAACCGCATCACCTTTTTTATTTTCACCAAGAGATCGAATACCTACAAAAATTTATGATATTCTTCCTACATAATTTCTAATGGATTCATCTTCTATCATCTTAGCATCTTGAAATGTACAAATTCAACTTTGCAATTTTATCCTTTTTGCATGTTCATCACCTTCAAAAGTAACTTGTAATGCTTTCCAAATTTCATGAAAAGTTTGGAATGTCTTTACTTGATTGTGTTCATTTTCTAGAAGAGCTAATAATAGGGATTCTTTGGCTCTCATGTTACTCATGAATAGATCTCGATCTACTTCACTGCATTCTTCAAGCTTTCCTTCCTCCACAATTGTCTTCTCACTCTTTGTCAAAATCCAATAAACTAGATCTATGCATAACATATGAGTCTCCATCATTTCCTTCCAACTATCATATTTGGCGCCATCAAATCTTAGACCATCTTTCTTAAATATATTCTCCATTGATCTCTCAAAGTTATTAAGCCGTATCTTCAAGGACCTGATGCTCTGATACCAATTGTTAGAATATATAGTCCACTAATATAACTAAGAGGGGGGAGGGGGGGGTGAATTAGTTATCCACCTATTATCAAAATCATTAACCTTAAACAAACTTAACCATGTGATCAATATAAATTGAAACTACAACTAGATAATCATACAAAATTAACATCAGATATTTTAACTAGGGAAACCCTTGATTAGAGGGAAAACCTTGGTGGGATGGTACCCACAAGATGATGTACTAATATAAATATTCATTTTTAGAGGATAGACCCTATTAGGAGTATGTTACAACATGTAGTACATATGAGTCCCTATTAAGAGATTCCAACCCTGTTAGGAGTTGTGGAAGATAGTTGAACCCACTACACAAATAACTTTAGGGTTAAGATCAAAGAACCCACTATTCAAATGATCTCTGTATTATTTATTGTAGAATAATAGCACTAAAATATACTTCCTTCCTCTATCTGTATCCTATCAACCAGACTTCTACTCCTTCAGATCTTGTAACTAGATCTCATAATGCACATCCAATGATCCCTTGGATTGCTTACACACATTCAATAAGCATTCTGCTCCTTCTTGCACTACACACTAATACTTCGCATTCTACTTGATCCTTTGAATCCAATTCTACTTACAAATAGATAAAACAACTTTCCTTTATACCATATCTTCATAATAATTCCTCGAGTCAGCCTTGAGGCTTTCCCAATCAATTAAAATAAGATAATTAATTAATTCACAATTTTAAAAACAATGTTGGATCATAGTTTATACAAAAATTTACATGTCTAAAACCTCATCTTGTGGAGACACTGGCATCACCACATGATCATCCTCTCTCATTGATATCCATGCATCACCTTCATTACATCTAAGATAAAAGATAACGATAGATCATTAGAACTCTATTTTCCAATGCTCTATTTCTACATTACTTCTAGTAAAACAAGTGTAACTTCCATACAACATCAAATAAGACTTAGTCCTTTTAACCATGTCATCAAGAAAGCCTAAGGAACATGTCCTCTACTGCACATCATCTAAAAATTTCTCAGCTTATGAGCATCTTAATATTACTAACTATTATTCTTGAAAACCTAACAAAATTACTACAACATATAATCATGACAAATATAATCATGAATACAACATATCAATACTCTTCAATGCTTAGGATACTCCCCCAATGTAGTATCATCACCATTCATGCTAACAAAAATAAGCCATGTAGACCAATGCATGGAGTTAGCACCAAGAATAAACTAGCCTAGGGGCCTGAAAATTGTCGAAGTCACATGGGTCATGCCCAAGAAGAATGATGCATCCCAAAAGGTTTTCCCAAAACTACTGGATAGGTACTAGGTGAGGCAATCAAAAATGTTTGTCAGGGATCCAAAAAAAAATCTGCATGGGGTCCACAAATCAATCAAATTGCCCAGTGTTTGGGGAAGGAGTCTAGGGAGGGGCCTATGTATACAAGGCTTTGAATGAGTACTTCTTCCCAAAGTCATAGTATCATCCAAAAAAGGCTGCTAGAAATAGCACCCTAATCAAGGCATAGACCTACAAGGAAGAATGTCTCCCTCCAAAAATTGTAGGATTGGTACACATCAACACCCAAAAATAATTTCAATGCCCAAACTAGGTACAACAACACCAATAATTTGTAGGCCCAATAAGAATAGGGTAATCAAAGATGGGACCAAGCATACAAAGTCAAGCCAAAAAATGTCAAGCGCATGTACTCTATATAGCTTGATGATCTCCCAAATAAAATGTTTGCTCCCTTCATAAATGGTGATTCCCAAATAAGCACTTTTTGGAATTTTTTTTTAATATATGAAAAAAATTTGTAAATAAAGGTATATTTATATATATAAGTAGAATTTATTTTCTATATTTAAAAAATATCACAGTCTCGATTTGTGTGCCCAAGTTTGATGACCTAGTTATAAAAAAATTGCCTCAAATTTCAATAGTGTCCAAAATAGACATATTTTATATGGAAATGAGATTTTTTGAGCACTCTAAGATCAATGTTGATGTCCATTTGGGCTCATAGTGCTTCAAAAAATAGGTCCTCCCTAGATCCAATACAAAATCCTCTAAAAGCCATGGATCTAAAAATAGATGCCAAATCTCTCAAGAATAGAATAGGGGCATGAAGATTTGGAGCACTAATACCATGTTGAAGTTGATGAAATGTCAACCCCACAACTCCTAAGAATGACCTACATACAAACACCTATTAGAGAAAGAGAGAAGCAAAAGCTATTAAGGCTAGAATTCCCAGATCTATAGATGAGACAATCTTGATGAGAAAAAAGAGAGATTGCTATTATCAAAAGTGAATCAATGTAATAATTACAAAGAGAGATCATCCTTATAAAGAATGCCAAAACCTTAACATGTAACTAATGTAGGTTGAATGATAATAATTAATAAAAAGAATTAATTATTATATGCCCAAAGTTTAGCTTAAGTAAATTAGAGATAATAAGTGACTTAATAATTAAATCAAGATGATTTAATTAATTAAAAAAATTATTACTCTAAGAGGTTTAAAATATTTGAGGAATTTTAGCACCATGGTTTTCAAAAATCATGCTTTCAAATGGACATTTACCCGTCAAAATATCAACAAATCAATTTTTAAAACTCTTTTTGTAATCATTGATTTGGTTTCTATAGTATGCTATTTCATATAAACCTCATGTTTTGACATAAAGTTATTTTTATAAGATTAAAAAATCTTACATAATATAACTAACTTCTTCGACCTCATTATTTTATTTTTTAAAATTTTGGAGGGTTTATTGTTGTTTTGACACTTATTTTTCAAGGTTGGGATATGATTTCTCTCTTATTAAAGATAAACACATGCATAATTTGTTAATTGTATGAAGAAAAATAAATATGTGAAAAGACATAGATGTAAGTTTGTATTTTTTTAAATTTAAAGAAACTAAAATAAATATAGTATATGTAGCTATATAATCTAACACTACATTTATTCTCAAATTGTGATGGTAGGTTGTCATAAATACGATGGTCAGCCATCGCCCAAGTGACAACAGCATGAATTAGCCCCCATCGGATAGGTGTCAGACTTTTTCTATCACTCAAATTGTGATGGCAAGCTAGTCCATGGCAATTGGGAAGCCTAAATCCATCACAATTGGGAAAAAGAAAGGGGAAGAGTACCTCTTCACGTTGTCATAATTTGGATAGTCGAGTGTCTCAATTACAATAGTCTACATTTTAGTCTATTGTGGCATTTGAGACAGAGTTCTTGTAGGCCCGATTGTACCAATATATGCATGGTTACATCCTTGGCTTCCATTATTGGGCTAGCATATGTTCTTGGCCAAAGAAAGGGATCAAAATACTACATCAATGGACTACTTAATCCAAGATTAGACATCCTGAATGTTTCTAACCGAACTCATTTGGACTGATTTAATTTATCAACCAAGGACGTAAACTTGAAATGATGTCTGCAAAGTATATGCTTCAAACTTCTCTCAACTTGAGAATTATTCTACAAAAATTCAAATGATTATCCTAAAGGAAATCTATGCTAAAGCTAAGAATCAAATCTATTTTAGCAAAGCATCACAATACAACTGAGAACTACTTCAACTGCCTATGCTACAGGAACAATCCACTAATTTTTCTATCAATGACTACAAGAACAGCAGAGTCTATGCTAGTTCTATGAACTAAAGGTAAATTCTATGCTAATTAATTAGTTCACTTTCTGTGTGGGCTCCCATAAAGAAGTGAAGTAGAACTACTCAAAGATGGAAACTTGAATTGATCTTTTTATTCATAACAACAATAAACATGCATATTGATAAACAAAAAGATTACATTCAGTACTCAAAACTTAGAAAAAAATCTTCTTTCTACTAAAAAAAACTAAATTAAAAATCCTCTTTTCTAGAACATAAACTTCTAGTTATTTAAACACAAACTAGGAAAAAAATTCCTAGATTTTAGACTTCGTCAACTACCAAAACAATGGATGGTATTGAATATTACAAGAGATGCATTAACTTTGGCACCAAATGAAACATGAATTTAGGACCTCATGACCCCTAGATTTCTTGCCTTTACTCTTGCTTTCCTAAAAATGGGCACTAGTTGTTATGGACAAAATGGTTGGTGATGTGGATGGTTATTAATGAAATTTACCACTGTTTTCTTAGGCTACTGACTCTACTTGGCTAAGTTGACTTTACCTTTGAATCTATAAAATATTAGTGCCTCCAAATTAATAACATACATCAAGACTAATTCAAAATATGTCATCTAAATTAGTTTACCCTATGTCACATCACTACAGGAGAACTACCCAACCTAGCTAAGGAAGAAAAACATCATTCTCACTATTTTGTAATCAAATGACATATCATTTCATAGCATATTAATTTTAGTCCTAGAAAGTAATTATGCACACATTTATTTGAAATTATCATAAACATCACGTTCTTAAATGTCAAAGTTTTTAGAAAGTTTGCAAATTCAACTGAAAATGAAATGATAAAATAGACCATATTATGGTCTCATCATTCTCCCCAACTGAAGCTTTGACTTTTCCTCAAGGAAAAATGAATTTTTTGACCCTCTTAGTCATCCTAAAATCTGAAGAAATACTCTATCCTTTACCTCCTGTAGCATAGTTCCAATAAAAGCATTTACTCTTCATGTACCCTTCCGATCTACAGAGCTCTTCTGTTATATCAAATTTCTCTAAATCTTGCTTATTAGCAAGCAATGGGGGCAGTAGCAGTGGAGGCTAAAAAGCTAAAGGGATCCAATCACTTTTCCTTTCTTCTCCTAGCTTAATGTACCAAGGTGCTTGCCAAGTAGCCATGATAAGATTAAATAGAGAATAAGGTTCCTTCTTTTGTAGGTCTTCACTCAATCCTATCCAGTACCATTGATTTCCTTGATTTGCTACTAGAAGATCTATTTCTACCATGACTTTATATTCTTCATAAAATACCTCCCTTAAAGGAGAAATAATCTAGTTTCTGGGTTTTGATTGAGCAACTTTCAACCAATCATAGTACATTGTTCTAGCATCTTTGGTTTCAAGCCTAAGAAAAAGTGGAATCTCATACTCTAATTCTTTGTACTAGTAGGCCTGATTTTCTCTGCTAACTTCATTTTGGATCCAAGACATCAATACCCTAAGTTGAATATCACCCACATAAAGTAGAGGGTTCCAATCTCTATTGTCAAGGACTACTAAATTATGTAAAAAGAGTTCACAGAGTAAATTTTTGATTCCTATAGGGGCAATATGAAATGCTTGGAAGAATTCTTGAGGAGTATTCAATATTAACTTTTACTTTGCATTACATAGGTCATCTAATAATTGATAAATTGTTCTTTCAAAAAGAGATCATAAATAGGAGAAGAAAAGTGACAAGACATCAATTTAGGAATCATGGTAGTGAATTTTGTAAGTTTGCCACTTAATTGTTCAATCTCTACATCCTTTTTAATCAATTATTGAGTTTGATTGAAGATGGTTTTGTCAAGGCTTTCTCTCTATTTTCCATTCTTCCCTCTCCTAAATTAACTGATTAGATAGCTATGAAATAATACTTAACAATGAAATTGTGGAACCAAGATGGTAGGTAACATGTGACGTAGGTGAAGGATCAAGATGAACAACTTGTTGGGCTATAGAGGCTAAAGCATCAAGTCCTTGTGAAAGAATCTGCTTAGCAATAGTATTAACTATTTCCAAATTTATTCCAATATCTTTTTCATGAAATTCTCTCCTCTAAAGAATAGGAGGAGAGTCT
The DNA here is from genome assembly GCA_028749045.1 of Cupressus sempervirens. Classification (NCBI taxonomy): domain Eukaryota; kingdom Viridiplantae; phylum Streptophyta; class Pinopsida; order Cupressales; family Cupressaceae; genus Cupressus; species Cupressus sempervirens. The sequence goes on along the minus strand of CM053788.1, from coordinate 343,878,940 downwards.
ACAACTCTGAAAAATACAACATCATCATTTTCTAAATCTATGGAAATGATGGGCGCTTGAACATAGGATGTTCTTGCTACTACAGGTACACATTCTACACTTTCTTCATTTGAACCCTCTTCAATGATGATCTTATCCTTATTAGAAGAAGAGGATTGATGTTTTCAATAGTTACATCTTTGGACATAGGGGATTGAAAAGACACACCCTCATTGGGTTTTACAAATGATTGGCTCCTTCAAGTTCTATGCTTGAGGGGTACTTCTGTTGCCTTTGAAGCTATAGGAAGTTTTGAAGATGTTTCCTATACATTCCCTTTCTTCTTCTTGTAAACCCTCGGAACTATAGGAGAGCTAGTATTTGGGAAATTTTAACTTTCTTTTTACCCTTATTAGGTTTTGGACCCAATACCAGAGGTAGAAGCTACAGTAGTGGAAATTGGGGTTCTTTGTGACCTCCAGGGTCTAGATGAGGAAGAGCCTAGTGCTAGGTTTATAGGATTTTCCTGAGGTTCTCTTTTTAACAAAAGGTGACACATAAAATGACAAACAATCAAAGGTCAGTCATCATGTCTTAGGCAACTCAAAAATTTGAAATGTGTGGCATGAAAATATGAATGTCTCCCCTCATAAGTAAAATATCTCACAATATAGATAGCACATTCATTAAATGGTTCTGGTAAATATGTGTGGATTGTACCTTGTTTCTGGTCTATCTAAAGCTGTGAGTCTATGTGCACTGTAAATTGGACTCTAGCTGACACAACATCCAAATGCATTTGAAAACTCTTCTCCTACCAGAGGTAATTCCATTATCTCAACTACAATTTTGGGTGAAAATGGAACCCTTATTCCTCTGACTATGGCAAAACCATCCTACCCCCTGACTTGAAATATAGGTAGTCAAACTAGGTCTCCCAACAATGTGGTATGATCAGTTGGTTCTCTTCTTTTCAAAACATCCTCCATTGTTCCTACGGTTGATTACAGGAGTAATTTCAAAAATGGAAAAACTTATAACAAGATGAAAAGACAAGTGAAAGTGCTTGTTTTAAGAAACTAACATTTTTAGCATTTCAGATCACTTAATTTTGCATTAAGTACTTTAGTTGGAACTCATACTTACTAGTTTGCAAAATATGTGTGATATAAAGGTAACTGCCACATCACATCATTCTTTTTATCATGTGGTAGAATATAAAGAATAACGTGAACATTTAATGATCACAAAAAAATGAATGAAATATAATACCCCTTCCCCCAACTAAACTAGGCAATAGCTCCTACAATTGCTAGTGACAAAGGTAACTAAAAATAGAACAACACATTAAGAAAAAGTTTGAACTTGAGCATGTGTATGAACCTTGTAACTTGTGTTGTCAGATGATATCGTCATGCAAGTTGATGAAGGGTGAGGTGAGGTGTAAAATGAAAAATAGTGGAGTGGGGTGGAATTATTACAGATAAAATACTTTCACAAAGAAAGTAGTTTATTATGATGAGTGAAATGCTTTTACAGAGAGGATAGAAAATGAGCAAGAAACTCATATGTAGTTTTTTGAGGAATTATAGGATCAATAGATAGCTATAATTGTTGTAGGAACTCTTCACTACTAGACGGCTTATGGTAGAGTTTTAAGTGGTGCCCATTAACAAGTAGTTTTAAGTGAACAAGATCAATGGTAGAGAGTTGCACTACACCATTCTCAAACATAGAAATGATTTCATATGGTCCAAGCCAATAGGTTTGGAATTTTCATAGAGTTTTTTGATAATGAGAATCATATAACAAGGCCTAGTCTCCAATAGAAAACTTCTTGTCATGGGTGAACTTATCATGCCATTTCTTTTGTTGTTGTTGAATTATCTCAATATTATGCAGGGTAGATTTACAATAGTCATCAAGGGCATTCAGCTAAATAACCTATCTTCTTAAGCCTTTGAAAGATCAACATCCAATTCCAAAGTAGTTTTTAAAGTCTTGTGCTCAAATTCTATAGGCATGGAAGCAGATTTACGATAAAGTAATTCAAATGGCATAAATCTAATGATGCTCTTCCATGTATTTCTATAAGCCCAAATTTCTTCAAGAAGCTAGGTAATCCAATCCCATTTACGAATAGAAAATACCTTGGTAAGGATTGCTTCTATCTCTCTGTTTGTGATTTCTATCTAACCATTAGCTTGAGGATGGTATGGGGAAGATGTACCATGATGGATCATATACTTCATGAATTCTACAATTAGGTTGGATGTGAATTGAGCTCCTTGATCTATGAAAATTTCTCTAGGTACTCCAAATCTAGTGAATATGTATTCATATAGAAGATTTGCTACTTTGTGATCTCTAGCATGTGTTATAGCTTGTGCTACCACCCATTTAGCTACATAATCAATACATATTAAGATGTATGATTTCCCATGAGAAGAGGGTTCTATTGGACTAACAAAGTCAATGTACCCCACTTGTCAAAAGGTGTGACCACTACTTGTGGCTGTAGAGGCATTTCATCAGACTTAGTGGGCTTTCCCATGCATTAGCATCGATCACATCGCCTTGTATACTTTTTGGCATCTTTGTGTAGAGTAGGCTAGTAGTATCCAGTTGTTAAAATCTTGTAGGTTGTTCTCTTTTCTGCAAAATGACCCCCATATGGTTCATCATGACACGCCTATGGGATTTCATAGATTTAAACTTCCCTCTCACACTAGTGAGTTACTTGATCTTGTCTAGTGTAGAACATCAACCCAGCTATCCAAAATAAATTGAAACTCTTTTCCACCAAGAGATGGCACTACTTGGGTGAAAAGTGTGGTGGTTTTCTTTCTGTAGCAAGATAATTTGCTATATCTATGAACCATGGGTAATAAATTTCTATTGAAAATAGATGCTCACCAAGGAAGCTATCATCTATGGCTACAAGATTATCAAGTACTTGAAGTCATGATAGAAAATTTTCTACTACATTGGCTTGGCCTAGTTTATCTATTATCTTCACATTAAACTCCTGTATGAGGAGTAGCCAACGTTCTAATCTACTAGAAATAGCAAGTTTTTTCATCAAATATTTTATAGTAGAGTGATTAGTGTAGACAAAAACCTCATAGATTGTGATATAATGTCAAAATTTATTAAGTGCATACACAACAACAAGCAATTCTTTTTCAGTGATAGTATAATTTAGCTCAACACTTTGCAAATTTTTACTAATATAGTAAATGATATGCTCAACAATACCTACTTTTTGTCCCAGAATTACTCCTAAAGCAGTATCAGATGTATCAGTGTGAATGTGAAAAGGTAGCTTCTAATCAGGTCCTCTAAGAATAGGTGTTGTAGTCAAAACATCCTTCAATTGTTGGAATGTTGCTTCATAGTCTTTTGTCCACTCAAATTCACTTGTCTTCATGAGTAAGTTGTACAAAGGAACAACAAGCTTACTGAAGTTTTTTATGAACCTCCTATAATAACCAACATGTCCAAGAAAGCTTCTAACATCTATTTTCTTGGTTGGTGTTGGTAGATTAATAATTACAATGATCCTTGCAGGGTCCACTTGAATTTCACAAGAGGAAAGGTAGTGGCCAAGAACAACTCTTTCTTTCATCATGAAATAACATTTCTCACTATCAAGAGAAAGGTTGTATTCTTGACACCTTTTTAATACCTTCTCCAAGTTGGCATGAGCTTGTTCAAATGTGTCACCATAAGTGGTGAAATCATCCATATAGATTTCAACACAATCAGAAGCTATGTCAAAAAATATGCTAAGTACCACATGTTGAAAAGTTGTAGGTGCATTACATAATCCAAATGGTAAGATAGAGTAAGAAAATGTTCCCCATGGATAGGTGAACGTTGTCTTATCCTGATCTTCTAGAGAGATCTAGATTGGATTATAGCCACTAAAACCATCTAAAAATGAAAAATATCTCCTTCTTGCTAGGTTATCTAGTACTTGATCAATAAATGGTAGAGGAAAGTGATCCTTTTTAATGGCTTTATTAAGATCTCTATAGTCTACACTTACTCTTCATTTTCCTCCCTTCTTTGCAACAATAACTAGAGGTAATGCCCACTAGCTATCAGAAATAGGATAATTAAATCCAACACTAAGAAGTTTTTGTAACTCTACTTTGACTATATCTTTTATTGTTGGGTTTACTCTCCTCTGAGGTTGTCTCACTGGCTTAAATTCTAAGTTAATAATTATTCTATGTGTACAAAGACTAGGATCTAAGCCCTTCATGTTAGTATAGTCCTATGCAAAGGCTTGCTAACTATCTTACAATAGTTTAATGAGACTTGTCATTTGAGATGTAGTAAGGTCATTATTGACATTCAGCTCTTTTCCTATAGCAATCTTAGCTCTCTTTACCTTATCCATCTTTAATACCTTTACTATTGATGGAGATTTAATTTCAAGGGGTAATAATGTATGAAGGTAATTAGGTGCTATAGGAGATTGAGATGCATCACATTTAGGCAATATAGTTTGTAAGGATCCAGTAGGGTTTGTAGAAGTAGACTCCTTAGAATCATATTGATTAGAAAGGATTGCAACTAGTACATCATCTTCTTCCTAGGATACAACAAATGGGATTTTGTCAAGCATCATGAGCTGTTGAATAGAATTAACTTCTGAAGGATCATCACTAAGGTCTAGCCAAGAAACTTGGTCAAGATCTAGTTTTGGTTGTGCAGGAGAGTACAGAGTTAAATTTTTAGTCTTGGCACCATCTGATATTGTTATTTTTCCTACTTGACATGCAATGCATGCATCTGTAGTGGCCAACCAAGGTCTTCCTAAGATTAATGGATATCCTCCAAGGGTGGTGCTAGGTGATAGCACAACAAAGTTTGAAGGAAAATCTAGGGAATCCAAGGTTACAATAATATCTTCTATCATACCATTAGACTTGATAGTTGAGTTGTCTGCTAACTAAATTATTGTAGGAATGTCCCTTAATCCAATAATTCTAAGTCTTAACAAGACTTCTCTAGTCATGAAATTAATTGATGCTCCCAAATCAATCAAAACATTCTAAATTTGGATGTCATTTATGTGTATGGTAACCATAGGACTTCCTGGGTCAGAATACTTAGGCATCAGGGCTTTTCTCAACATTAAATCAACTAGTTGTCCCAACACATGGATAGTAGGAGGATCCTTTTTATTTCTACCAAACTACTTGACACATGCTTCTTTTAAAGCTTTATTGTAAAGTGGAATTTCCTTAAGTGCATCCAATAAGGGAGTCTAGATAGTCATTTGTTTAAGTTGGTCTAGGAGATTAATTACTACAAGATTTGGTTTAGATGGAGCTAGAGGAACTAACCTTTGTGGATATGGGGGAGTAGATGCTTGCAAGGGAAGTGAGACATCAGTTGGTTGATTTGTTGGAACATTTTTAGTATCAATGATCTCAGTTGTTATAGGTCCTTTAGGTGGAGGCAACTTGGTTCCAAACCTTAGATGAATAACATTTATCTACAAAGAATATGAATGTTGCTTATTGTTGGGATTTGGTGCTAGCTAAGCAAGAAGTTGTGGTTGCTTCTATGGGCTAACATTGGCTACAAGAGGTGGAGGTATTAGGGCTTGCTGCTAAGCAAAATGCATCAAGGCTTGTTGTTGACGTAGTTGTTTAGTTCCCCACTAAGGTGGTTACTACCAATTCCCTTGGTAGATAGGTTGTTGGTTAGGGCCCCACTGAGGATACTAGTTATTTTGTTGGGGCCATTGATTATTTTGATGTGAATATTGAGGTAGTTGTTAGTAGGCTTGGTTATACAATGGCTACTAGGGGGGGCCAATTATTGTTCCAATTCTATCCTTGAGGGGTAGAATTTGGAGGAATAGTGCCTTGCCAGTGATTATTATTATAACTAAAATTATTTAGAGGATATTGAAGCATGCCTTGTCTCTGAGCCCATGGTTGTCTTTGAGAAAAATATATCACTTCTCCTATATCCTCATCAACTGCTTTGAACTCAGTAGGCATTGGCTATGCATTCGTGACTGCAATGGTCTTGCATGTGCAGTTCTTCTTCCTTTCTCAGCAATGAGGGGAGAATTTAGTTAGCATAGCATCAACTTCATCCTTTTTCCTTTAGGCTTGCATGGTATCTAACTGAGTAACAACGTCATTAATGATATCTTGCTTGAAGTCAAACAGTAGGTTAGATAACTACATCTTAGATACTCCTGACCCACCATTGGTCTTATGTGGTAGGCTCCTTAGTCCTCTACCTTTCTTCATATTAGCTCTTGAATAGTTCTAACATATCTCCTTGATTTCATTCTAAGTTGTTTGTGCAATATCTTCTCCAGCCATTAGGTCCAAGGCTTCCCTACTTTCTTCTTGCACACCTTTCAGAAAAAGATGCTTCTTAGATTCTTCATCTAAGTGATGTTGTGTATTCCACTGTACATTGAACAAGAATCTGGAAACATAGTCTTCCAAGGTTTCACCCTCCTTCTGTGACATTTTAAAAATGTCATCCCCCTTCATATCTTGACCTCTACAATATTCTTTATATTTTTGAAGAAACAAATTACTCATTTTAGTCCAGTTTGCTACAACATTTGCACCCAACTCCATGAACCATCTTAGAGAAGTCTCCTTTAGAGTAGAGGGAAACAATTTCAACTTATGGGCATCAGTTGTGTAGTCATAGCTCCTACAAAGAATGTCAAACTCAAAGAGAAAGGTTTTAGGGTCTTCTATAATAAGACCATAGAATTTTGGAAGAGCAGCAGTAGGTATGATCTTCAAATTTGGATCCCCTTGCTGAGGTGGAATAGGAAAAGAAAAAGTAGGCATAGCCATTCCTAGAGGAAAAGGTGGTTCTTGATATATAGCAATGGCTAGTGGATTATCTTGATATGCAAGCTCAATAAAAAGTTCATTCAAGTGGAATGATTCTTCTAAAGATGAAGAAGGTATTTTAGCTTGAATATTACCAAATAAATTTTCAAAGGGTTTTTCTTCGTCATTCTCTCTTTGGGATTCATCTAGTTCAGGATGAAGATCATTGGATGGTTCTTCTTGATTACCACAAGGAAGGAATCTCCCAAGGTGGTCTCTTCTTCTATGTATAACATGCTTCTTTAATAATAAATTCTATTCTATAGGAAATAAAAGTGCAACTACAAAGATTGGTTTGAATTAACACCATCCCTAGCAACAACGTGAAAAATGCTTGGCTAAAGAAAGGGATCAAAATACTATAGTAATGGACTGCTTAATCTAGGATTGGACATCTTGAATGTTTCTAACCCAAATCATTTGGACTCATTTAATTTATCAACCAAGGATGTAAAGTTGAAATGGTATCTACAAAGTATATGCTTCAAACTTCTCTCAACTTAAGAATTATTCTATAGAAATTCAAATGATTATGCTACAGGAAATCTATGCTAAAGTTGAGAATCAACTCTATTTTAACAAAGCATGACAATATAGCTAAGAACTACTTCAACTGGCTATACTACAGGTAATTCTACTATCAATGGCTACATGAATAGTAGAGTCTACGCTAGTTCTATGAATTGAAGGTAAACCCTATGCTAATTAATTAGTTCACTTCCTGTGTGGACCGCCACAGAGAAGTGAAGTAAAACCACTCAAAGACAGAAACTTGAATTGATCTTTTTATTCATAACAATAGTAAACATACATACTGATAAACAACAAGATTACATTTAGTACTCAAAACTCAGAAAACTTCTTCTTTCTACTAAAAACCACTAAATTAAAAATCCTCTTTTCTAGAACAAAGACTTCTAGTTATTTATAAATAGAATAGGAACAAAATTCCTAGATTTTAGACTTCATCAACTACCAAAACAATGGATGACATTGAATATTACAAGAGATGTATTAACTTTGGTGTCAAATGAAAAATGAATTTAGGAACTCATGACCACTAGATTTCCCACTTTGACTCTCGCTTTCTTGAAAATAGGCACTGGCTATTATGGTTGAAATGGTTGATGCTGTGGATGGTTATTAATGAAATTTGCCACCATTTGCTCAGGCTGCTAACTCCACTTAGCTGAGTTGACTTTACCTTTGAATCTACAAAATATTAGTGCATCTAAAGTAATAACATACATCAAGACTAATTCAAAATATGTCATCTAAATTAGTTTACCCTATGTCACATGTTGCAAGAGAACTACCCAACCCAACTAAGGAAGAAAAACATCATTCACACTATTTTGTAATCAAATGACATTTCATTTCATAGTATATTCATTTTAGTTCTAAAAAGTAATTATGCACACATTTGTCTGAAGTTATCATAAACATTGTGTTCTTAAACCAAAAAGTTTTTAGAAAGTTTGCAAATTCAACTGAAAATGAAATGATAAAATAGACCATATCCTGGTCTCATCAATATGGATTATTTATATCCAACCATTCATTATAATTTGGGGAATGCACTTCATGACTAGGATGCAAGTGATGCATCTACATATTCACTTTTATCACCTTGAAAAACTATATTTGATCATGCTATTTGGAAATAGATGATTGTTCATTTTATATTACCTAATCTAATGACAATTCTATAGGAATTTATAATCAACCCAACTAATTAACAACTAGACTAATTTAACTAGACTATGCCTTGTTTATTTCTAAAAATATCTTCTATGATATATTTTTGTAAAATTTCTTGTGAAACTTTGCCCATTTTTTGTGTCTATATTTTTTTTGTGCAGAATCTTGAGCTAAGTCACTTAGCATGGGTTGAGTGAGTTTTATTAGTTTATTATTTGGATTTTGGAATATGTATGTAGCTAGATATATAAAAAATTTGCCTAATATGTAATAAGCACCTTCAAAAATATCTCTCTGTATTTATAAAGACTAGGTTATGACTTGTTTCTTTCTAAAAATATCTGCTATCATATGTTTTGTAAAATTTCTTGCAAACTTTGCCTATTTTTTGTGGTCTGCATTATTTTTGTGAGGATCTTGAGGTAAGTCATTTAGCATAGGTAGAGTGATTTTTATTGTTTTTTTATTTGGATTTTGGAATATGTATGCAACTGGATCATTTTTTCTATTATGAGCTAATATGCAATAACAACTTTAGAAAAGATATCTCTAAATATATAAAGAGATACATGTTTAGAAGGAAAATAAAATAACATTTACATAGGTACCTCTTCTCACCCTTAAAGAAAATTATAGAGCAAGGGCACATATATCACAAGGGTACAACATGATAATGAAATCATAGAGCTACAAGGGCACATCAAAAAAATGTAGAGATCACAAGGGCACATCAATGAAATACACTGATCACAAGGACACAACAACGTTCACAGCTCTCCACCCTTGTTCAGAGCTCTCCACTTCTATCATGTGCAACTCTCCACAATCAAAAGAAATAGGGAATGATTTAAGTCATGTTTTCTTTTTCCTTTTTTTTTAATGCTCTCATGGGTATCACAATTACAACATCAAAGTTGGTATTGCAATGACGTCAAGGATAGATGCAAAAAAAACATGAAAATGACCACAAATTACACCACCATCGTAATTTGACCCAAATATTTTAGTGTAAAGGCCTTTTTTTTCTTTTATATAAGAAATAAAGAAACTAATAAAAAGAAACTCTCTAAATGAAAACCCAAAAATAAATTAAAGTATAGTCTATGGTGAGTTTTCAACTTAAGAAAACAACACAATGATTATTATGAGGGTTTTCTAAAGATATTAACAACTTTGAAAATGGATTTAATAATTATAATTAATCGAATCACATAAATCAAAGCCTTTTTTATTGATTATAAATAGCTACAAGGGAAACATTAAATCTTAAATTCCAAATAAATTCATCAACAAATATTTACGAGCATTCTTTGAGTTACACATTTGAATTTGTTTTATTAAAATGAATCTAATTTATAAATATATGTAATTTTCAAACATATGTATCCATAAGTATTATTATTAATAATTATTAATATACATAAATATGAGAAATAATATAGGAGATAATTTCTTCTTGATATATAGATATTTATGAATACAGCTGCTATAATCAAATAAAGTGGAAAAAATCTCTTTAGAGACACAAGCTTCAAAATGATTAATTCATACTTGCATGGTAACAATTACATTGGATGTTGAATGTTATTTTCTTAATAAAACTAGTGAATGTTGGTAGTTAAGCATATCTCATTGATAATGAACATATTTTGATTAAACTTATAACTAGAAATAATTTGAAGAAAAAAAAATTTCATGCAAGAGTGAAAGATATAAAAATTATTAGGTACTTAATATTTTTGTTCATTGAAATAGATTGCACATAGCATATCCAAAAACTTAGAAACTATAACTATGCATATACAAAAAGAAAATTAACTCAACAAAGATGAAACAAAGATCTTATTCTCATTGAATCTCCTATTAATAGTTCTGAAATAGATTTATGTAATGTTTTTAGTTGATCTCATAAACAAAAAATTATAAATTATAAATTTTCGAATAAAAATTTTCTATGACAAGATTAAGGATTAGCTTTTAGATATTTGTACAAAAATAATGACTATAAAATCTTTTAAAATGTTGGATTTGATAATTCTCTCATATAAAATTGTTAAATCTAGGAGCAAAGCTCCCATATATAAGCCTATTGTCTTAAATGATCTTGCATGTTTAAGAGTAAATAGACGTGAAAATAATGTATGTAACCTTGTTTATATATATGTGTGTTGCCCCACTTTTCATTTTCTATGCAATTGACCAAAGTGATTTTTTTGTAGTAGACAAATTGAATCTAGCCCTTGGTTATGTTTGAGTCTAGGTCTTAGTTCCTAAGGCTAGGTGATCTATATCAAATTTTCTCATTTCACCTTCACTTTCCCTATTACCAGTTGGGTGTTTGTTCTAGCTTGTGATTGGTTGGGTAATTTAGTACCTAGTCTGATAGAGATTGAATTTTCTAATTTGATAATAAATCATGTTCCATATCCATTCATAGTGTACCACTCTTTGATAAGTAGGCATTGGCTGAAATTCGAAAATTATCTTCCCCATGTTGGGTTTCTAACCCATGAAGGTGATTTCTCATAAAAACCATTTGAGGGTGCATATGGATTAAAAAATGCAAAAAGGCGAAGGTTCATATGATAAATTAGTGTTTGAATCTAAGCTAAGATCTCTAAGTATTATTTAGATTCATTGTTACTCAAATATTTAAGCTCTACCAAAAAATCTAAAGTTGTCTTCTCCTCGGTGGGTTTTCAACCCATGAGGACAACTTTTTACAAAATGGCTTGAGATGAAAAACAAGATGTTTTATGACTCTCAAACTAGTCCTCAATCCTTAACAAAGCATTCCCAGCTTCCATAAATATGGTTGTTGAAGATTCAATCTAGAGAGAAGCATCGACAGAAAAATGGAAACTGTCTTCTTCTCTACGGGTTTTGAACCCATGAAGACAGTTTTCCAATTTTTCAAGAAAATAAAGTTAATGATTAAGTTTGACCCCCATACTGGATTCAATGTAGGTCAAAATGATATTGGAATGGATCAAATCATTAACGAAGAAGAAATATAGAAAGAATCCCATTTAGCGGATTTCCCTCAACGAGGTACCCAAATGGTAACTTTATAGAACATAAAAGAAAATGGAAAAGTAAGTGGTGGGCATGTAGAAACTATACTATCAAGTTTTATGGAATAGTGAAAAGACCCCTAGATGTCTTTTGAACTCTTGCATTTACTGACCAAGAGGTATTTCCTTAAATTCATTTGTGTGGCACAAATTCTGAAGATCAACGAATGAGTTAAAGCTCTCATATAAAGATGCACAAGCAGTTGAATAATTTACCGCTTTTTCTTAGATCTTTCATTCTATCAATACTCATATATTTTGAAAACCCTATGATTTTTGTAGTTGTTATCTCATTCATTTGTTTAAAATCTTGTTCATAAGCTCATGGCGACCAAGTTCGTAGGTTTTGATGGGTTAACTAGTATCAAGTCCGCTTTGCAAAACTTCACAGATACTTCTCTTTGCTTCTTCAACATGGTAGACTTCTAGAAAAGGTTGACATCTGAATGAAATCATCCCATCATTGAGAAGCTCCAAGGATGTGGTTTAGTCAAGGCTGTTGGTTTCCCTGTTGCAGTCCAAGCCCTTGAGTCTATTTATGAATGCATTTATTGTTACAACCCCAAAACAAGGCAAATTGTGCTTCCTAATGATATAATGCTAATCTCAATTAATAGGCAAATAGTGGTGAATTGCCTTCATGTGCTAGAGTAGGAAGACTTCTCTAATTTATACTTTGATAGAGTTGTCTTAGAATTCATAGCAAAGAAGATGATCTAGAGGAAAGAAATCATGAGGACAAGGTTCTAGAAACCATGGAGTGATAAGAGCAAAGTTCCCAAAACCTTGTTTGGAACCAACCTTAAGCCATAAATCATTGATATTTTGGTTCTCCTGCATAGGTTGAAAGGTGAGGTAGAAGCTTTAAATTTAGTTGAGTAGTATTTCATTTTAGTTCAAGTAATTTTCTTAGATACCCAATACATTGATTAGGTGCAAGAGGTGAGAGAAATTTCATCTAGTGCTCTCCTAGAAGCCATGTTCTATAATACATTCTACATGTCTTCCTTCTTGATTTACATGTTAGCCTCATCACAATTATGGTCGACCTCCCAAGATTAGAGAATTTTATTGATGATGTTAAATCTTAAGAATTTTATCCATGTCTACAATTAGAAAATAGTTATATAGATTATGTTAAGGTTAATAATGCATTTACCATGAGGATTTGTAGGGAGCTACAGCGATGCCCAAAAAGGAGATTCATCCCAAAATCCATGGCCTCCATTAGTCAATTTGGATGTTATTTCATTTAGTTCTCATCATTTTCTTATTTGTGTCTTGCAACATTTGACAAATTTCCCTTAAAGCTACCAAGGTATCCAAGTGACATGATCATGTTGATTGAGATCATATGGAAAGCCCTCCAAGTGAATATACTGAGTGGGATCCCAAAGAAGAATGGATATGAATTCCCCATAAAAGTTGAAGCCTTCTGCTATGACACCTAGTCGGATGCAAAAAACATGATGAAGGTGTTCGCAAGGAAATATAAGTTGGACATGTATGATGTCCTGAGGAATGGGTATGCCAAAGATGTCTTCTAAATAGGGAGCATGATAAAGCACATCACTACCATTGAGGACTATTGGGTTAATTTTAAGGATGAGTTCAAGATCTATAATCGAGCCTTTTCTAGATTGATAGTCAACCAAGTGAGGTGTACAAGATTAACGTTGATGTAGAAGGAGTTGAAGATGATGGTCAAAACATATATAGCAATACTTACTTGACCAAGCTAAAGAATACTCCCATAAGTTCAAAACCTTATGAAGATGTTGTGGAAGACCTAGATTTGATGATGGCCATAATTTATAAAAGAACTAGAAAATGGGCCGAATGGACCACAACATGGCTAAGAAGGAGCAAAGGCACACTCACCCAATCATCCCTGAATGTAGCAATAGCCTTATCTTCTTAAAGTGGTGCTTTAGGCATAATCTTGTTGAAGAAGGAGATAGTTACTAATCAATGAAAATATAAGAAAGAGGGAGATGGTTATTGATCAGGAGAAACACAAGAGTTAAACTGATCCTAGAGGAAGAGATATATAGCCAAGAGTGAAATAGAAAATACAGGAAAAGAAATCCTAACACACCATATGAGGGAGAAATGTATCTACTAAGTACATCTACCTAGCAAGAGAAATATAATTAAGAGAGATTCATAAGGATGACATGATAGTGTTTTGTAACCTATTCAAAAGATGGAATTTGTTGATAGAGGGGAAAGGTTTCAATACAAGGAATTTTTTTATTTTTGGTATTTTGTTGGTCTTACTATTTTAACCTAGTCAGTTTGGTTGATCATTTTGGTTTTCCATCAATGCCAAAGAGGGAGATTGTTGAAGAAGGAGACTACTGAGAATATATTGATACAATTATGATCAATATGTTTCTATCATTATTTTGTCACTAATGTCAAACCTACTATTTGCTAGAAGATAATTTCTTATATGATTTAAGTACTATCACTTATTTAATTGATGAAGAGGATTTTATCAAAAGATGTAACAATAGTACCTAGAGGAAAGGTTGAGTTATGATATACAAAGGAGTACAAGAATCAATTAAGATAGTGATAACACGGTGCATTGATAATCTACTTAAGGTTGCAAAGGTTGGCTACACTAAGAAAAGTTTAGAATAACAAGTTAAACAAAGTTTTTCTACAAAGCTAGATCGAGTGGATAGTAGGGGCTAAGCAAAGTTAGTGCAAGCTAAGAAGAAAATTGATTGGAGTCAAGTAAAAGTCTATTTTGGTATATGCCAAGAAAAATAGTGAATTTTGTGTAAAGTTTAGTTGATGTCGAGCACCAGTAAACTTTAGTACATGCTAGGTGATTCTATAGAGGATGTTGAGCAATGCAGTGTGTGCCAAGCATTAGAAGAAAGTTAATACCAAGTGGCTAAATTATTTGAAAGATGATGAATTCAATGGATTTGAGGTAACAAGTTTGTTTTCTTAGATTGTGTGAACTAGGTGGAAGATAAGATTGATGAGCTGGTGGCATAGAATTCAAGGTAAACCATTTTGAGATGAATTCAAAGAGGATTGAAGGAGATGTTTCTAGAAGTATTATGAAATAAGGGGTAGATTCATTGAATCCTATCTAATCTATCCTAACCCTAAATTAGACAATGGAGAATGAAAAAAAAAAGATCTTAATTTCCTATTTATAAGGATGGTTGGTCAAAAGCAAGGGTTGTCATGTGTGAGAACCTAAGGAAAATAAGAAGTCAATGGCATTTCTTCATCAAGTGACCTAAGAGAAGAGTCTACATTGGCATGTTAAGCAAGAAGGCTTAAGGGTATGAATGCTTGAAGGGTGAACAAGCTATCAAAGCTAAAATTTGTGAAGGCCAAGTAAAATGGAGGACTGAAATAGAGATCTATAATTTGCAAATGGAGTTGCAAGTTGTTATCAGATCAAGCCTTACTATTACTCTCTAATAATTGTATCAATCTAGGGTAAATCCTTTGGATTAAGGTTGACCTAACAGTCATTTATAAATCCTTTAACTAGGTGACATTCCAAGTGAATGGTCTAAAGTCCTCTAACAAAGCTCACTCCTAATAGGGTGATCAAAATCCTTTAACAAGGTCACATTTAATAGTTTGTATTCTAACCTTTAACATGGATTTCCTTTCACAAGGCATCACTTCATAAGAATGAAAAAGAGTATCATGTTAATGGTGGTTTTTCGTAGATTGGGTTTCCATGTAAATCATTGTGTCAAATGTGTTGCTAAATCTATTATGTTTCATGTTTACATTTTTGTAAATTGATTTGACAGTAACCTAAAAAAATTTAAGTGATTGCATAATCTTATAGATGCATGCATGATAATAAATGTTTTATGGGTTCACAAAGCTATGAAATGTTTTATCAAAAAATATTTCCAATTGCTCAAGGGCCTACTCAACCAACTAAAGGAGGTGACCAACCTCCTAATAAGAATATCTGTGTTGATAAAAATTTTTAGGATGGTTCAGTACTAGTGGTTAAAATTGAAATGGAGGCCAAGAAGAAGGAAAAAGAATTGAAAGATAGTATAGTTACGATGGCTCTCTCACCCACAACAATCTAATCTCATTTATAAATTTTGTGTTACTCCTACCAAGTAGCCCCCAAGTACAAGTGGTAGACCTTAGAGATTGTGGAAGTAGAGAGATAGATAGAGAGAGAGAGAGAGAGAGAGAGAGAGAGAGAGAGAGAGAGAGAGAGAGAGAGAGAGAGAGAGAGAGAGAATCTACTAAGTTTGACGAAGCTACAAATAAGATTGCTAAAACAAAGAAGGGTCCCAAAACTTCAAAACTTGTTTTCCAGGCTTCAAAAAATCATTTTTCTTCAACTATGAAGACATAAATCTAGCCAAGAGGAAAATTCATAGTGTAGATATGCTCGAGAATGCATCTAAGGTGATTGGCATAGAATCATGGCTAGAAGACACCTTGGAAAAAAAGAGGAAGAGGAAAGAAGAGGGATTGCCCAACAAAGAAACTTTATCTATAGCTATCCATTTTGGTTAAACATTGAGTAAAGTTAAGAAGTAGAAGACCTTGTCAATCCTCAGATAAGATCCTAATATAGGACACTTGAATATGGAGATTTCTAAGCCCACTAAGGGAGAATTGAGGTCATGTCTATAGAGAACTTCACATTTCATTTTGTAGAACTCAGAAAAGTTAGACATGATACCAAGGTGGGCCTGTGGAAATCAAAAAATGATGTGGTAGAAGGATAACTCAAAAGTCTTAAACTAGCTAAAGTTAGAATGAAGGTGGAGATTTATGAACTTAATTGCTTCATCAAGAAACTATTCACCCCAATGGCAAGCATCTCAAGAGTTCCAACCACTAGCAATCTAATAGCCAATTATATTCAGGCTATCATCTCCCAGTTATAAGAAAACAAGCACCTCGAGAAAATTGGTAGAGAGTGGAGTAAAAAAATCAAGTCTAAGGGACTTGCAATCATAGAGAAACTTGGTAATGTAGGACTAAGGCTCAAAATGGAGGAAGATAATATCTTGGCTAACTGAGCTACCCTGACAGCATAAAAAGAAAAGAGCAAAGATTGCATTTCCTTATTGAAAATGATCATCCACATGAAGGTTAAGGAAGCAATAGAGGCAAAGATTCTTCACAAGGGAGATGAACCATTATTTGAATGGCTAAAAAGTATGCAATTCAAATCTGAAATTATTATAGTGGCAGAAGAAGGATTAAAGGAAACAAGATTAAAGTTAAAAAGGTTCAAGACAAAGATTATGAATTACTAAGAGGTCTACATATAGATTTCCAAGCTAGTGGACAAGTGAAAGGGATAGTTGGAGTTGTTTTCATGCAAAATAATTTCTTTAATTATCTAGATAACATAACAAAGAAATCTTCTGATCATCAAAACATAGTATTGGAGCTCCAAAAGCTTGGTGAGTGTGTACACATGGTTGTAGAGGAAATGCAAGAATGGTCAAATGTCATCAAAGATCTAGCTAGAGAGCATTCCAAATGGCTCTTAAGATACACTAACATTCATGTTCATGGGCATGAGGAGTTGATGCTAATCATTATTGCTTCCAAAGCCTAAAATGCAAAGTCAGAAAAAGGAAAGAAGGCGAAGTGATTCTTATCTCGCCCTTTCATTTTTTGATGTAATGATTGCAACTAACAATTGGCTCCTTCACATTTGTCAATTTTGAGGAGATGAACCATTTTGAGTCTCGTTTTGTAACAATCATCTCAAAACCCTATATGCACCTAATCAAAAGATTAATAGAAGGTTGGCTAATTTTTGGTGTGAGATACTTCAAGTTGCAGAGACAAGTTGAATGTATTTAGTGTTAATTATTTTCTATTCCATTATTTTGTGATATTTATAAATATCTCTTTCAGTTGAATTGAATTAAGGAATAAATAGAGTGTTGTTCCCCTATTTAGTACAAAAAGCTAAAGATAATAGTAGTGTTATTGAAGGTTAAAAGAGACTTTTTTTGCATGATTCTTTAAGTTAGTCCATTGCATGTTGTAGAAGCATTATGTTAAGTAGGTAATTCATAGATGGAATTCATTACTACATCATCAAGTTCTATGAGTTCATAAGATGTATGAGTTCATAGATTTGATTAGTATCAACACATATGTCTTTGCCTAGCTTAATTCCTATTTAGGCCTAACTTGGTTTACCTCTTATGTTCTCAAGTTAAGAACATAACCCCATTTAGATTTAGGAATAAACAAGATTAATTGCAAATTAAAAAATTGAGGGAGTTGTACCTAAGAATTTAGAGGGAAATCAATATCTTAGGCACATTTTCCAACTATTGTAATCAGATATTGTTCTCAAATATTGGGCATTCAAAGAGTAGAATAAAAGAACAATTTTTTTACCAATAGATTTTTGTGACTTTGCTGGGTAGAAGATAGTTACTAGACCAATAGACCTATAATATGAAAGAAGATGTTGCTACCTCATGAGAACATAGTTCTAGTACTCCTATCAGGAAGATATAATCTCATCCTTGAATACATTCATTTGGAGGAGTAGGAGGAACACAGAGCACTACAAAAATGCTAGCCAGGTATTAGAAGAAGAAGAAGCTAGATTCAAAGCACTGGAAAGAGTTGTTCAAAGGAGAGAACTCCAAAGATTTGAAAATAAAATAGATCATGAAGCTCAGAGGAAAAATTAAATCAAAACCCTTGACCAAACAAGATTTCTAAAAAATACCAAAGATCAAGGTGGGCAAGATCCTATTTTTGAAAAGCTTATAGAACTTGGTTTCCCCATCCTAGAAGTACCTTGACAAAAGGGTGATAAGAAGAGTAGGATCGGGCCATCATCACCCCCTAGAAATCAAAATTCATCGTACACCACTTGCCAGTAGTAGCCTTACATGGAGTACCTTCTCCTCTAGTTGTCAATTTTCAGCCATACCTTGGTAGGACAATTATGGTCGCTCCATGGGCTACAACAACTAGTCCATTGGTGCTTACAACATATCATCCACTCTTGTCTAGTTTGAGAAATAATTTTCCTAAATTCCTAATTGATGGAAAGGTCACTACTGACGAACATATCAAGGCCTTTTCCCTAGTAACTCACATCTTAGGAATGGGACATGAAGACATAATCATAAGACTATTTGTAGAGACTCTGGTAGACAATGCAATAGATTGGTTTTATCATTTGGATGATGGCTCAATTATGGACTAGGATATGATGAGGACAACCTTCAAAAAAAGATTCAAAACTATAGAAGATAAGCATGTCCTACTAACACAACTAATGTCTATAAAGAAGAAACATGTTGTAAGTATGATGCATTTTTTTGCTAATTTTAATAAGATCAGTAGTAGAATCCCTATTGCTGATAGACCCACTATGGGTAATTTGAAAACATTCTTGATAAGCTATGTGCCATCATATATCAACTATGACCTAAGGAGATCCCATCCCATGAACTTCGCAAATTCCCTAAAGAAGGTAGTTGAACTAGAAGATGACTTGATCTCCACTAGAAAAAGGAAATAAGAGCTCCAAACCAAAGGGAGTTCCATTAATACTACTTCATCAAATGAGATGTTAAAAATTTATCAAATGAGCTAGTTGCTATGAAGAGGCAACTTCCCATATTCAACAATTCTTATAACAACAGAATTACCAGAATCAGTCGAGATGGAATACAGATGGAAAATTTCCATAGCTTACTAGTCTACCACAATGTTTGGCTATTGAGGCCACACCAAAGAAAGGGAACATGCATTTTTACATTTAACAATAGATCATGATAGAGAAAGTTGTCTTGAAACAACCCATATGATGTAATTGATATCTACTAATGAGTTGAATATCACCACTTCTGGTTCTAAGTCATATTTGTACTCAAATGCTGACTCTAGAAATTTATTTTTATAGTATCAGTTAGACTCATAAATACATGGAAAATTTTATGCAATAATTGATGGAACCTCATACACAATACTGATTAGGGGCCAAAAGTGCAAAAAATATATCTTCCATTCATAGCCCAGGAAGTGGCATTGCCTCTCCTTTAGGTACAAATCATATTGACTAAGGAGCCATAGTCTCTCAATCAAATAAGGGAAAAAATCCTTTTGATTTCATCCAACTTTTTAAAGACTCCAGGATTCAAATTTCTCTAATAGACTATTTGAAATCTCATCCTTTTAAGTTAAAAAGATTGGTAGATCATTACAAAGGAGATGATTTGACTTTGAATTACAATGTTACCACTAAAAATAAAGATGATCCATTAACATCTAACCTTTTTTATCAAGAAGATTCCATAGTCCTAGTGACTTTCCTTAGATAGAAATCTGATCCATTCTATGTGTCATTACACATTAATGGGTGCAAGCTAAACAATTGTATAATCAATTCAGGTTCCTCAAACAATGTGATGACTTATCCTATAACTAAATCTCTAGGCCTCACTCACTAATGTTCATGGACGATGTTATTCTATGGATGCCAAAGAAGTCCCCCTACTTGATGAAATCAAGGATGCTCAAGTAGCACTAGCCTCCCACCCAATGAAGAAATTATTATTGACTATTCTAGTCATAGATATTTTGGCTAGCTATGCATTTCTCCTAAGTAGAAGTTTCTACAAAGACCTAGGAGGAGAAATAAAACTAGATTTGTCTCATGTGGTCATACCCATAGGAAGCAATAAAGTAAAGTTAGAACCTAAGGAGAAAGCTAAGTTTATAATTCTAAAAGCAAATGACCCAAAGCTCAAATTCTCTACCAAGAATTAGAATTTGGTAATTATATGCTATGCACTAAAGATGTCTCAAGTGACTTGAAAGTCAAAGATAAAGGAGATCAAATTCTTATTGAAGAAGAAGAATCATCATTGGTATGGACACTAGAATATGATGGAAGTTGTTCCTCATTCGATTCTGACACAAGGGTTGTATTGATATCACCTAAAAGAGAACTTGAAACCATGGCATTCAAGTTAGAGTTTGGAAACATGAATAACACAACAAAATATGAAGCCTTGATACTTGGGATAATAGCTATTAAGGAAAAAGGGATAAAGATTCTAAAAAACTCAGTGTGATTTAGAGCTTGTTATGCAACAAATCAAGGGGCAGTACTCTATAAAGAATCATAGATTGAAAAATTATAGAAATAGGGTCTAAGATGAAATCGAACGGCCAAACACATTCTTAATTGAATCAATGCTAAGAGAGATGAACTTTAAAGCAAACTCATTGGCTGTTTCTGCCTCACTACTTCCTCATCCAAAATTCAAGAACAAAAAGTATCAAGTAGAAATTGTGTATAGACAATCTATCCCTAACAATGTAGAAGTTTTAAAAGTGTTCAAAAATAATAAAAGTCTACAATTATTTTTAGAAGATGCCAGAACTATCTAAGAAAGTGATCCTAATCAAACCAGCTAAGAAGATCCTCATAAGAAGCCAAAAGAAGGGGTTGATGTAATACAACTACAAGGTAACATCATTCTCCCATACTTTTTGACATTGGAAAATTCATTTAATAGATATGATACTTACATTAAAGAAAATATAATAGAAAAGGAGCCTACAATTGGTCAATATGAGGAGGTAAATGTTAGAGACATGCAAATTCCTCAAATGATCAATATCAAAAAATGACTCACTCAAGGAAAAGGAACCTGCCACACAACTTTTCATAGAATATCAAGATGTATTTGGCTAGAGCTATGAGGATTTGAAGAGCTACATAGTGTTGGAAGCATGAATGCTGACGATATTCCTATGGGGGAGTATTTTAGAAACATGATTAGATTGTTATCATGATGATATGTTACATTCATGACTATGTTTGTCATTGATGTCAACATAGTAGTTTTCTATAATATCTGACAGAAGAACAATGAAAAGATCAAGTTGGTATAGACAAATTGTTTAGTACTTTTAGTGGTGAGGTTAAAGAGAGATATTTCTAAGTGTTTAGTATATGCAGCTAACCTTGGAAGCATATGATATTGAGTCTGGAAGAAGTTATGCAAGTTTTAGTGAAGACTATTTTGAGATAGAGTTTAGAAAGGCACATTCTATTAAACTTGTTATATCTCTTAGTAGAGTTATTATTTTGAGAAGTTGAAGTTAAAGATGTGAAGAAGACATCTTGATGATAATGTGGACAAGATTTCTCATCATAATGATATGTGTATGGAAAGTTATTTAAGTTTCAAGGTGAAAGATTAATGGTATCACTAAGTGTAACATGTTCTTAATGTGGTCCTATAATAATTAATTGAGAAGGTGTAATAGCTAGCTCAAGGGACTATTTTATGGATTTAGTATAAAGGAAGGACATTTTCCTTTATCATAGATATGATGGATGAGATGATTGTAACCGGCACAAAGAGCATAATGTGAAGTTGAGTAGTGTAGAGAAGAAGTGAAGGAAACTTCATTGCTGAGGTTTTATTATGTGGTCCAAAGTTGGATAATTGGATCCAAGGTTCGTGACCTAGTCTACAAGGTTTGATAGTGATTAGTCCAATTGATAGCATAGAGGAAAGAAGTTACAGTATAGTATAGTACATAAAATTATTTTGCAAGGAATAGTTGAGAGATTAGTTGGATAGTGAGTTTTTTGGTCTTGCTTTAGAAGATATTTGGATAGTGGGTCCTTTTGTCTTCTACAACTCCTAATAGGGTTAGCACAACTCCTTATAGGGTTGGAATCTTCTAACAAGGATTCAAAGTATCCTAACATGGACTCATGTGTACTAAACATCATAATAAACTCTTAAAAGAGTATGTCCTTTGATAAGGAATATTTATATTAGTACATCATCTTGTGGGCATCATTCCCACCAGGGTTTTCCCTTTGATCAAGGGTTTCCCTAGTTAACATATCTAGTGTAATTGTCTATGTGCATCTTCTTATGATTGTTTGCTTTGATTGAATGGATAAGATTGTTTATGGTTGATAAATGTTTTAATTATTGGATAACTAATTTTCCCCCCCACCCCCCCTCTTAGTTATCTTGGTGGACTATTATTTCTAACAATTGTTATTAGAGCTCCACGTCCTTGAAGATAAAGTTTAACAACTTTAAGAGACCTATGGAAAGCACATTTAGGAAGATAGTTTGAAGTTAGATGGAGAAAATTATGATAGTTGGAAAGAAAAGATGAAGATACATCTATTGTGTGTGGGTCCATGATATAGGATCTTGACAAAATTATCAAAGACAATCATTGCTGAAAAAGATTTGAAAACTTGTACTAAGAAAGAGATATTTTTATGTATGATATGAGAGATAGAGAAGCACTATTGATTGAGCTTGTTGAAATTGAATACAATTAGGTAAATTCACTTGTTACTTCACACTTAATTTGGAAAGCTTTGGAAACTAGTTTTGAAGGTGATGAACATTCTAAGAAATTGAGGCTACAAAATTGGATTGGTGCATTTCAAGATGCTAAGATGATGGAAGATGAATCTATAAGAACATATATAGATAGAATATAAGAAATCACTACATGTATTAAATCTCAAGGAGTAACCAAAGAAGATGATGAGGTTATATGGAAAATATTGAAGAGGTTAACACCACTAATTAATTCAATAGTTCAAATGATACAATTGTTGATATCCTGTACCAAATATTTCATGAAGGAGAATTTTTCCTAGAAGACTTGAAGCAGTTGAGAATGAGCTTAGACAATCTAGAGAATTGACCATAATAGAAACAACTTTCACTACCTTGAATATTTGACCTAGTTTATCAAGGAGCACAAGTGCTAGAGAAGAGTTTCCTAGCAGCAACAGATTTGATGAGAATAGAAAGATTGAAGGAGTAGCCATTTTGATAAAGAAGAGAAAATGATGGTAATAAAATATTTAAATATTGGACTTGCAATGAATTTGGTCATTATGCATCTAAGTGTCCTAAAAGAGACAAAAATTATAAAGGAAATTGCAAACCTAGAAGAGATAGAGAGTGTTTGTGTGCAAATGAACAAGATGAATCTGATGAAAAAGTAAGTGCTAGTGATGATGAAATAGGATTTGTAGAAATCAAAGAAGAAAGTCTAGAGAAAGTAGATTTGGTATCACAGATTGAAAAGAAATCAGATTTAATAATTGACAGTGGTTGTTCACATCATATGATTGGTGATATGAACAAGTTTGTTAACTTCAAAAGTTAGGATGGAGGCATTGTCAGATTTGGAAACAATGCAATGTACCATGTTAAAGGTATTAGATCTATAACTTTTGATGTTAAAACTAACACTAAGGATCTATATTTTGTTGATGGTTTGAAACAAAACCTTTTGAGTGATGGACAACTAGTGAATAAAGGTTATCAATTGTAGTTCACATAAAAGACATGCATGATCAGAAAAAAAGATGGAAAGGTAATTGGAATAGGAACCAAATCTAGAGGTAATGTATTTTAGTTAAATCCTACTACAATGACATGTTTGGTTGCTAAGGTAGATAACAATTGGTTATGGAATAAGTCGATATTTTTTCATATAAACTTTGAAGTATCATGAAGACTAGGAGTATGTTTGTAGTTAGAGATTTGCCTAAGATTATAGAACCTACTACAACAATTTTCAAGGAGTGTGTTTTGGTAAAGCATAATGAAACTTCTTTTCCCTACAAGAAGTTTAATACTACAACAAAATTGGATATTGTACAAATAGATCTTAGTAGTCCTACAAAGACTAAAGGATTCTATGGTGAAAGGAATTTCATGATTTTAGTTGATGACTTTTCTAGAATGATGTGGGTTGCATTTCTTAAAGTAAAATATGAGCCATTTGATAAGTTCAAGATATTCAAGAATAGAGTTGAGAATGAATTAGCATGAAGATTAAATGTTTAAGATCAGATAGAGGAGGAGAGTTTACTTCAAATAAATTTAACATCTTTTGTAAAGCTGATGGAATCAAAAGATAGTTATTAGCTTTGATAACCCCTCAACAGAATGGTATAGTAGAGAGAGAAAATAGGTAATTAATAGAAGCAGCAAGAGCTATGTTAGTTAAGAATGATGTATCCAAGATGTTTTGGAGAGAAGATGTGAATACAATAGTCTACACTATAAATAGAGTGTAGGTCAGGAAAGACACAAACAAGACTCCTTATGAACTATGGTTTGGTAACTCACCTACAAATAAGTATTTTAGAATTTTTGGTATTAAGTGTTATATCAAAAGAGATGATGATATTGGTAAGTTTGATGATAGAAGTGATGAAGGTATGTTTCTTGGTTATTCATTGGAAAGCAAGGCTTATAGATGTTATAATCTAATAACTAAGACTATTATGGAAAGTGCAAATGTAAGAGTTGATTAGAAATTCAAGGTACAAGAAAGAATAATTGATTACAATCCAAATGATGATGATGTGACTAAACCAAGGAATGATGAAGTATTCTTTGAGACTAACAATAATTTTTAGAATGAAGGAGAGCCAAGAAAGCAACAAACCTTAGAACCTTTAGCAAATCCAAGAGTTAAGATAACAACTCCTACTTCAGGTAGGAATATGACAAAGAATCATCCACCCAAGAAAATAATAAGAAACAGAGATAAAGGTGTGATGACAAGAAGAAAAATCAATGAATAACTATGCTTGATATCTCAAGTTGAACCTAAGAATGTAGATGAAGCATGTAAAGATGACTATTGGAAGCAAGCTATGAAAGAGGAATTGGATTAGATAGTAAAGAATGAGACATAGGAATCGATCCAAACCAACCGACAAGAATGTGATAGGAACTAAATGGGTATTTAGAAATAAGATGAATGAACAAGGTGAAGTTGTAAGAAACAAAGAAAGATTGGTATGCAAAGGTTACTCACAACAAGAAAAAATAGACTATGATGAGACCTATGCTCCTATGGCTAGATTAGAAGTAGTAAGGCTATTCTTAGCATATGCAACATATAAGAAACTCAAAGTATATTAGATGGATGTCAAGTCAATATTTCTGAATAAAGAACTTGAAGAATAGGTATACATAGAACAACTTGAAGGATGTTCTTTAATAGATGACAAGGACATAGTATACAAATTGAAGAAAGCATTGTATAGCTTGAAGCTAGCACCTAGAACCTAGTATGCAAGGTTAAACAAGAATTTAACAAAGCTTGGATATAGAAAAGCTATAACAGATATAAATCTCTATTGGAAAGAAATTGATGATTTTGGTAATATTTGTTGATGATATCATATTTGGAGGAAATGAAGATGAAAGTAAAAATCTTGCACAAGAAATGAAGAAAGAATTTGAAATGAGAATTATAAGAGAAATGAAATATTTTCTAGGATTATAGATTGTACAGGTCAAAGATGGAATCTTTATTTCTCAGAATAAGTATTTGAAAGATTTAATGAAAAGGTTTCGTTTGAAAACATGTAAAGTCATTGGAACACCTATGGTAACTAGACTCAAGTTATCAACAAAGCATGAGACACCTACTGTTGAGTAGAAGAAGTACAAATATATGATTGGAGGATTACAATATCTGACTGACACAAGGCTAGTTAGAGAAAATGCAATTCTAATTGTTGTAATATTCCAAGTTGATCCCAAAGAAGCACATTATACAATAGTCAAAAGGATATTTAGATGCCTAAAAGGAACACCAAAGTTTGAATTGTGGTATGATAGATCTAGTGATTTCACTTCATGTGCTTATACTGATGTGGATTGGGTAGGTAGTATGGATGAAAGAAAGAGCACCAGTGGTAGAGCCTTCTTTCTTGGAGGAAGATTGGTTTCTTGGCTAAGCAAGAAGCAAGATTGTACCTCACAATGTATAACAAAAGAAAAATATGTTGTAGCAACAAACAATTGTAATCAAGTTATTTGGATTAAACAGATGTTGAAGGATATAAGGATAGAACTTAGTAAACCTGTTGTCATACATTGTGACAATACAAGCATAGTAAATATGTCTAAGAATCTAGTGTTGCATTCAAACACCAAGCATATTTCTATCAAGTATCACATGTTGAGAGAGAGTTGAAAAAAATGAAATTATATCAGAGTATGTGAGCACTAAAGAGAAGATTGCAAATATTTTCACTAAGCCTCTTCCCAAAGAGACTTTTGAATATTTGTGAGGTATGCTAGGGTTTATGCCCCTTCCTACATTAGAGTAGAAGATACAAGAATGCATCAATCCAGTGTAATAGAGCACCATTATTTGTTTGGACTAAGTATTGATGCTTCCTATGTGGGGGGGGGGGGGTATCTATGATGAAAAGAGTGATGTAGGACTCTTGTTAGATGTTGTTTTTGAATAGTGTCTTTGAACACTTGAGCTAGTTAGAAATAGTTGTTGCAAAGTTTGATGGTTACTAAAACCTTTTACATTTACGTCAATGGGAGAGAAGTTTAGCATGAAAAACAATTTGAGTACATTGAAGGGAAAAGAATAACATGGGAGAATGATTGATGAAGAGGATTTGAAAAGAAAGGTTAACAGCCTTTTTCAGCTAGTGTTCTTTGAACTAAATGATTTTCATCTATGTTTTCTTCAATGCCAAAGTGGGAGATTGTTGGAAGCATGAATGTTAATGATATTACCACGAGGGAGTATTGTAGAAATATGATTAGATCATTATCATGATTATATGTTACATTCATGATTGTGTTTTTCATTGATGCCAACATAGTAGTTTTCTCTGGTATCTAATAGAAAGATCAAGTTGGTACAGATAGATCGTTGAGTACTTTTGGTAGTGAGATTAAAGAGAGATACTACCAAGTTTCTAGTATTTGCAACTAATGTTAGAAGCATAAGATATTAAGTTTGGAAGAAGTTATGTAAGTTTGGGTGAAGATTGTTTTGAGATAGAGTTTATAGATACATGTCCTAGTAAACTTGTTATATCTCTTAACAGAATTATTATTCTAAGAAGCCAAAGTTAAAGTTGTGAAGAATACATGTTGGTGATGATGTGGACAATTTCACACATCATAATGATACGTGTACAAAAATTTATTTAAGTTGCAAGGTGAAAGATTAATGTTATTGCTAAGTGTAACATGTTCTTAATGTGCTCCTATAATAGTTAATTGAGAAGGTGTAACAACCAACTTGGAGAATTATTTTATGGATTCAATATAAAGGAAGGACATTTTCCTTTATCATAGATATGATGGATGAGATGATTATATGTAGCATGAAGAGCAGAATGCAAAGTTGAGCAATGCAAAGTGAAAGTGAAAGAAACTTTATTGTTGAGGTTTTATTATGTAATCTAAAGTTGGATACTTGGATCCAAGGTTTGTGACTTGGTCTACAAGGTCTGACAGTGATTGGTCTAGTTGATAGGATAGAGGAAAGAAGTTATAGTACAGTAGATATAATTATTCTACAAGGAATAGTTGAGAGATCAGTTGGACAATGAATTCAATGGTCTTTCCCCATAAGTTGTTTGGATGGTGGGTCCTTCTATCTTCTATAACTCCTAACAAGGTTGACACAACTCCTAATAGGGTTGGAATATTCTAACAAGGATTCAAAGTCTCCTAATAGGGACTCATATGTACTAAATATTGTAATAGACTCCTAATAGGGTCCATCCTCTAACAAGGAATATTTATATTAGTACATCATCTTGTGGGCATCATTCCCACTAGAGTTTTCCCTCAAATCAAGGGTTTCCCTAGTTAACATATCTGAAGTAATTATCAATGTGCATCTTGTTATGGTTGTTGTTTACTTTGATTGAATGGATAAGATTTTTTAAGGTTGATAAATGTTTTAATTATTAGATAATTGATTCACCCCCCCCTTTAAGTTATCTTGGTGGACTATTGTTTCTAACATAGAGATGGAAAAATGAAGCATTAGATACACTTAAAACCTAATGCAGAACCTTTTTGACAGAAGTAAAGAAACTATAACTTGAAAGTAGTTGATGTCATATTTTGAGAGGTTGATGAGATGATAAAGAAAAGAATCATTTGCCTTATTCATCACTCCACCTAGATAGCTAACATAGTACCAATTAGAAAGAAGAATGGAGAGATAAGAATCTATGTAGATATTAGAAATCTAAACTAGGTATCTTTGAAAGATAACTACACTCTCCCTAAAATGGACTATCTACTACAAATGGTGGCTGGAGTTGAAATGATGTCCACACTTGATGATTTCTCAAGATACAACCAGATAGAAGTGGAAGAGAAAGATCAACATAAAACAACTTTTACCACTCCTTGGGGTATATTCACATATCATAGAATGCCATTCGGTCTTATCAATGCCAATTCCACATTTCAATGGTGTATGAATAAATATTTTATTGACTTGAAAGATCAAATCATTGTCATATACCTAGATGATCTTACTATTTTTAGAAACAATAGTCCACCAAGATAACTAAGAGTTGGGCGGGGGGAGATAAATCATTTATCTAATAATTAAAACATTTATCAACCTTAAACAACCTTAACCATTCAAGCAAAGTAAACATCAACCATACATACACAATTACACTAGATATGTTAACTAGGGAAACCCTTGATCAGAGGAAAAGCCCTGGTGGAAATGATGCCCACAAGATGATGTACTAATATAAATATTTATTGTTAGAGGATGGACCCAGTTAGGAGTCTATTACAACATTTAGTACATATGAGTCCATGTTAGGAGACTTGAAATCCCTATTAGGAGATGTGCCAAACTTGTTAGGAGTTGTGGAAGACAGAAGGACCCACTATCAAAACAACTTTTGGGGAAAGACCACTGAACTCACTGTCCAACTAATCTCTCAACTATTCCTTGTAGAATAATTTTCTATACTATACTTTAACTTCTTTTCTCTATCAACAAAACCTTAGATCTCAAAATAAAACCTTAGCAACAAAGGTCTTTCCAACTTCTCTCTACTCTACTTATCTATACATTCTACTCTTTGTGGTGCTTAAAATCATTCACTTACCTCCATACATGATAAAGGAAAACATCCTTCCTTTATACCAAATCCATAAAATAATTCTTTGATTTAGTTGTTACACTAGAACACATTACACTTAGTGATAAAATTAATCTTTAACCTTGTAACTTGAATAACTTTACATACATGTAATATTATGATGAGCAAGCTTAGCTACATCTACAACATGTCTTCTACACATCTTTAACTTCAACCTCTTAGAATAACAACTCTGCTAAGAGATATAACAAGTTTACCACAACATCCTTCTATAAAATCTATCTTAGAACAATCTTCACCAAAACTTGCATAACTTCTTCTAGACTTAATATCTTATGCTTCCAAGGTTAGCTACATATACTATAAACTTAGTATTATCTCCCTTTAACCTTGCTAGTGAAAGTACTCAATGATCTTTCTGTACCAACTTGATCATTCTACTATTCTTCTATCAAATACCACGAAAAACCACTATATTGACATCAATGAAAAAAATAGTCATGAATGTAACATATCATCATGATAATGATCTAATAATATTTCTACAATACTTCCCCATAGAAGTATCATCAACATTCATGCTTCCAACAATCTCCCCCGTTGACATTGATGGCAACATAGATGAAAAACATCTAATTCCAAAAATACCAGCTATAAAATATTGTTAACCATTCTTTTCAAATCCTATTCATCAATTATTCTTCCCATTGATATGCCTCAATATGCTCTATACCATGCTACAATCTCTCTCTTTGAGGTACTCTATATCAAATTATTTTTAACACTCTAATCTCTCCCCCATTGACATAAATGTTAAAGGTTTCAACAACCATCAATCTCTATAACAATTGTCAATGACTTGCTCAAGTGTCCAAAGACACTATTTATCCAACATCCAACAAGGGTCCTAGATGATTATGTCCATCAAAGATACTACCCCATATAAGAAGCATCAACATTTAGTCTAGACAAATAATAGTGTTCTGTTACACTAGACTGATGCACTCTTGCATCATCTATTCTAATGTAAAAGGGGCATAACCCCTAGCGCACCTTGTAAATACTCAAAAGTCTCTTTGGGAAGAGGCTTAGTGAAAATATTTGCAATCTACTCTTTGGTGCTTACATACTCCAATCTAATTTTCTTTTATGGAACTTTCTCTCTCAACATGTGATACTTGATAGAAATGTGCTTAGTCTAAGAATGCAACACTAGATTCTTAGACATATTCACTATTCTTGTGTTGTCATAATGTATGACAACGGGTTCATTGGATTATATCCTTATATCCTTCAACATCTACTTCATCCAAACAACTTGATTACAATTTTTTGCTGCTGCAACATATTTTTCCTTTGTTGTACTTTTTGAGGTATAGTCCTACTTTTTACTTAGCCAAGAAACCAATCTTCTTCCAAAAAAGAAGGCTCCACCATTAGTGCTTTTTTTTTCATCCATATTGCCTGCCCAATCAGTATCAATATAAGCATACAAGGTGAAATCTTTAGATTTTTCATACCACAATCCAAACTCTAGAGTTCCTTTTAGATATCTAAATATCCTTTTGACTACTACATAATGTGCTTCTCTCAAATCAGCTTGAAATCTTCCAACAATTCTAACTGCATTTTCTATATCTATCCTTGTGTGAGTCAAATATTGCAATCCTTTGATCATAGTTTGTACTTCTTCTCAATAGTAGGTGTCTCATCCTTTGAATATAACTTGTGTCTAGTTACTATAGGTGTTCCAACTAGTTTACATGTTTCCAAACCAAACCTTTTCAATAGATCTTTCAAAAACTTAGTCTGAGAACTAAAGATTCCTTCTTTGTGCTGCACAATCTATAATCATAGGAAGTATTTCATCTCTTCTATCATACTCATTTCAAATTTGTTCTTCATTTCTTTTTCAAACTTGTCACTTTCATCATCATATCTTCTAAATATGATATCATTCATAAATATTAGCAAAATCATCAATCCATCATCTATTTCTTTCTAGTATAAATTACTATCTACCATACCTTTTCTAAATTCAATTTTTGTTAAATAGTTGTCCAACCTTGCATACCAAGTTTTTTTTCCTTTCTTCAAGACATACAGTACTTTCTTCAATTTGCATACTATGTCCTTGTCATCTATCATAGGAAAACCTTCAAGTTGTTCTATATATAGCTCTTCTTCAAGTTTTCCATTTAGAAATGTTGACTTGACATCCATCTAATACACTTTAAATTTATTATATGTTGCATATGTTAAGAATAACCTTACTACTTCTATTCTTGCCACATGAGCATAGGTTTCATCATAGTCTATTCCTTCTTGTTGTAAGTAACCTTTACATACCAATCTTGCTTTGTTTCTTACAACTTCACCTTGTTCATTCATCTTGTTCTTGAATACTCATTTTGTTCCTATCACATTCTTGTCTGCTAGTTTGGGGACCAATTCCCATGTCTCAATCTTCACTATCTAATCTGATTCTTCTTTCATAGCTTGTTTCCAATAGTCATCTTTACATGCTTCATCTTCATTCTTTGGTTCAACTTGAGATACAAAACATAGTTCTTCATTGATACTTCTTCTTGTCATCACACCTTTGTCTCTGCTTCCGATGATCTATTTGGGTGGATGATTCTTTCTCATATTCTTACCAAAAGTAGGAGTTTTTATCTCAACTCTTAGCTTTTTTTAAGGTTCTAAGCTTTGTTCAAGCCTTTGCTCTCCTTTATTCTACAAATCATTGTTAGTCTCAAAGAATACTCTAGCATTCCTTGGTTTAGTAACAACATTCTCATCATTAGAATTATAATTAACCACTCTTTCTTGTATTCTAAATTTCTCATCAACTTTTATATTTGAACTCTTAGCAATATCTCCAAGGCTATCTATTCTACTAGTTTTTCTTCATTAACCAATTTAGGCTAAATATTTTCAACATGACAGTCATTTGAGGATCTTTCTATACTTGCTTCATCTTCATCAGAAAGTGAACTTGTTATAGTTTTCCTTAATGTTTTAGAACATCTAGTTGAAGGATGACCAATCTCTTTACATATCCAATAAATAAACATTTTCATACCTTCTGGCTCTTTTTCCATAATTAGATCAATACCTTCCTTTATCTCCATGTCTTATTTTCTTGTGCTTATGTTCTTTTGTATACAATAGAAGGATTTTGGATCTGAACACCCAATTCTTTGTTCTTTACATAGATCTAATAACTCACCAAGAATTTCCATCATATGGGTGTCAAAATTTCATCTATTTGACTTAGGACTATCCTTTCTAAATATGTTCGCCATGGATCTCCCAAATTTCTTAAACTTTATCTTCAAGGATCTGAAGCTTTGATACCAAGATAACTAAGAGGGGGGGGTGGTGAATCAGCTATCCAATAATCAAAACATTTATCAACCTTAAATAATCTTAACCATTCAACCAAAGTAAACAACAACCATACATACACAATTACACCAAATATATTAACTAGTGGAACCCTTCATTAAAGAGAAAACCTAGGTGGGAATGATGCCCACAAGATGATGTACTAATATAAATATTCCTTATTAGAGGATGGACCCTATTAAGAGTCTATTACAACATTTAGTACATATGAGTCCCTATTAGGTAACTTTGAATCCCTCTTAGGAGATTCCAACCCGATTAGGAGTTGTGGAGGATAGAAGAACCCAGTGTCCAAATAGCTTCTTGAGCAAGACCACTGAACTTACTGTCCATTTTATCTCTCAACTATTCCTTGGAAAATAATTGTCTATACTATATGTTAACTTATTTCCTCTATCCTATCAACCAAACCAATTGCTGTCAGACCTTATAGACTAGGTCATGAACCTTAGATCCAAATATTAAACCTTGGATCTAACAATAAAACCTTAGCAATGAAGTTCTTTCCAACTTCACTCTACTTTACTTATCTTTGCATTCTAATATTTTTGCTTCTTACAATCATTTGCTTACCTCCATACATGATAAAGGAAAATGTCCTTCCTTTATACTAAATCCATAAAACAATTCCCTGAGTCAGCTATTACACCTTCTTAATTGATTATTATAGGGCCTCATTAAGAACATGTTACACTTAGTGATAACATTAATCTTTCACATTGTAACTTAAATAACTTTCCAAATGTGTAACATTATGACAAGTGATCTTAGCCATGTCATATCCAACATGTCTTCTACACATCTTTAACTTTGGCTTCTTAGAATAACAACAGTTTACCAGAACATGCTTCTGTAAACTCTATCTTAGAACAATCTTCACCAAAACTTTCATAACTTCTTCTAGAATTAATATCTTATGCTTTTGAGGTTAGATGCATATACTAGACACTTAGTATAATCTCCCTTTAACCTTGCTAGTGAAAGTACTCAATGATCTATTTGTATCAACTTGATCTTTCCATTGTTCTTTTGTTAGATACCATAGAAAAATGTGAAGTTGGCATCAATGAAAAAAATAGTCATGAATGTAACATATCATCATGATATGGATCTAATCATGTTTCTGCAATAAACCCCCATAGAAGTATCATCAATATTCATGCTTCCAACAACTGTATTCTCAAAGAAGAGAAAAAATCACATAGAAGATTTGAGGAAAGTGTTGCAAAGGTGTCAGGAACACAAAATCTCTCTGAATCCTAACAAATCCATTTTCTATGTGATAGAAGGAAAGTTACTTGGTCATATAGTATCACAAGAAGGCATCAGAATTGATCTTGAATGAATTCAAGCTATTTGAATATTAAGTTTACTTGTGAGCAAGATGGGTGTTAGGTCATTTTTGAGACAAGTGATTTTCCTCAAAAGGTTCGTGCTATATTTTGCTGAAACCACTAAGTGTATTGTAGATATGATGAAAGGGAATTTAATATTTCAACGAAATGATGCTAGAAAATAATCCTTTTAGAATATAAATACTATCATTGCTAATGCTCTTGTCCTATGTCATCCCAACTACAAACTAGACTTTATGATCTATTGTTATGCTTATGAACACACGTTGTTATCTATCCTCATGCAGGATAATAAAGAAGGAGTACAAGCTCCTATTACCTTCATGAGTATGCCCTTGAAGAGTCATGAATTAAAATATTCTCAAATTTAAAAACATGCCTTTGACATGGTCAAAGCACTAAAAAAAATTAGATTTTATATCCTACACTCGCATTCTATAGTCCATGTACCTAACGTAGCAATAAAGAGTGTGTCGATTCAACAAGATGTGGGGTGCAATACTAGAGGGATGTGAGTAGCTAAAATTAAAAATCATGATATTGAAATCAAGCCTACCAAGCTAATAAGAGGTAATGCCTTATGCAAATCTATAACATAAAATGGAAACATTGAAGAGTCAAGAGAAAAATAATTAATTTTGGCTATAAGTCTACAAGATCTTTGGTTTGAGAATATCACATACCTCTTAACATATGGTGAATTCCTTGAGGGGTTGACAAAAAAACAAAGAAGAGACCTTAAGCTGAAAGCTGCTAAGTATGTGATATGGGATGATAAACTATTGAAAAGAACTATAGACAAAAATTTCCTCAGGTGTGTAGATAAAAAAAAATAAGAAAGTTTGTTGAAAACTTTTCATGACGAACCATGTGGTAGGAATTTCTCATCCTCAGTTACTACTTTTAAGATGTTGTGACAATGTTATTATTAGCTCAAAATGTTTAATGATGCCTACTATTAGGTGTTGAAATGTGAAAAATGTAAGATGTTCATGGGAAAACCCTAGTTAACTGTATTGCCTCTTAGGCCTATGGTTATTGAAGCTCCTTTCTACCAGTGGGGCCTCAATTTTATTGGTCCCATCAATCTAAAATCTAACGCTGATCATGCCTATATTAAGTTTAATGTTCAAGTCATGATTGTGTAGAAAGGAAAAAAAATTCAATCTTTAAAGGTTGCATTTCAAGCCATTAGATTTTTTTAATCTATGGCTAGAACACTATTGCAACAGGTTAAGAGGAAGCTAAGGGTAGAGTTAAGATCAAGAGACTTATTTGTTTCACTTAGTTGCAAGGTTGGGACATAAACCTCGGGTCACAATGGAAACATTGTGAATGCAGTCAAGATCTTAGTCTTTGCAACATCATGATGATTAATGAAATATGTCGAGGGTAGGCTGCAAAATAACACTAGTCAGTTGGTCATAGTTTCACAAGAGAAAACTATTAATAAAGAAAGGTAGTGGTAAAGTTGCAATCACAAGTAGTCAAAGGCAAGAAGACTTCACCGATTGGAAAATTTGTATAGGATGATTGGTCCACATAGCAAGACCTAAGGATTGACTCTATTTGACCAATGACATGACTGATTTGGCAAGTTGATGATAGAGGAAGAAGCTCTTTGGTGATAGATCCAATCTTTTTAATCTCCTATAACCACTTTCATCATTCCTCGGGTCTAATAAATGCAAAAGAACACTACTAGTTTGCAATAATGATTAGATATTTGTACCATGATTAGATATTTTCTAGGTTTTCAATAATGATTGGATGTAGTGGCTATGAAGTGGTTCTCAATCAAAAATATTTAGTTATGTTTAAGCTATAAAAGAACATTTTGGTAGCCCTTCTAAGCTAGTTAGATTCTTCTATGTTTTCCTTGGCATGTTTTGCATGAACATTATAAATTCCCTTTTCCTCTAAGCCATTGTAATTCTCTATTGTATCTCTTTCAACCATTAACACACTGTGCAATACTTCTTTGCCTCTAGTTGATGTTCTTTTCTATATTCTTCAATTCACATGATTGTATCTATTTTTTGCATTTGAATGATATTGAGTGAAGTTTTTTCCTATAACATTCCTTTATTGTATATTCTACATGTGGTTGTTAGATTAAACAAGGTCTAAATATGTATTCTTTGAGGTTATAACTAATTAACTATGCATATATGGCTAGAGGTAGGATTGAACACCCACTTTTGGTGCATTTCCTCCTTAGAATAGATTAGGTATTTTCTTTCCTGTATTCCTTCTCCCTTTTCCTCTTCAAGTGTAGTTTAGGTGCATCTTGATAGCAAAGGAAGTTGGCTTTCTTTGGAGACTCAACCTCATTTTTCAAGTCCCACAACTTGGAGGTTGTTTCCATGTTTCATAACATTGTCCCTAGGTTAAAAAATTAGACAAGGGTGCAAGCTTTTGTGACAATAGTTTTTGGCATGCTTGGTTGGACTATATTTAGAAGGTTTCAAGTTCATTGGTGTCAAAGAAGAAAATATCCAATATGTGTTAAGAAGATAGTGTTGTTCTTAATATTTTTAAGACTTCAAAAAGCTCACATCTAAGAACTTAGCAACTCTACTTCATTCCACATCTGGCTTCCAGACCATGTTGTTGCGATTCATTCCCAAAGCTGAAACAAGGGCATCTTCTATAGGTAAGTTTCAATATCAAGAGTTTTCATTTTTTAATACAAGAAGAAAGGCTAGGGTATCTCTATCACTAGTTAGGAGTGCAATAGTAATGCATACCCCTATAAGATCCATCTCCACTCCTCATGTTCTTAAGTCACAACCTAAAATACCATATGCTCATATCAATAGACCACTTGCTTACATGGATAGACCTCATGCTTTCACCACCTTTAATGGTGGAAGTCCTCTTCTATTAGCCCAAAGAAACAACATACCAGTATTAGCTCCTAAAAGTATAATTGATTTTACTGGTGAACCATCCATCTCCCCCTTAGAACACATCCAAGAAGTTGAAAATGCTTGTAAAATAAATGGAATATCTGAGGATGATGTTGTTGTTAAGCTTCTAGCCTCATCCTCAAAAGAGAAAGCATTAAAATAGTATATGGGGTTGCCTCATAACTCTACAGTTGATTGCAATGGATTAGGAGCAGCCCTATGCAACAATTTTGAGGATAAAAGTGATCACTTATCACTTTTAGAACAACTAACAACTATCAAGAGGGCACCCCATGAATGTATGATTGATTTTAATTATATATTTTAGAAGACATGGGACATAATATCTACTACAATAAAACCTTCTCTTGGTAATGCATTCTTGTAATACCTCAAAGCCTTTAACAGTGATATTGCTACCATTCTGCAATCTATGGGAGATGACACTCTACCAAATGCTTATGAGGTTGCCATAAGAGAAAAAAATATATTGATACAAGGAGGGAAGTTAGCTCCAAGGTCCCCAATTCCTTTCTTCCCTAACATTCCCAATCACTAGCCCACTATAGCCCCTATTCATACTTCCTCTACAAGTCAGCCTCTTGTAGTGGTCCCAATAGCCTCCACATCCTCTAATGGAGTTGATATGAATAAGGCCATGATGAAAAGATTGATGTAGAATGTGGATAAGAGGATGTAGGATCAAGAAAGAAAATGGAGGACAATAGTGTAGTAGTGAAAAAAATGAGTAATGATTCGGTGACTATAAAGAGGCAATAAGCTCAAAATAATAAGCCTTCCCAACTCTACTATCAAGGTCCCATACATAATAGACCTCCAAACTAGAGTGATGTCCCCTACAATTAGAATAGACCTATTGACCACCCCCACAATTAGAATAGACCTATTGACAACACCTAGACTACAAACACCAACCTAAATAGGGCTTTAGCCTCTTAGAACAATCTTTCCCAAGATCAAGGTTTCTACCCTTCTTGTAGCTACTCCTATGGATATTGTATGTATTAGAAGGAAAAATTTACTTGGCATTAAATGTACCAGAGTGATCAGTCACCCAACAACAGAATGCTAATCAACCTACTGATACTTTTCAACAAGGTGGTTGTTCTTTCATGAACCATCTAGTGGAAGAGCATTGTAATGTAAACTAGGATTCATGTGCTTACAATACTAGGAGCAAGAGAAGAGTTATCGAAGATGTTACTCCTCCTCCTCCCAATTAGGGTTCAACATGTGCCTCATGTACAATAAATTTCTCAAAAACATAGTGCTAATCAACTTGCTAATGCTCCTCAATAGCAAAGAAAAAATAATAGCAAAGGAGATATGAATGAAGCTTAGGTTGTTCCATTTCAACTTCCTACACATACAGCTCCCAAATTTTCTACCAAATCACCTAATGCATCATTTAATGTGGTTGAGTAGATGAAGAGGAAAAATGAAAATATTTCTATGTGGGATGTTGTTGCTACTATATCATCACAAAAGAAACTAGTACAACAAGAATTGGAAAGCATTAAACTCAGAGTTCAGTTTGCTAGTGTGGAGGGTGTTGTGAGTTTGGTACAACCATTAAAAGAGGTAGAAATAAGTAATAAGGTTAGACCTCCTCTATTTTATGTTTCTATGATTATAGGAGATAATTTAGTCTACAAATACATGATTGATTCAAGGGCTAGTAGTTTAGTAGTGCCCAAGTGTGTTGTTGATATCTTAGAAACAAAGTATGAACCCATTGTTAAGGATGTATTGCAGTTAGATGGTAGTACTATCAAAATGAGAGGAAAATTTTGGAAGTGGCCCTACATGCATGCTCTAGTTGTATTGTAGTTCAAGATATATCAATTACTAAGGTTAAACTACACTTTTCCATTTGTCTTTCAAGAGATTTCACTGTCAAAATAGGTGCTTACATATCCTCTAATTGGTCATACATGTTTTTTAGAACAAGGTATGGAACCAAAGCTTCAATTAGAGCAGAACCATTAGCCCTCCATCATATTGAGCCCTAAAATCCTAATCTCATCAATATGAACTATGTCATCCTAGAGATAGGTGAAAATGATATAGCAAACGAGCCTGTCACTTCTCTAGCAAAGATACTTGATTTCCTCTTAGATGAATGGGATAATGCATATCTATTTGATCCTCTATCAAAAACCTTAGAGATAGACCTAGGTACTTATTTTATATTAGAGAAAGATACTCTCACCCCTAATCTAATGAAGAATAGAGAAGATAGAAGTTGGACATGGAGCATGTACTTTGATGGATCTAGGAATAAAAATGGATCAGGGGCTGGTGTGATGTTGGATTTTCCTACATTAGAAAGGTACTACTTCTCATTTAGGCTTCAATTCAGTTGTACTAATAATGTGGTCTAGTATGAGGCATTAATTTAGGGTCTCTTACTTTCTCAAAAAAGAGGAATTTAAATCTTAAGTGTATATGGATATAGGGAGCTAGTGGTTAATTAGGTGAGGAATCAAAATATCACCAAGAATAGTTTGCTTAAGTCTTATAAACATAGAGTATAGGGTTTGCATGAAAATTTCAATGCATGTACTATTCAAATCATCCCTAGAAAAGAAAATAGACATGCTGAGAAACTTGCAGCCATGGGTGTGTCTTATGATGTCCCAAAGAGCCTTGAAGATGAGAAGACATAGAAGATTAAATTAGTGATTAGAACCACTATCCCTGATAATAATATCAATTGGCATGTCTTTGAATCTAATGCAAAAATTGTAAGTTCCTTGCACAATGAAGTAGAGTTCTTAGATAGTTTTAAGTCAAGATTACATGATCAGTATGGTGATCAAATCATCAACTTTAGCTCCAATAAGTTTCCCAAGGATCTTACCTTAGAGAGTGTCTTCTATCTTGATGACCAAGAAAGGGATAGAGGCATGAACCTTGTTGCAAAAAAAGATGATCATATGCTAGTTGTAGTTGCTAATGAGAGGATGCTAAACATGGGGAAGGTACTAAAAAAGGAAGTTTTTTTCATCTATGTCAAGAATTTGATGATGTATTTTCTTGGACATATGATGATTTAAAGGGTTTTGGCCCAAGTCTATTTCAACATACCATAGATTTAGTTGATAATTTCAAACTTGTTAGGAAAAAGTAGAGGCCAATGATTCCAAAGATTGAGCCATTAATGAGAAGAGATAAATCAAATTGATTGATGCCAATATCATTTTCCCTATTAAGCATTCCTCTTAGGTGGAAAACCTTGTCCCTATTAGGAAGAAGAGTGGAGAAATTAGACTATGTGTAGATTTTAGGGATCTTAACCAAGCCTCCCTTAAGGATCATCACCCTTTCCCTTCCATGGAATAGATATTGTCTACGGTTATTAATTTAGAGAGATTCTCTTTCTTTGATGGATTCTTATGTTATAACCTAGTATTAGTCAAGGAGGTTGATAGATATAAGACTACTTTCACCACCAAATAGGGTACCTATGCCCATAGTAAAAAAAAAATTGTACTAATAGATGGAGGTGCCACATTTCAAAAGGCAATGGAGATGGCCTTCAAAAACATGATTGAGAGGTTTGTGTTGGTCTATCTTGATGATATCACAATGTGTTCAAAGAATGTAATGGATCATTTTGGCCATCTCAGAAAAGTATTTATAAGATTTAGTGAGTATGAAGTATCTTTGAATCCAAGAAAGTGTTACTTTTCCACTAATCAAGGGAAATTGTTAGGACACGTTGTATGTAAGGATAGTTTGACTATTGATCCAGAAAGAACAAAGGCAATACTTGCTCTCTCCCTTCCTAGTCATAAGAAAGGTCTACAAAGTTATCTAAGTAGAAAAAATTTTGTGAGGAGATTTCTTCTGAATTTAACTACCATGGTGAAACCTCTTACATCTATGCTTAAAAAGAATATCATTTTTCATGGACCAAGAAAGGAAAAGAAAGTTTTGAAGAGATCAACGAAACCATAGCCACAGCCCCTAGTCTGATCAATCCAAATTTTGATAAGGATTTCATTCTTTATACTTTAGGAGGTGAGTTGAGTATTCTATTTTTTTAACTCAATTGAATGATAAGAATAAAAAGAAACTTGTTTCTTTCTTTAGTCAAGGGTTGAAGGAGTATGAAGACAAATATAGCTGTGTGGAGAAGTAAGTCCTTGCAGTCATAAGATCTTTGAAAAAATTCATACATCTCCTATCCCACAATAAGATCCACTTATTCGTCCCTCATGCAAGTGTTAAATATTTCCTATAGAGAAAAGATATTAGTGAGAAAAGATCAAGTTGGATCACTAAGATGATGGAGTATGATGTGGACATCTAGATCACTAGGTTGGTAAGAGGGAAAGAACTATGTAAGGAGATGATCTCATCTCAAGAAACAATAGATAAATAAGTTTCCTTGGTGTTAAAAAAATAATAGGAATTGATAGATGATAGTCCAAGGAGTTAGATAAATTACATGATAAGCTTCTTATCAAGAAATGGATATCTGCAGGTCCTGATGGTGGCCACTTTTCAACAAGAACAACTACTATGAAGATAATGAGGGCAGAATATTACTAGCCATCTTTATTCCATGATTGTCAAAGGTATGTTAGAAAATGTGAAAAATGTGCTTTCTTTTTAGGTAAGAAAAGGCTTGCAATTCTTCTACTTCATCCTATTCAAGTGGATCAGCCTTTTCCCCAATGGGGATTATATTTTATTGGTTTTATTAATCCTCCTTCTAGCTCTAGTCATAAATATGCTAATAAGAATTTGGTTGTTGAATTCTTATATGGACTTGTTACAAGGTTTGGTGCCCCTTCCACCATAATTTTAGACAATGCAAAATCATTTAAAGGAGCTAAGATTTGTGCATGAGTGATTGATCATGGCATATATCAGAGCACTTCTTCCAATTACTACCCCCAAAGTAATAGCTTGGTTGAGTCATCCAACAAGAATTTGATTAGGATAATGAAAAGATATTGAAGATAATCAAAGGTGTTGGCATCAAAAATTGAGAACTTTCTTTTGGACTGATAGAATAACACCTAAAAGGGCTATTGGAAACTCTCCTTTCATGTCGTTTATGGCATAGAAGCAAGGTTTCCTATTTCATTGGAGTTTCCATCCCTAGAATTAGCCCATCAATTGGAGTTAATTAAAAATGATGCTATGACAGTAAGATTAGCATAATTGATGGAGTTGGAGGAGAAGAGACATCAAGTAATAGAGACCTTGGAAACACATCAACAATAGGTGAAGGAAAGCTTTGATAAAAAAGCTAAGTTCAAAATTTTCAGAGACGGTGATCTTGTGCTGAAGTGAGATGCAAATAGAGAAAAAACATTCAAAATTTGATGCCCTATGGAGTGGTCCCTATGTGAACATTAGTTGCAAGTAAGTCAATGTTTTCCAGTTAAGCAGATCTAATGGTAAAATCTTTCCTATGCCACTCAATGGAATATATCTCAAGCCTTGTTTTTGATAGAGATGAATGTTTCATGTACATAGTTAGAATAGTTTTCTTTATGTTTGTTACTATTTTCCAAGAGATTTCGAGCAGATGTTTTGTTGTAGAGAGTTTTGGTTCCAATTTTGTAGAGTTTTAGAGGTAGAAGGGCATGTTTTATGGATTAGAATGTGAAAAAGGTAATGAAGTGGATATGTTCTAAAATTTAGAGACTCTATAGCCCAATGGATCTTCGGTGATCACTACTCTTATGACAAGCAGGCTTGTATCCCATTTGAGTCACCAAAAATGCCCTTCCACCAAAAAAAAAACTCAAATAATAGGCCACTCAATGGTCACCTAGGTTTTTCATGAAGTAATTTAACATTGGCTATATCCTTTGTCTTCATGTTATGCATTAGAATGTTTTATGTTACAACCATGCGAATCACCCTTTGGTTCACACAATCGTGGTAGGGTAAGAGCTAACCAGAGTTTGAATGGTGAAGGCATGATTACATTATGTTTGTATTATTGCAAAGTTAGTTGGCTCAACCATGGTTCAAGCCCTGATAGTGAAATTATACTATGTTCACTTGGTCACAACATTAAATTGACATACCATAGTTTAAGTTGCGATAATGCAAAAGGGAAAAAATCATCAATGTTTCAAGGCTACATTTAACACCATTAGATATTTTTAGATCTATGGCTAGCACGCTACCACAATAGGTTAAGAGGAAGCTAAGGTTAGAGTTGTGATCAAGTGACTTCTTTTTTTTTCTTGGTCACAAGGTTGGGAAGTAAACCTTGGGTCACAATGATGACAGTGTGAATGTGGTCAAGATCTCAATCTTTGCAAGGTTATGGTGATTAATGAGAGATGTCAAGGGCAGGCTACAAAGAAGTGACAATTAGTTGGTCATATTTTTGAAAGTCATAACTATTAATAAAGAAAGGCAGTGGAAAAGTTATGATCATGAGTGGTCAAAGGTAG
The DNA here is from genome assembly GCA_028749045.1 of Cupressus sempervirens. NCBI lineage: Eukaryota > Viridiplantae > Streptophyta > Pinopsida > Cupressales > Cupressaceae > Cupressus > Cupressus sempervirens. The sequence goes on along the minus strand of CM053788.1, from coordinate 343,835,210 downwards.
GAAGACTTCACATAGTGGTAGAATAGTAAAGGATGATTGGTCCAGATAGTAGGGCCTGATGGTTCACTAGTGAAGGTCACTCTACAATGGCATGAATCTTTTTAGGATCCATGTGTATGCCTTCTACACTTATGATGTGACCCAAATACAACAACTCTGTCATACCCAAATCACATTTTGACTCCTTTGCATACAAGGACACTCTGCCCAATATATCCAATGTCATGTCAAGGTGAACTAAGTGCTCCTCCAAAGATCTATTGTACACCAAGATATCATCAAAGAAGACAAGTACAAATTTCCTCAACTAAGGAAGGAAAATCCTATTCATTGTTGCTTGAAAAGTAGTAGCTACATTAGTTAGCCCAAATGGCATTACTAAAAACTCAAAATGACCACAATGACATCTAAAGGTTGTCTTCTTGATGTCCTACTCTCTAACTTTGATCTGGTGATAATGTGATCTCTAATCTATCTTTGAGAAGAAGCAAGCTCCATGAGGCTCATCTATCAACTCATCAATCCTGGGATTTTTAGTTGTCTTCCTATTAAGCACCCTATAATTAATGCACAACCTTAATGTCCCATCCTTCTTCTTCACCAACACCATTGAAGAAGTGAAAGGAGACTTACCTGGTCTATTATGGCCCATAGCAAGTAACTCCTTTATGATTTTTTCAATTTCATTCTTCAACCTCTTCAGATGCCTCTAAGGTGTAATCATGATGGGCTTAGCCCCCTCCTCTAACTAAATGATGTGCTCAATACCCCTAGATGGTGGTCTACTTGGTGGAATATCACTAAACACCTTAAAGTGTTTAACTCTAAGCTCCTAAATATCAAGAGGATATTCAATCTTCTAATATCCTTCCTATGATGGCATTAACATGCACTTTGCTTCCCACTCTACTTGATCATGTCGAATCAATCTAGTCATCCTTCAAAAAGAGACCATTTTGAAATCACTGTCCCTAATTGCCTTAAGAATTTGTGCCTTCCCATTCACTTTAAACCTCATCTCCATCTCCTTGAGATTAAGAGTGAACTCACCAATATCATGCAACCAACTCATCCCAAGGACTATATCTATATCTCCCATAGGCACAACATAGAAATTTTCCTTAAAGGCATAATCATTAACTTCCAATTGGAGTCTGGTGATCTTATGATCATAATTGAAGACATAGCCATCAATTACCCTCACTCTAATTCCCCCAAACTCCTCTATTTATATTTCACACTTCTCCACCAACCAGGTATCAATAAAATTATCAGTGGAATTGTTATCAACCAAAGTTATAACTCATTATCTAGCAAGTACTCCTCTTATTTGAAATGATCCTTCATGCTTAATACTAGTGAGATGATCTTCCCTAAGTTTCCCATCTGTGGACTCCATTTTAGACAAGTTTTCAGCCTTCTCTTCCTTTTTTTCACCATTTATTTCCTCTATATTAGACTATTGGTCTAAATTATCTGATTCTACTTCCTCATAGTATGCCGACATAATTCTATTAGCTTTTCCCTTTGGTCTAAGAGGATGGTCATGGTTTGTATCATAGGGTCCCTTATAGTAGAAAGATAATTTTTTGTTCCTCAAATCATTTAATGTTTCCCTATCAAAAGGTGCTAGATTTTTATCTTTAGAATCATTTTTAAAATTAGTCCTCTCTAGTTTTTTATAAAATGGTTTGTTATCCTTACTAAAAGATGCTCCTTTGGGCTAAAATTTGTTTGTTGGGACTGCATGTTCCATACTTCTTGCCTATTTCATAGCTTCCTATAAAGAAATGGAATCAAATTCCTTTATCCAACCTCTCAAGGGTTCAAATAGGCCCTCAATTAAAAGAACTATCAATCTACACTCTAAAATGTTTGGCACCATGACTACCAACTATTTAAATTCACCAATGAAATACTCCAAGTTGCCTATTTGTTTCAGTTGTGCTAATTCTCAAAAGTAAACCTCTGGATCTTTCTTGCCAAATCTTTCAACCAACCTATCCACAAAGTCTTGGTACTCTATCACCTAACTATGTTGAAGTGTTACCATTCCATGGCACCACAAATCATGTGCTACTCTCTCCAAATGCAAAGTGACACATTTGATAGCTTTGATCTCTTTCATTGGCCTTAGTGCCAAGAATGTATCAAGCTTATGAATCCAAGCTTGATTTTTCACCTTATGACTCCCATCAAATGTAAGCATAGTAAGCTTTCCTTTAGCCCTCTTCAACTCCCTATTTTGACCCCCAGGCCTCCTATCCTATCTGAGTGACCTTTAATGTTCTCTCCTCTGATTTACAAAGCGTTTAAAGGTCATCCTCTCCTAAACTTCCTAGAGCTTTTTTTGGTGTACAAGTGAATTTCTAGCATCCAATTTTGTACCATGATTATATATGTTCCATATTTACTATAATGGTTGGATGTAGTGGTTGTGAACTAGTTCTTGGTCAAAAATATCTAGTTACACTTACGCTATAAAAGTAAATTTTGGTAGCCCTTCTAAGCTAGTTAGATTCTTCTATGTTTTCCTTGGCATGTTTTGCATGCACATTGTAAATTCCCTTTTCCTCTAAGCCATTGTAATTCTCTATTATATCTCTTTAAACCATTAACACACTGTGCAAGACTTCTTTGCCTCTAGTTAATGTTATTGTCTATATTCTTCAATTCACATGATTGTATCTTTTTTTTGCATTTGAATGATATTGAGTGAAGTTTCTTCCGATAATATTCCTTTTTTGTCTAATCTACATGTGGTTGTTAGATTAAACAATGTCTAATCTATATTCTTTGAGGTTATAACTGATTAACCATGCATATATGGGTAGAGATAGGATTGAACACCCTATTTTGGTGCATCACCTCCTTAGAATAGATTAGATAGTTGTTTTCATGTATTCCTTCTCCCTTTACCTCTTCAAGTATAGTTTAGGTGCATCCTAATAGCAAAGGAAGTAGACCTTCTTCAAAGACTCAACCTCATTGTTCAAGTGACACAACTTGGAGGTTGTTTTCATGTTTCACAAGGTTGTCCTTAGGTTAAAACTTTGGACAAGGGTGCAATATTTTGTGACAAAAAAGAAGGCATCTATAAAAATGGATTGGAGAAGAGGATCCTATATCTGAGCAAGCTCGAAGAAGAAAGAGAAGAAATTGTGGATCACATTACACAACATCAGATGCATGTGAAAAACCTTTTTGATAAGATGATCTGACTATGAAAGTTCATGATAGGATATATTGTACTGCTATGGGATAAATGAAGGGCACCAAATGCATGCATGGAAATTTAGATACTCTGTGGAAGGACCATTCATCATTCATCAGACTTTCAAAAATAACTCATTTAAATTATCTTACCCAGATGGTGAAGTACTACCTCTAACCTACAAGGTTAGGACTTGAAGCTCTATTAAGGTCCAAATTGAAAATAGGTAAGACTTGTATTGTATCATAGTTACATTTAGTTCCCATTTTTTCTTTTCCTAGTTTTAGATTCCCTTACCTTTTCCTACTTTTGTAATGTCCCCAATTAGGACATTAGGGTTTTAATTCTGACTACGCATATATTTTCCCTTTTTCCTCTGTATGAACTTTACAATCCTCCTATCTGATAATCCCCTCAACCTGTGATATACCATATATATATATAGTGTATAGAGGTGTGTCTATTCATAAATATTAATTATAAATGATTACATATTAATAATATATATTAATATTATATATGATTATATATTATATGTTATTATATTAATTATTTATTATTATATATTATATATGAATCACTTTAATTATTTATAATAATATTATTTTAATATAGGCATAATGTCATATACTATAGCACATAAATTAGTTGATATATATGTATATATTAATTATTTATAGCATGACAATCATATATATATAATTAATATTTATAATTATATAATATATAACATTTTATATTTGTAACTTAAAATAATTTATTCTATATAAATTATCAATTATTGATATTATACCCTTCATGTATAATTAATTTATATACGAAAATGGGGATATCACAGCCATCCCCTCTCAAATTAGCTTGTCCTTAAGCAAATAAAGCCTACGGGTACCGGATAAGGCCTCGATGACGGGATATCTCAGGGTACATCATACAAAGGCGCCCTCTTGGAAATAATGATCAGAGGAAGGTAACGATAATGAGGGAGAATGGTGAGGCCGACTAATTTGAATAGAATTTACAAATATATAATAAATTATAATTATTTTAAGTTACAAATATAAAATGTTATATATTATATAATTATAAATATTAATTATATATATATATATGATTTTCATGCTATAAATAATTAATATATACATATATATCAACTATTTTATGTGCTATATTATATGACATTATGCCTATATTAAAATAATATTATTATAAATAATTAAAGTGATTCATATATAATATATAATAATTAATAATTAATATAATAACATATAATATATAATCATATATTATTATAATCATATATAATTAATATTTATGAATAAACACACCTCTATATATATATATATATATATGGTATATCATAGGTTGAGGGGATTATTAGATAGGAGGATTGTAAAGTTCATACAGAGGAAAAAGGGAAGATATATGCGCAGTCATAATTAAAACCCTAATGTCCTAATTAGGGACATTACAACTTTAGTTTTTTTGTGTAGGCCCTTTTCAATTTTGTGAAACCAGAGATATTAGATTCCTCTCTTGGATATTGATTGCCCAAGGCCCTAGACAAAGCCAACTTTAGCTACTACCCCACTTTTTGTTTTCTAACCGATTATCAAAAGTGAGTTTTTGTAATATCCCTTGCCCAAACTGATTGATTTTAGCTCAAGGAATATTTTTAAACACTTGTATGTTGCATTTTAATACTAAGAAATTTGCAAATGATACTGCAATGCCTCTTATAATGAATTAATATGCAAGTGCAATTCTTTTGGTACTTTTAATGCATATACATGGAAACTAGATACGGAATGCATACGTACAGCCAACTGACATTTTGGCAAACAATTGACATACGACTATTATGTTGATCATATATGCTATTAGATGGACATTTCATCAAAAAAATGGTATGCAACATGTATCTCCTTTATTGAATTCATTCTCATGTACAATGTTGTTATGAGTTTTCCAAGACAAATGGGCTTACAATAATGACTATAGTAATGCCAAAATCTAATTCTGAATTATCACAGCAAAATCATATGCCTAAAAATTACAATGCTGACTACTAATAGTTGCAAGAGGAACCTACTAATAGTGATGCCCAAGGATGGAGATGAATCAAGCATAAGTACTATAGCTCAACATCATTCTTGCATATTGTAGTAGCCAACAATAATTGTATTCTCCAATTTAAGTACAAACAAAAATCCTAAATTGAAGGTCTTCTAAATACCAAATTTAGTGGATATTTTTCCACCCCAAATGGTTGCAACACTAAAGAATTGACTTTCTACAATGGCTGACTGAAATCAAAAACCTTAGTTTCTTCTCTCAAGTTTATATCAAATGCAATTCACAATAATCAGATGATTAACAATGAAGCTCTCACCTCTATTTATTCTTTTCCTTCACCCTTCTAGAAGGAAATAAAATATTATTTAATTGCATTCTCTAGAAGCTTCCCTCTTTCCAATACAATAATTAGTTGTATTTCTAGAAAATGCACTCTCTAGAAACTTCTCTTTTGCAATACAATAATTAATTGTGCTTCTAAAAAATTAAATTAATTAAATGTAAAGTCATCTTTTAAATTTAATTTATTTAATGACTTTATAAGAAATTAATTTAATCAATTTCTCCTTATTTCTCCACTTAGCCTTTGGAGAATGTGAAGGCTAAGAGCTCCACTAAGATGCTAAAAACATGGGGACATTATAGTTTTGTGTAGTAGTCAAAGTGAGTCTAGTCCTCAGTTATGTTTGAGTCTAGGTCTATGTTCCTAAGGCTAGGTGATATCTATCAGATTTTTCCATGTCACCTTCTCTTTCCCTACTATTGGGTGGTTGTTTTCTCTACGTTGTGATTGGTTGCATAAGTTAGTACCTAGTCTAATAGAGATCAAATTTTCTCATTTGATGACAAATCATGTTCCATATCTATTCATGATCTACCACTCTTTTATAAGTAGACATTGTTAGAAATTGAAAAATTATCTTCTCCATGGTGGGTTTCTGACCCATGAAGGTGATTTTCCATGAAAACTACATGAGGATGCATATGGATTAAAAACATGCAAAAGGTGAAGGGTCATATGATAAATTAAATTTTGAATCTAAGTTAAGATCTTGGAACATTGTTTAGATTTGTTGTTACTCAAATATCTAAGCCATGCTAGAAAACTTGAAGTTGTATTCTCCTCAATGGGTTTTCAACAAATGAAGATAGTTTTTTGCAAAATGGCTTGAGGTGAAAAACAAGATGTTTAATGATTCTCAAACTAGTCCTCAATCCTTAACCAAGCATTTCCAACTTCTAGAAATGCAATTGTTAAAGATTCAATCTAGAGGGATGCAAGGACAAAAAAATGGAAACTATCTTCTCTTCAGCGGGTTTCCAACCCATGAAGATAGTTTTCAATTTTTTCAAGAAAATCAAGTTAATGATTAAGTTTGACCACCATGCTAGATTTAGTGTATGTCATAATGATATTGGAATGGATTGAATCATTAAGGAAAAATAAATATAGAAAGAATTCCATTTAGCAGATTTCCCTTACTGAGGTACCCTAATGGTAACTTTCTTGAACTTAAAGGAAAATAGAAAAATAAGTGGTGGGCATATAGAAAGTTACCGTTTAGTTTAATGAAATGTTGAAAATACCCCTAGATGTTCATTAAACTCTTTCATTTACTATCCAATGGGTATTTCCTTAAATTCATTTGTGTCACACAAATCCTAAAGATCACTGGATGAATTAAAGCTCTCATATAAGGATGCAAAAGTAGTTGAATAAGTTATCACTTCTTCATAGATATTTGATTCTATCAATATTCATAACTTTTGAAAAACCAGTGACTATTGTAGTTATTGTCTCATTCATTTTCTTAAAATCTTGTTCATAAACTCAGGGTGACCAAGTTCACAGGTTTTGATGTGTTAATTGGTATCAAGTTAGCATTGTAGAATTTCACATTGTAGAATTTCACAGATACTTCTCTTCACTTCTTCAACATGGAAGACTTCAAAAAAATGGTTGAGATTTGAATGAATTCATCCCATCACCAAGAAGCTCTAAGGATGTGATTTAGTTGAGACCATTGGTTTCCCAATTATAGTCCAAGCCCCTTAGTTGATTTATGAATGCATTCATTGTTACAACCCAAAAACTAGGAAAATTGTGCTTCCTAATGATACAATGCTAATCTCAATTGATAGGAAAATAGTGGTGAATTTCCTTTGTGTGCTAGAGTAGGAATGTTTCTCCAATTTAGACTTTGGTGGAGTTGTCTCAAAATTCTCAGCAAAGGAGATGATCTAAAGGAAATAAATCATGAGGACATGGTTCTAGAAACCATGGAGTGATAAGAGTAAAGTTCCCAAAACCTTGTTTAGAACCAACCTTAAACCAAAAATCATTGATATTTTGGTTCTCCTATAGAGGTTGAAAGGTCAGGTAGAAGTTTTAAATTTTGTTGAGCAATATTTCTTTTTAGTTTAAGTAATTTTCTTAGATACCCAATACATTGATTGGGTGCAAGAGGTGAGAAAAATGTTGTCCAATGCTCTCTAGGTGGCCAAGTTCTATAATACATTTTACATTTCTTCCTTCTTTATTTACATGTTACCCTCATTTTAATTATGGCCTGGCCTCCAAAGATTAGAGAATTTTCCCAATGATGTTAAATCTTATGAGTTTTATCCATGTCTACTATTAGAAAATAGTTATGCAGATTATGTTAAGCTGAATGATATGTTTACCATGAGGATTTTCAAGGAGCTATAGGGATGCCTGGGAAGGAGATTCATCCTAGAAGCCATGGCCACCATTAGTTAATTTGAATGTTATTTCATTTAGTTCTCATCATTTTCTTATTTGCATCTTGCAACATTTGATAGATTTCCCTTAAAGCTACCAGGGTATCCAAGTGAAATGATCATGGTTATTGAGATCATATAGCAAGCCCTATGTTGGTGTTTTGAAATGTTACAAGTTTCAAATTACCTCGATGAGAACATGGCACATCTAGGGGCAGCTAACTCCCATTTTTTACATATCATTTCAGAAACTGGGCCAACTATAAGGCTTGACCCTTCTTCGACTTCAGGCTCTACAAAACCTAGGCAGGTGGACCTTAGATTCAATTAATATGGTACTAGTGTAAAACATATTCCTAAATCTAACAAAGAAAATTTAACCCTTATATCTACTAATACCTATGCAATAACATAGATTTGTAGTAGCAAATTACAACTCTATGAAATTGACAAGCTGAGTGAGGCCATCACATTTAGGTTCTTCAACATGAAAGGGAAAAACACTTGATTAATGATGTTGATCTCAAAAAAATATTACATGAACAACATAACCCTATGATCCTTCAAAATGATCACTGTCGTATCTATTGGATAGTCACACAATTCCCTAACACATGTCCCTTAAAGTCATTGACATATGTCATACATGAGGACTTCCTAATCTATCTATCCACTTTGTGAATTAGACATCTGCATCTTTTTGAATCTCATACTCAACCTATCCCTTCATGAGATCTGTTATCCTATGATGATGAATCAAGCATTTACATAACTCTGAGTCATAATAAAAATAAATCAACATATACAACCAACAGATTGCAACTAAGTTTCATACTCTTTGTTTACAAAACACAAAAGATCAAAAATAGCATGAATGGGAGACAATATATCAAAATGAAGATTAAATTTATGCTACTTGTTCATTCATTTCTCTAAAATGAATACAATAAGATGTATGAAATTGAAATGCAAAAACTACCTAACAGATCATAACTATCTGCATAAAACTTAATGTTGCTCAATACAAGAGAAATTGCTGAAGGGAATGGTATCATAGTAGTGAGAAGTTTTTCTTAGAAAACTAGAAACTCTACAATGAGAAAGAAAGAGAATGATATAGAGCAAGGAATTCCTAGATCTACTCTACGTCTGACATCTGTGTACTTCAAAAACCTCTCCTAACATTGAAAAGAATCTCTCTAATCTCTCTCTACAATTGGACATCAAATCTTTAACCATTTTGCCTCCCAAAAGAATAAAGTGATTCAAAAACTTGATGGAACAATAACCGCTTTTGATGCCAAATTTCAAATCAAGGCAAAGGCAAAAATCAATTAAAAGGCCTCTAGAATGCAATGTAATCTTTTCAAACTTTTTTTTTCCACATTCAGGCTTCAATAGTTTTTTATATCTATCTCCTAACCATTTTTTATACTCACTAGTCAAAACTTCTCGTTCTAGTGAGAATGCCCTAGAAAACATAAATCTACTTATAGTGTGAATTGATGGATATCTATGCAAAAATTGACTTCATATTCAGAAAGTTCATTTCCTCCTGGTTCCAACGGTATATTGAAGTCCATATTTTGGATTAAAAAATACCCCTGTGATGGCCATTTGAAATTCTCAGTCTTGTTCATGACTTTCATAGCACTTTGTAAAAATTTAAAAATTTAAAAATTTCTATAGTACAAACTATAGAGAATTGAAATATTGAAACAAAATTTTTAAATTTTGGGTTGAAATCTCTGGTCAAGATATTACTTATTTTAAAATATCCCTTAACCTCCTTAAACCATTTGAACAGTGCCACTTATCACATTTGCATTAGTTAGCAATCTCAGGTGGGCCCAACAACATCCTCATCAATTTTTGGATTTTTTGACAAGTCACCATGTCACTACTAAAAAATCTTCTCATTTTCCAGTGGTGACATGATGACCATCAAATTTTGTTGAACTTTTCTGGCATACTCCTCTGCCCATCAATGCCATGTCAATGCCACATCACCACCACCTGGCCTAACACATCATTCTATGTCACCATGGTTATCTGGTGTGCATCTTCACTTGGTGACATAGAACCTACCATAGGATCATCCATGTGTCATGATCTGGTGCCTCCAACTCCACATCATCTCCTTGATTTGCATTTTCATCCAAAATTACCTCAAGCGACCTACCAACTAGCACTTATTCACTTAGGACTAACCTACGAGCCTTGGCTTTCAAAAAGCCCAACATCCTTAGACAGAATGCATTTTGAGTGGGATTTTATTAAAAAACAAAAAAGCACCCCCACTTTAGCAATGTGGGATAATGTTTGTGAGTTTTCTCTCTGCTCTTCCATTCACTTCTCCTTAACCTCTACAATCATTACTAGCCAAAAATTTGTCATTATGTCCTATTGATTCCACAACTCCTATTGATTTTCAAGATTGATTGAGTTTAGCGGCACCATTAATAGAAAAGTAACTCATGTTCCTCCTTAGCTGAGCGAGAAATTGTTGCTCCTGCTATAGATTTTTTTGTTGCTATTGTCAATATCTTTCCTACAATCCCAACAACATCTCCCCCATATATGATGGCTTTAACATGGTTACCTAGTGCTTTTCTTTATAGTGGCTTCCCTTTTGGTTTGATGCCACCTTTTCCTTTCATATCATGGACATACTCTTTTTGCACATGTTTTCTCTATTCTTTCTTTTGCATGGGATTCACTTTTATTGTTGTTTGTGTCTGACATGCACAAGTTGTATTTATCTACCATAAGCGGCTATCTTTACTTGGCTCACATTGTACATTGTGCCTTGCTCTTAAAATGCAAAGCTCCTCTGCCTTCTGCAAATATTCCAACACTTTTTATAGTTGGATTCCTCTTTTACGTGGTCTTCATCTTTGGGATGGTCATCCTCCTAGCCACCAAATTGGGCCTCTTGCAAAAATGTGGAACATGGAATATGAAACGGGAGCAGTAAGTTCTAAATGCTTCTAAAGGAGTAGACACATGCTATTATTGCTTTTCTCATGCAAAAGACACCTCCTTTGACTGTGGCTTCCCTAAAACAATGTTGCGTCCTTCTCACAAATTGATTGCTTGCTCTTCGTACACTACATTCCTTTTGTTTATGTTGTCAGTGGTCTTCTCCTTAATGCAAGATTACAAAAACCTTTTTTCTCTAGGCCCACATGGGCTTATTTAAAATCAATCTTGTTCAACCTGTCTTGGCATGAAAAGAGGCTCTTGTAATGTTGTCAAAAGAGTCTTCCCTTAATATGCCAGTGCAGGCTCAACTAGTCCTTCTATTGAGGTATTGTAATAGTTCATGTTATAATAGGAGTGGAGACTTCTTGACCTTAAAACCATACATAACACCAAGTGAAGTGGTGGCCTCAATCATGACTTTTTTGTCCACCATGTTGATCTTAAGTTTGTTGAAAACATCTTGAAGCACCTTGTAGTTCTAGATCATGTTATACTCCATTTTTGGCATCAAAATTTACCTTATGCATTGGAAGCACACCAAGATGTACAACACCATTAGTTATCTATGAGCAACCCCAGAAGTGACCTCTTCTCAAATTAAAACTAATAACATACCACTTATTTTTCTTTTATCACTTTCAATAACATGATTACTGACCACAACACCAAGCATCACAATTTCATAAATGTTATGCATATAGTTTTAAAAAAAATGTCTCATGTTATTGATATGGAAATATCACAATCACCTAAGGTTCTTAATTTATTTGTGGGTACAAACACAGAGACCTAAACCTGTTTCATAGCAATAGCCATGTGTTGAGTATGATTGTTGGTTCCAATGTACCAATTCATAGAATCATCCCTTTATCACTTGATAAACATTTAATGTAGAAGTGTTTGACCATGGGAATAAACTCCCCATGTTTCATCTAAAATTATGTATGCTTCTCCATGAGTGACTTCAAATTGCCTCCTTATTTCTAATTCTAATATGCTCCACAAAATCCCCCTTTTATTAAACTACTTTTAATCCCCACCTTTCTATTCAGCCTGATGCAATTAGTTAGGCCCTCAAAGTGGGTATGACTAAAAGAAATTTTGTTTTCATATAACTAAATTTTCAAACTATTCCATTAGTCATCTGGTGCTGATTTGATCAAAATTCAATCACTATCATACCTTTTTAAAATGGCATTCATCCTTTCCTGCAAACTGTCAATTTCATGCAAAGATGTCCTTTAACTGGCTCTAAAAACTTATCCAAACACCTGACTGGGCTCTAAAACCATATAAACCGATTCTCTATTATGCATTCTCACACCATGTCAAATCTTGTCTCATGATGAATTCTTAGTCAAAAGATATTGACTATCAAAGTTGCCTTCTCAGAATTACTTGCATGAAAACATGTTAGAAAACAACAAATCATGTTTGGATTTGGCTTTGAAAACTAGGTAAATTGACACTTGGAGGTATGAAAACTAGGGCATTGGTTCACTATCATGAGGAAAATATAAATATGTGATTTGGGCTTATGATGAATAACTGGGCTCATTTGGAAAATGGTCAAAGTGAGCAACTTAAAATTTGAAGACTAGAAACAATATTAGAAAAGCATTTTTTGCAAATGGAATGGACCTAAGAAAGTGTGCAAACGTATTCATCAAATTTTGGAAACTGGCATACTTAAAGTATTTTTAGAGTACAACATAGTGGTATAATCCATTAGATCTCATCTATCATAGATCTCAAGATATAACATCATGAACAAGGGTTTCGATAAATCTGTACTTCTTGACACTAGTGTAAAGTTACAAGTTGCATTTGGGATCGCGTTCAAAAACTAAACAAACAGATTCATCATAATCTCAAAATTGAAACATGGAAATTCTTTGACCTCTAAAATGTAATAGAAAAGGAATTTTAGCATTTTAGTGAACTGGTTCAAAGTTATGAAAGGTCAAACAGGGCTTCCTAGAATTTAGAACAAATTGCATCAGCATGACATCAATAAATGACCAACTTTGAGGGATTCAAAAGCTAGACAAATAGATTTGAAACAACTCAAAATTTGAAACATAGGCTCTCTGGTATGGACACTAAACACTCCCAAAGTATTGAGTCATGAAACATTACTGGGTGTGAGATATTCAATTGCAAACATGGCCTCCTATCGCTATTTGACACAAGCAAAAATGCAGAATTGGAGGTTGCTCAAAACAGGACTTCACGGAATGACTCAGAATGGAAATTTATCATCATGAAACACATAGACACACTTAATGCAAGGTATGAGAAGCATTAAATACCTCATGGGCTTCAAATCGATAGTTGAGTATATATGCATCAAAAAAGCACTTAAGGGCTTAAATTTTTCAATGGTACTCAAAATCAGGGCTCTCATTTTTGAGTCCCAACACCCTACAAGTGAATATACTAAGTGGGATCAAGAAGAAGAAAGGATGCAAATTCCCCATGAGAGTTGTAGCCTTCAGCTACAACACTTGATTGGAGGTCAAAAACATGATGGTGTTTAAGAAGAAATATAAGTTGGACATGTATGAAGTCTTGAGGCCCATGTTTGACCTGAAAGGGTATGCTAGAGATGTCTTGGAGATAGGGAAAATGATAAAAAAAACACCACTACCATTGAGGACTATTGGGAAAAATGCAAGGATGAGTTCGAGAGCTATGACTAAGCATGTTCAAGATTGATAGTCAACCAAGTGAAGATGTACAAGATTAACATCGATGTAGAAGGAGCTAAAGATGATGGTCAAAACATATATATCAATACTTGCTTGACCAAGCTAACTAAAACTCCCATAATTTTTAAACCTTATAAAGATGCTATGGAAGACCTAGATTTGATGATGGCCATTATTTATAAAAGAACTAGAAAATGGGTCAAATGGATCACAACACGATGAATTAGGAGCAAAGGCGTAGTTGCCCAATCATCCCCAAATGTAGTGGAAGCCTCATCTTCTCAAAGTGGTACTTCATGCACAATCTTTCCCACCACTCAAGGGCCTACTCAACTAGCTTGAGGAGGTGACCAACCTCCTGACAAGAATACCCCTGTTGATAAAAATTTTCAAGATGGTTTGGTACTAGTGATCAAAATTGAAATGGAGGTTGAGAAGAAGAAGGCAAAAGAATTGAAAGACAGTGTAGTCATGATGGCTCTCTCACTCCATTGTAGTTTCATCTCATCTATAAATGTTGAGTTTCTCCTATCAAGTATCCCCCAAGTACAAGTGGTAGACCTTGGAGATGGTGGAAGTACAGAGAGAAAATCTACTGAGTCGGATTAAGCTACAAAGAAGACTACTAAAATAGAGAATGGTCCTGAAACTTCTAAACTTATTTCCTAGGCTCCAAAGAACACTTTTTCTTTAACAACAAAGACATTAAGTCTAGTCAAGAGGAAAATTTTTAGTGAAGATATGCTCGGGACTACATCTAAGGTGATCGGCACATGAGAATCATGGCTGGATGACACCTTGGATAGAAAGAGGAAGAGGAAAGAAGAGGGAGTCTCAAACAAATAAAATTTATCTCTGGCTATTCATGTTTTTTTTTGTTGAATAAATTTATGAAGTAGAAAACCTTGTCAATCCTTGGACAAGATCCTCATATAGGGCACTTGACTATGGAGATCTCTAAGCCCACTAAGGAAGGGAGAATTGAAGACATGTCTACAGAGGACTTCACATTGCATTTTGTAGACCTCTGAGAAGTTAGACATGACACCAAGGGGGGCCTATGGAAATTAACGAATGATGTGATAGAAGGACAACTTGAAAGCCTTCAATAGGCTAAAGTCAAAATGAAGGTAGAGATTCATGAACTTAATTACTTCATCATGCAACTAGTCAGACCACTAGCAAGTATCTTAGGAGTGTCAACCACCAGTGATCCTACAACCACTAACATGTAGGCTATCATTTTTCAATTACAAGAAGACATGTACTTTGGGAAAATTGAAGTTTGAGGGACTTGCAATCATAGAGCAACTCAGTAATGTAGTACTGAGGCTCAAAATGGAGAAAGATAATATCTTGGCTAACTAGGCTACCCTGTCAATAGAAAAATCCAAGATTTAAGATCACATTTCCTTATTGAAAATGATAATCCACATGAAGGCTAATGAAGTAGTAGAGGCAAAGATTCTCCCTAAGGAAGATGAACCATTATTTGAATGGCTTCAAAGTATGCAGTTCAAATTTGAAATGATTCTAGTGGCAGAAGAAGGATTAAAGAAAACAAAGATTAAATTTAAAAAGGAACAATCATACAAAAGAATTTCTCTAATTATCTAGATAGCTTAACAGAGAAACCTTCTAATCATCAAAACAAAGTGTTCGAGCTCCAACAGCTTGGTGGGTGTGTACACGTAGCTATAGAGGAAATATAGCAATAGTTGAATGACATCAAAGATCTAACCAGAGAGCATTCAAAGTGGCTCTTAAGATACACTAATGTTCATGTTCATAGACATGAGGAGTTGATCCCAATCATTGTTGCCACCAAAGCCTATAAGGAAAAGTTAGAAAAAGGAAAGAATGTGAAGTGATTCTTATCCTACCCTTTCATATTTTGATGTACTGATTGTAATTGACAATCGCCTCCTTGCCATTTTTTGATTTTGAGGAGATGAACTAATTTGAGTCTCAATTTGTAATAGTCATCTTAGAATCCTATATGTACCTAATTTAAATATTGATAGAAGGTTGACAAATTTTTGGTGTGAGATATGTTGCAAAGACATGTTGAATGTATTTTGAGTCAATTATTTTATGTTCCATTGTTCTATGATAGTTTTAAATATCTCTTTCAGTTGAATTGAGTTAAGGAATAAAGAGAGTGTTGTTTCCCCATTCAATACAACAAGCTAAAGATAATAGTAGTGCTATTTAAGTTTAAAAGATATTATGTTTTACATAATTCTTTAACTTAGTCCATTTCATGTTAGATTAAGAAGCATTTTTTTAATTAGCTAATTCATAGAAAGAATTCATTACTACATCATTAAGTTTGATGGGTTCATAAGATGTATGAGTTCACATATTTGATTAGCATCAACACCTAACTCCTTGCCTAAGTTAGTTCCTATTTAGGCCTAACTTGGTTTACCTCTTCTATTCTTGAGTTAATAACATACCCCATTTAGATTTAGGAATAAACAAGGTTCATTACAAATTACAAATCCAAAGGAGCTATACTTAAGAATTCAGAGGGAAGTCAATCTCTTAGCCATGATTTTCCAACTATTGTAAAGAGATATTGTTCTCAAATATTGGGCATTCAAAGAGTAGAATTAAAGAACAATTTGTTTACCAATAATACATACACATGCATACATACATACATTTATACACATACATACATACATACATATATATACATATATATAAAAACACACATATATACATACACACAAATATATATACACATATATACATATATATTATTGTTAGATACAATTTGTCAATTGTGTGTTGTCTTTGATGTTAGACAAATGTCATATCAGTCATCAGATAGAGTCTACCAAGATCAGTTGGTCAGCAAGGCAAAAGATAGAGTCTACCGAGCTTAGAAGGTTAGTAAAGAAGGTTTACAGTGTCTACAGAGCATTCTCAGGCTTCACCTAGCATAGACAGTTGTTACCAAGCTTTCAAGGTTAAACAAAGAAATTCACTTATTAACGACCTCACTCGATCATCAAAGGGAAATATGGTAGAGACAGTTCTTACCGAGCTCTCATGGTCAACGAAGGAAATTTAGTTCTTACCGAGTTAACTCAGTAGCCAAAAGATTTTGTAGATTTTATAGTATTAACCAAGTTGAGATGGTTAACTCAAGAAATTATTTCTGGAAGCAGTGCTTACCGAGTAGGGTTGGCCAATGAATGATTTTATTTTTTTGTGAAATAGAGTTTATTTGTTTAATGTAACATTTGTAGCCAACTGATGTATGGTTTATTGGTAAATATAACATGTGAATGAGCTGACTTGATAATCTAAATGGTATATATAAGAGGTCAAGTTGCAAATTCTAAGTGTGTGTGATGGATTTGATGTAATGTGAAAATGAAGGAGGACTGATTATTGTGAGAGAAAATTTTGAAGGATGATCAAAGATCATTGAGGAGCAACAAAGCTATATTTGATCAAGGATGATCTAATGGTGTAGAATAGAGATATGTAATCAGAAAATTTAGTTGCATCATATTTAGATCAATTCATTGTTACTTTCTAACCATTGTAGCAGTGATTTTAAAATCTCTTAACAGAGTTGGTTTACAGCCATTTTGTAAATCTTATAACAAGGTGATAGTTCAGTTGAATTATTCTGAAGACCTCTAGCAAGGCCACTTCTAACAGGGTGATTAAATCCTCTAAATAGGTCACACCTAATAATGTGTATTGTAACCTTTAACAGTTTTGGCTCCTAACAGGGCTCACTTCCTAAGAGTGAAAATTGGTAGCTAGTTACTTGGTGGTTTTTTCCATATTGGGTTTCCACACTAAATCTAGTGTCCCTTGTGTTCATGTTATTTACTTTTGCATGCACACTAATAATTATAAATGCTTAAAGATCAGTAACAAGTTAATCTACCGAGTTACAGCATTTTTGTGATGTGTTTACCGAGTGACATTAGTAACTAGTTATTTAAGACATCTAAGGGATCTGGATTTGTTTTTGTGGTAACTAATTCACCTCCCCCCCTTAGTTACTTCATCTATAATTCCACCAATTTGTATTAGAGCTTTTGGTGCTTGCAAGAAAAGATTTCAAGGATCTAAGCTAAAGATAAGGATGTCTTACAAGAGGGAAATTCCAAGACCTAACAGGGACAACTTCTCAGCATGGCAGGGATTGATGAGACTTCATCTGGCTTCTATTGGTGATTCAGGGCTGAAGTACCTTGATGAAAAATAGGTAGAACATGTTGGTACATTATCTATTAATGATAATACTAAAAAGAAGACTCACAACAACATGATGATAGATATTGCATCTGCTCTAAGTTACGAAGAATTTGATGACATCAAGAATTGTAAAACAACTTTTGAAATGTGGAACAAATTGAAAGAGATCTATGGAGGTGATGATAATGTAAGAAGAGCCAAGGCAGAAAGTTTGAGAGGACAATTTGATCAGATGAGGATGAGAGAGGATGAAAACACAGCAAAATATGTTGAAAGAGTTAAAGCAAGTGTTAGTGCAATCAAAGCATCTGGAGGAGATATCAAGGAAGAGATAGTTATAAGTAAAGTTCTTAGAACTCTACTTCCTATTTATGCAATCAGAGTCTCTGTAATTCAAGAAAGAAGATGTGAAACAAATCATAAGATAAATTTAGAGGCCATAGTTGGAAGATTGACTACATTCGAGCTAGAAAACTATGATAAATATGTTCCAGCTACCAAGAACATTAAATCAGCATTTGAAGCCAGGCTTTCACTCAAGGAGAAAGGCAAGAAGATAAGAGATCCTCAGTCAGATAGTGATGAAGAATCAGAAAAAAATTTAGATAGTGATCTTGAGGTGGTTGAAGCTATGCTAGCAAGGAAATATTCAAGAGACAAAGGGAAATAAAAAGATAAGGTTCCTCTAATCTATTTTTCTTGTGAAGAAATTGGACATATTGTTGCTAGGTGCCCAAATAAGCAGAACAAGGATGAGAAGAAAGGTCATAAGTGCAATGGCAAGAAAGACTTCATATCATTCAAGGATAAAAGTAAGAAAATATGTTTCATGGCTAAAGATTCTAA
This sequence comes from Cupressus sempervirens, assembly GCA_028749045.1. Taxonomy (NCBI): domain Eukaryota; kingdom Viridiplantae; phylum Streptophyta; class Pinopsida; order Cupressales; family Cupressaceae; genus Cupressus; species Cupressus sempervirens. The sequence continues at coordinate 343,816,409 of CM053788.1, read as the reverse complement.
TGATTCTAATGATGAAGAAGAGGATGAAATTGTTTACATTGTTGTAAAGGATGAATCTGATAATGATGAAGAAATGGCACTCATTTATCATGTAAGAAAAAATGATACATGGATTATAGATAGTGGTTGTTCTCATCACATGACTGGTGATAAAACTAAGTTTGAACATTTTGAAGACTATGATGGTGGCAATGTGAGATTTGGTAATAATGAACCTTGTTGCATAAAAGGAAAAGGAAGAATCTCATTGACCAAAGAACTTGTATCTGATAATGCATATTGGGTAGAAGGACTAAAACACAATTTGTTGAGTGTGGCATAGCTACTCAATAATGGATTCAAAGTGGAATTCATGCATGGAAAATAAATATTGTTGGATAGCAAAGGAAAGTTGATTGGATCAAGCACTCAAACAAAAGGTAATTTTTTTTATCTTGAACTTGGTGAATGTTCATGTTTTATTGTTGAAGTTGAAGAAAGTTGGTTATGGCATAGGAGGATGTGTCATGTGAACTTTGATAACTTGGTAAAAATAAGTAAATTTAGGAAACTAAGAGGCATTCCTAACATAAAGAAACCTGAGGTTGGTCTATGAAAGAATTCTCAAATTGGCAAGATGGGAAAGACTACCTTTGAAAGCAAGAACTATCAGTCTAAAGAAATTTTAGAAATTGTGCATACTGATTTGTGTGGACCTATTGGCATTGAAAGTTATATGGGTGAAAATTTCTTCATTCTTTGTGTTGATGATTACTCAAGAATCTATCATGTACCTAAGAGAGAAATTAGAAGCATTTGAAAAGTTCAAATGGTATTAGGCCAGAGTAGAGAAGGAAATAGGAAAAAGACTGGAGTGTTTGAGGTTAGAAAGAGGTGGTGAATTCATTTCACATGAGTTCAATAACTTTTGCATTGAAAGGGGAATCAAAAGACAGGTTTCAACACCTCGAACTCCTGAACAAAATGGAATAGCTAAAAGAAGGACCAAATATATCATGGACTATGTAAGAACCTTAATGAAAAGATAATTGCTATCAAATACTAGAAGGAAGCTATTAGCACTGTAGTTCATACCTTAAACTGAGTACAGTTGAAGAAGGACTCATTTAAAAACCCCTATGAGTTATGGTATGGCTACAAACCCAATGTAAGTTACCTAAAAGCATTTGGAAGCAAATGTTACATTTTGAAAGAATCTAGAAAAGGTAAATTTGATGTGAAGGGTGATGAAGGAATATTTTTGGGATATTCTTACAAAAGTAAAGCATATAGATGTTTGACTTTGTCTACTCACAAAGTCATAGAAAGTGCACATGTAAAAGTTGATGAGTTCACAAAAAGAACTGAAGAATAAAGCAAAAGGGAACCTGAAGACTTCAGGAGATTTGTTTTCATTGAACCCGATACAGTGCTAGGCACACCTATCAATCAGAAATCTTCTACTCCAGAATCTTCTATAACAAAGTTGCAGGAAGTTCAAACCGAGCTAATGCCTACTGAGTTGCAAGGACCTGAGTTGGAAATAGAAGCTACTTAATCAATAGCTACTTAGCTTGAGCAACCAAAACTAGAAGTTGAAGCAAGAAGGATAACAATACAAGTCATTCAAAAGGCAAGGAACTTGTGTTAGCCAAGTATGTCAGGAAGCATCATACACCAGATTAGATCATTGGAGATAAATCTGAAGGGACAATGACAAGAAGTAAGCTTAAAGGAACTTGTTTACTTGCTGATTTTGAACTTAGAAATGTCAAAGATGCATTAGAAAATGAAAGTTAGATTGAAGCTATGAATGAAGAGATAGAACAGATAGAGAAAAACAAAACATGGACTCTTGTACCTAGGCCTAAAGACAAAAATGTGATTGGAACTAAGTGGGTATTCAGAAACAACTTAAATGAAGATGGTAAGGTGTCAAGGAACAAAGCTAGACTAGTATGTAAAAGATACTCTCAAGAAGAAGGTGTAGACTATGGAGAGACTTTTTCTCCTGTTGCAAGATTGGAAGGTGTCAAAACCTTACTTGCATATGATGCATACAAAGGATTCAAAGTTTATCAGATGGATGTCAAATCAGCATTTCTGAATGGTATACTAGATGAAGAGGTTTACATTGAACAGCCTAAAGGTTTTTTTGATCCAAACAAGAAGGACATGGTCTATAAATTACATAAAGCATTATATGGTCTGAAACAAGCCCCTAGAGCATGGTATGAAAGATTGCATAACTATCTTATTCAAATTGGTTTTCAAAGAACTAATGATAATAATAGCTTGTACATCAATGAAGGACTAGATAATAACATCATTTTGGTAGAAATATTTGTAGATGATACTTTGTTCATAGGAAATGATGATCTTTGTAAAGAATTTTTAGAACAAATGAACAAGGAATTTGAAATGTCAATGTTTGGTGAGATCAAATTCTTTATTGGTCTTCAAATTCATCAGAGTAAGAATTGCATCTACATCACTCAATCTAAATACATCAAGGAGATACTAAAAAGGTTTGGTATGGAAGACTACAAACTAGTTGGGACTCGTATGTGTACTAGATTGAAACTTACCAAGGATGATGAATCAAAGGAAGTGGATCAGACATTGTATAGATCTATGATTGGAAAGTTGCAGCATATAGTGCACACAAACCTAGACATTGCCCTTACAATAGGAATTGTAGCAAGATTCTCAGCAAAACCAAAAGAAAATCACATGATGGCAATCAAAAGGATCATGAGATATTGAAAAGGAATTGAAGATTATGGATTATGGTATAAACTTGGAGGAAATCTGAATTTAAAAGTGTTCACTAATGTAGATTGGGCAGGGAATGTTGATGACAGAAAGAGTACAAGTGGATGAGCTTACTTTTTTGGAAAGAGGTTGGTTTCTTGGACAAGTAAAAAGTAGAAATGTACATCCTAGTCCACAGCAAAAGCTGAATATGTTGTAGCAGCAGTAAACTATTCAAACATTGTTTGGTTTAAATAGTTATTGGAAGGTATGAAGCAAGAAATAAAAGAACCCACTGTTATGTTTTGTGACAATACAAGTGCAATCAACATACCCAAGAATCCAATGATGCATTCAAAAACCAAGCATATTGCTATAAAGTATCACTTTGTTAGAGAATTGGTGCAGGATAAGGAAATCAGATTGGAATATGTCCATACTAAGGAACAAATTGCTAACATATTCACAAAGCCTTTACCTAAAGATGCATTCTTGTATCTAAGAGGTAAGTTAGGGGTCATTACCCTATTTGAAGTTCACTAAAATAAAATTTTAGTGATGCATCAATAGAAATAGAATTGAAGATCTATTAGTTGATGCAGCAAAGTAATGAAGATATTGCATATGAATTAGTAATTAAGGTACATTGTTATTCATTTGGTTTGTGTTGTCTTTGGCACATATTGTCAAAGAAGGAGAGTTTACTGTCATATCTTTCTAAAATTTGCAAGAAAAAGAGAGTTTATGTAAGATGGAGAGATTATTATGAAAGAGGGAGATTACTGTATTTGAAGAGTTTTGTGGAATGAAACATAAGAGGGAGAAGCATTCTGTCAGAAAAGACTTGTTATCAAATTTCATTCTAATATGACATGTTGTGTTGCCATCAATGCCAAAGAGGGAGATTGTTGGATACAATTGTTCAATTGTGTGTTGTCTTTGATGTTACACAAATGTCATATCTATCATCAAACAGAGTCTACTGAGCTTAGTTGGTCAACAAGGCAAAAGACAAAGTCTACTGAGCTTAGAAGGTTAGCAAAGAAGGTTTACAGTGTCTACTGAGTTTTTTCAAGCTTTAACTTGTGTAGACAGTTGTTACCGAGCTTTCAAGGTTAAACAAGGAAATTCAGTTGTTACAGAGCTCACTTGGTCATCAAAGGGAAATATGGCAGAGATAGGCCTTATCAAGCTCTCATGGTCAGCAAAGGAAATTTAGTTCTTACCAAGTTAACTTGACAACCAAAGGATTTTGTAGATTTTACAATATTAACCTAGTTGAGATGGTTAACTAAGAAAATTATTTATGGAAGCGGTGCTTACCGAGCAGGGTTAGCCAATGAAGGATTTCATTATTTTTTGAAATAAAGTTTATTTGTTTAATGTAACATTTGTAGCTAATTGATGTATGGTTTATTGGTAAATGTAACGTGTGAATGAGCCGACTTGATAATTTGAATAGTATATATAAGAGGTCAAGTTGCAAATTCTAAGTGTGTGTGATGGATTTGATGTAATACAAATGTGAAGGAGGATTGATTATTGTGAGAGCAAATTTTGAAGGACGATCAAAGATCATTGAGGAGCAACAAAGCTATATTTGATCAAGGAGGATCTAATGGTGTATAATAGAGATCTATAATTAGCAAATTTAGTTGCATTATATTCAGGTTAATTCATTGTTACTTTCTAACCATTGTAGCAATGATTTCAAAATCTCTTAACAGAGTTGATTTAATAGCCATTTCATAAATCCTCTGACAAGGTGATGGTTTAGTTGAATTTTTCTAAAGACCTCTAGTAAGGCCACTCCTAATAGGGTGATTAAATCCTCTAACAAGGTCACACCTAACAGTGTGTATTGTAACCTTTAATAGGGTTGGCTCCTAATAGGGCTCACTTCAAAAGAGTGAAAATTGGTAGCTAGTTACTTGGTGGTTTTTCCCATATTGAGTTTTCACGTTAAATCTGGTGTCCCTTGTGTTCATGTTATTTACTTTTGCATGCATGCTAATAATTATAAATTTTTAAAGATCAATAACAAGTTAATCTACTGAGTTACAGTATTCTTGTGCTGTGTTTACTGAGTGACAGTAGTAACTAGTTATTTAAGACATCTAAGAGATCTGGATTTATTTTTGTGGTAATTGATTCACCCCCCTCTCAGTTACTTCATCTATAATTCTAACATACTTTATATACATATATGTATATATGTGTGTGTGTGTGTGTGTGTGTGTGTGTGTGTGTGTGTGTGTGTGTGTGTGTGTGTGTGTGTGTGTATTAAAAATTATTATTAGAAAAAAATATCTATTTCGGATTTTAATGAAAATTAATTTAAAATTCTTTATTTTTTTAGAATTAAATAAATAAGTAAATATTATTTTTATTAGTGAGTTTTAAAAGTAATAATGCATTTATTTATAAAATAGCTAACTCTTGGTGGAATAAAATCTTATTACATGTTTATAATGCAAGTGTAGTTTTAAGTTAATAAATATTTATTTATGATTTAGTTATATTTTAAATGAAGTTTTAGTGAAGTTAACTATATAACCATTTATTTATGGTTAGGAGAGATAAAAGGTAGAATTATATATAATTTCATTATCATTATAATTATAATTTAAGTTGAGCTATTCATAATTAAACTATGAGTTCAATGGAAATCAAATATTAATATTAGACTTATATCAAAGTTAATGTAATACTCTATGTATGATACTGAGAATCTAATGTTTTATGTTATTAACTAAGTCATTTATAATGTAAGATAATTAAAATCTATAAAATGATAATATGCTATAGTGAGAATTGATAAAATATATATGTAGTTAATATTTAATTAAGAGTTAATTTGTGAATTGAATTTTAAATATTTTAACAAATTATAGGGAATAATATTATTATAATAATGATTAATCATAGTGATTTTGTTAGAGTAATAAAGTATTTTCTTATTAATTAAATCATATTGACTTAATTATTAAGCCACTTATTATCTCTAGTTTAATTAAGCTACACTTCGGGCATATAATAATTAATTATTTTATTAATTATTATCATGCAACCAAGGTAAGTTACATGTTAGCATTTTGATCTCCTTTTATAAGGATTGGTCTCTTTATATTTCATTAATTTACTTTTGATAATAGCAATTTATCTTTTTGCTAATCAAGAATGTCTCATTTGTGGATCTTAGAATTCTAGCCTCCATAGCTCTTGTTTTTCTCTTTCTGTGATAGGTGTTTGCATGCAGGTTATTCTTGGGAGTTGTGCAATTGATCTTTCATCAACTTCAACATGGTATTAGAGCTCTAGATCTTCATGCCCCTATTTTGTTTATGAGAGATTTGGCTTCGCCTTCATGTTTGTGCCTTTTTCTTCTTTCACAAGGTTTCATTTATCAAATTTCTTTTGTATTGAATCTGGGGGGTCATTATTTTTTGGTACACTTTGAGCCCAAATGGACATCACCATTGATCTTAAAGTGCCCCAAAACCCCTATTTTCATTATAAAAAATTATCTAATTTGGACACAATTAAAAAATGACACAAAAATAAAATGCTCCAAGATTGGCCATGTTTCTTGAGGTGGCAATTTTGAGATTTTTGACACTGAAATTGAGATTTTTTGGCATGTAAATTGAGATTTTTTACGTGTGAATTGAGTTTTTGGCAAACAAATCAAGATTTTTGGTGCGTAAATCGAGCTTTTTGGTACACGAATGAAGATTTTTGATATGTAAATCAAGATAGTTTTGGTAAGAAACTAGCACACTTCCCAAGGTGATTTTTGGTACTAGTGGGCATGCTTTTTGATGCATTTTAGCACAAATCCCAAGGTAGTAAAAAAAATTTCCCTTCCAGCACTTTTTTTACTTACATGTGGTTTTTTGGCCATAACTTGCTCACTCAAACTCTGTTTTTCCTATGCAATATTGTTGAAAAGTTGGTTCCATGCTTGCCATAATGGTATAGATGATTTTCAATTTTGATGCTTTTTTTATAGTTTTTTCTACTATAAAAGTTGGGGGTATAGTTTTGTGCCCAAGAGACATATCTTGAGCATCCAATCTTCGATTTGGACATTCTTTATATTGTTGGAATTTCTTTCTTAGCTCTTTCAATGATGCCAATTTTTTTTCTAGATTTTGCTCCAAGAATATTCTATCTAATCTTTTGTATTTTTATATAATTCTGGTGGATATCTTGATTGTTTCAGGTTTGAGGATCAATTTTGTTACTTCAACTGATTCTTCATGGGTTGTATCATCCTTATGTCTCTTCTAATCTATTTAGATATCATTTGTATGCATTTTTACAAAAAAACTCAGATAAAGTGCCATATTTTATCTGTATTTTCATTTTAGTAGATTTGTCTTGTTTTTGCTTCTGATTCAAGCAGTGTCATCTGAGGACACTCATATAGATTATTGTATTATTCACATTCACCATATCTTGTGTCTTATTGTGCATGTACTAGTCATTATTAAAGTGCCATGGGGGATTGATGTTTTGCCTTTGTTTGCCATCTTCCATTGTTGAGTGAGTTTCCCTTCTATGAGATTAGCCTCATGATGTGTATGAGATTGATCACCCCAGTACACACATATGTACTCTTTTGTGCATATTATTTGTAGTTCCTTGACATGTAGTTGTTTTGGCCCACTTTTTCCAGTTTCCTATCACCTCACCCTTGTCTGCATTGGGGGGGTTCTTCTATTGTTTCTCATGCATCCTTGGTTCAATGGAGTGAGCTATGTATTTAGTTTTTGTTCCTATGTAATAGTCAAATGAAATGGTTAGGTACCTATGCATTTTGGTGAGATCGATCATTTACCATATTGGGGCATGTGCAGTGTTGGAACTCAAAATTGTCTTCCCAATTTGAGTACCATTAAAAGCTTTTCAGCACTTTAAAGCACATTTAATAAATGTGTACCTAGCTATCCTTTTAAGGACTAAGAGTTTTTTAATGTTTCTAACACCTTTCATTAATCATATTCATGTGTCTTGTGAAGATAAACTACTATTCTAAGTCATTATGTCAAGTTTCACTTTGAGCAATGTCCAAATTTGCATTTTTGTCTAAGTATCAAACAATGATAGGAGACCTAGTTTGCAATTGAATATCGTGCACTTAGTTATGTTTCTTGACTCATTTCTTTGGGAATGTTCAATATATATTAGAGAACCTATGTTTCATATTTCAAGTCATTTTGATATGTTTTGACTAGGTTTTGATTCCCTCAAAGTCAGTTGTTTATTGTTGCCATGCTAATATAAATTGTCCAAAATTTTGGGAGGCCCTATTTGACTTGTTATAACTTTGACCTAGTTGATAGGAATGAGATTACATTGCATTCTAGGGGTCAGAGACTTGTTATGTTTCAACTTTGATCTTATGAAAAATTCATTCGATCAATGTTTTACTACTATCAAGAAATGTAGATTGATTAGTACTCTTGTTTGGGATGTCATAACTCTGAATTCATGATAGGTGAGATCAAATGGATTGTACCATTGCATTCTAATTTGAAAATTCTTTAAGTTTTCTAGTTTTTAAGCTTTGATGAATCCATCTACACACTTTTCTATGCCCATTCTGTTTGTGAAAATAATTTTTCTTCCACTGTTCCTAGTTCTACAAATCCAAGTAGCCTATTTTGACCACTCACCAAATGTACCCATTTATTTTTCATGAGCCTAAATCACATATGTATATTCTCCTCATGAAAATGAGCCAATGCCCCAATTTTTTTTTCCTCCAAGTGTTAGTTTGACCTATTTTTTGAGCCAAAACTGAATGTGATTTATTGTTTTTAGACATGTTTGCTTGCAAGCTATTCTGAGAAGGCAACTCTGACAATCAATATCTTTTGACCCCGAAGTTGTGAAGAGATGAAATCTGACAGGGTGTGAGAATGTGGAACAAAGAATCAATGTATCTAATTTTAAAGTTCAATATGGTGTTTTGGTTATTTTTTAAAGCTAGTTAGAGGAGCTCACATTTGGGAGGCTTTTTCCATTCATGTAATGAACATAATGGATCCTTAAACCATACTCGAGTATGGTTGTGTGTAGATGTGACACAACCTTTATAGATGAGATGGATGTGGGTTTTAGAAAACTTGGGAAATGCAGATTGGAAACCATAGAAGGTTGTGTAGAAGTTTGGGGAACAGTCAAAGTAAGGACACATCATTGAGATAGTTTGTTGCATCAATTAACCCACCTTGTTTCATCAAATGAGATGGAAGGTTTTTTTTTTGCATAAAGTTTTTTGTTCAAACGCTTAGGATCTTAGCCATTTGCAAGTGAAAATGATGGAAATGTTATGTTCCAAGTTGTCATACATAAAAAAATTTCCTCCAAAGAAGCTTCCATTTGGGGAATTGATGCCATAATCAAACAGAAGGAATCACATAAAAGAGCTACATACAGACATTGTGGGGATATCTTTCCAATTAAAATATCCCACATTGGGTAGTTGAGGGCCTTTTTATGTTTTTAAATATCATACTTTACAAGTCTTAAGTGTCTTAAATACATGATGACTTTTGTAAGCCACAAGCAAGCACGCCAATGGGCCCACCCAAGCGGCTAGAGGAAGATAGAAATTTTGAACAAATGTATCAAAGAGATAGATGATGATATGGAACTCTAGATGAATCATAAACTGACACATGGAAAGGACCCTCCAAATGTAGCACAAATTCCAAGATGATGACATGGAAAAGAGTGACACATGGCATAATGTCACTATGTCACTAGTGACATGGTAGTCACTGACTAGGATAGTGACATAGCAATGAGTCATGACATAACAAGGCCAATGACATGGATTTAGTGATGTAGCAGAGATGGTGAGGTGGTAGTGGTGATATGGCACATTTTATGAGGTAGATGACAAGGTGATGATGTGTCATGATGATGTGGCAACTGTGCTGATAGGGATAGTGACATAGTGACACAATCAGGAAGTGAAACATGGCACCTAGGTGGAAAACCTATTTAGAGTATGGTGACAAGGTGGTACAAAAAAATAACAAATTGACACATGGAAGAGGGGTAGTAAGGTAGGATGACATGCTAGATGATGGTGCAAAATATCAACCAATCAAAGTGTGACACATGTCACAACTTGGTCAAACTTGGATTGACCCAAATTTAGAATAAGATAGAAATTTCAAAAGTGCAAAAGTTAATATTTTATTATTTCTCCCTTTTGAAATCATGTGTAGGTCTTTTTAAATATATAGAGGATATAATATATAGTTTTAACCTTTGGAGTTTTTTAATTTTTGGAAAATGAGTTGCAGTCCTAAAGGTCATGACAATAACTTGGTTTTCAAATGAAGATTTGGGAATTTTTGGTAAGCAAATATAGGAATATTATATATCACCAAAATTGGGAGAGAATGAACTTTCCATTTTTGGGGTTTGTTTTTGTAGAGAATACCATCTATTCATGTTATGAAAGGTTTTTCTTAGGTACTTTGTTTTCAATCACATTCAGGTATTGAAGTTCATTTGATTTCTAGCAAGATGATGGACTAAATGTACCAGAGGTAGTAAGCATATAAATAGTTTTTCTCACTTCCAAGTCAATTTAATTGTAATGCCCCACCAAGGGATCCAAAGAATTAACCTAGAATTTCACTAAGTTTGGTAACATTTTTTTTTTTTTAAATAACATGAAAGTAAACACCACATATAACTTGTACATAATAACGGAAGCAATAGCAATGTCCATCTGAAAGTAAACATAACATACATAATCGATTACATTCTTTAAAGATCCCTTAATGTTGAATTACATACATGAATCCATCTAATACAACATCCACATGAAATAATAATGATAAGTCCAATGTTTAAATATTACATTTCAAATGCTCATTCATCCTCTGTACATGTCACAGGGTATGACAAGCTCAAAGAATATACATATGCAGAATAAGGTACATCATCCTATTCTAATCCATGATACATCAAAGTAAATATAATCACATGATACACATGATACATCATCATAGAAGACATATACATCCATCATAAAGATCAAACAAAATAAATTAAGTGCACAGTTCCTCCCAACCGTTAATAGCATCATTAGACCATCGTGGGCCCTAGCCATCCCTCCGTGTGTAACATCCCAAATCATCGAAGAGATCATCGGTAATAACATAGTAGGAATTTCACTCCTAACATATACAACATCATATGTAGAAAGTAATCTAACATGAAAATATAAACATACAATAACATCATCTAACATATGTTGATCATCAATGAAAAAGGATTCATATCCACCATCACGAAGGATGCATCAGCCATGATGCCTCAATGAATCTCAAATGATAAGAGTGGAAAATACACTACCACCTGACCGCATGGTACCTAAGTGGTCCACTCCCACTGTGCTGAGGAGATAATCTCAAGTCCCAAACAGGCTATCCATAACACATAGCACAAATCTCTATAGTCCAGGAATCCTAAAAGTATACTAACTCAAAGGTTCCAATCATGAAACTAACATCTACTTCCCAGAGGCACACAATGACACGTAGGAACCTACTATGCAAGCGGGAAAGTTTCATTTCATTTATCTCGTACAAGTTACCCTGGCAGTTAGCTAAACTACACGGGTCCATACATATCTCATGCGGCCACTAGTATCCTCTCATACTGACGAGGCATACTATGGAATGCAAGGTCGCAACCATGTGTTCTCACTACTCCCATCCTAGCCTATACAAGCACTCAAGGCATGGGCGAGAACAAAACTCTTATCTTTTTAGGTTCATTCAGTTAGTATTTAGGTGTGAATGTTATCACTTATTAAGCCAACTTACAATGAGTTACCCTGGCAGCCTCTTAGGGCCTCGACCCCCATTGCAAGCCACTTCCCGTCACTACATGCAGATATCCTACCCTAATGCTCATGGAATCATAAATCTCAAAATCACAAAAGATAATCCAAAATAAAATCTTCAAATATGCATAAAAACATCAAATCTCCATGAGAAAGCATCCATAGAAAATCATGACCACAACAGCTCTCTATTGGCAACTGAAGTATCACTTATAATCAAAAGTATCCAACGGTTCTCAATAACCAAAATATATCTCAATCATACTGATCGAAGACTCAAAAATGGTTGAGTCAAACATGTCACAACATGACATCATCAAGAATAAATCCACATTACAGTCCCATCATGGCGACTAGAAAATAACCAAGGATAACTGATCGATGACCAAAAATAATGGTTAAGTCAAGTGTCTCATACATAACAATCTCAACTATAACAATCAGTATTCACATCCAATACATAAAGCATTCCATCACATAACCATGGTTGGGTTTATAAAGATCGAGATTAAAACATCATCATGACATCACAATCACATAACCCCCAAGCCTCTAGTAGATGTCCTAAACTGGTCAACACTAGTCAACCCAAAACTCAAAACAATAGCATAAGAATACACAATGTGAACACATGTTTTGGTTTTGCTAAGTTTTCAAATTTGAATTTAAAAGTCTCAGTTTACGTTTCCAAGTTTAGAGAAAGAATTTGAAGGAACATTTTGTACGTTTTTCCATATATTGTTTTTGGATGGATAAAAGTTTTTCTTTATAAAACCAATTTCCAATTACAATATTTTATTGAAATCGTTTCCCACCAATCTTTTAATTAAATTTCATATACTTTATATAATTTAAAACTATTAATTAAATCTTAATAGTTAAATTATAAAATTATAAAATTATTCATCATTATAAAAGATGAATTCCTAAATTTTTTATCAAATAATTTTAAATCTTTTAATAACATATTTACATATTACATATATACATATATATTTATATTTATATTTAAATATATATATACATACATATATAATATATAAATATTTATTATTTCATAAAATCTAATTAAAAATTTTGATTTACACCATATATCATATAAAAATTAAATAACAATTTGAATCGATTTTCATAAACGTTTTATGCAACATAAACATTTTTAAAAAAAAACATAACATAAAATGTGTTTTGAAAAACACATAACTCCATTTATATACTGCTGCTGTGGTACGCAGAGCTTTGCGATTGCAGGCCTGCGGCAGCAGTGAGTACATAGTACCTGCTGACATTGCAGTACCTGCGATGGCAGGTACTCCGCACTCGACAGAGTGCATGGGGTACGGGTACTGTCCCTCCCACTACGCATAAACAATTATATTTTTTTTTTCAATGCGATTTTTAATAACGTTTTTTATAAAAACATTCTCATGCGATATTAATATGAATCTCTGTTGCGATTTGATATTCGATTCTTCAATTAAACATATATACATATGTATATATATATATGTATGTATGGATATACGAATTTTGTATCACAGTAAATAAATAACACAATATATATAAACTCTAATTCTCAAAAAAATTCTATAATCCTTTGATCTCAAATTTTATCCATTAAATCATCTAATGGTTTTGGCTACAAATTTAAACCCTAGCCCCGTGTTCATTCTAGATCTAAGCATATAGAATTCTCAAATAAAATTAGCTACCATATTGAGAATTGCATAAGAAATTCCTCAGAAGACATATGGAAGACACAAAGAAGATAGGGAATGCATGATGCAAAAATAGCATAAGTAAAATCACAAGAATCTACCCGGATTCTGATGCTAAATCGCTCTTCCTCAAAAAATCTGCAAAGCAAGCTCCTCCCTTCTTCAGAGTTCTCGAGTCCTCCAATGCTCCAATTGCACTCCAAAATGCTCCCTCCCTAAGCTTCTATGAATGCCTGAATATGAAGAGCTCTCAAGAAACCTTGGAATGCTTCTTGAAACCACTGAAAGGTGTCACCAACTAAGCATGGGTCTTTTCCAATTCTTTTTTATGAGTCATAGAGTTGTAGACACTTTGTGCTTAATTGATGCACTAACCCCCGTGTTGTTGACACATGTTAATTCCCATGCAAGCTTATAACTCCAATTTACTTTTAAATAATTTCTATTTAAATTTTATAACTTTCATTATAATTTTTATAACTTTTATTATTATTATTTTGTTTATTACTTTATTATTATTTTATAATTATTATTAATTTTAATTTTTAGTTTTCTTTTATTTAATTCCTTTTCCCCAATAATTCACATTTAATTAATTACAATCAAAATATCAAAGATCATGATATTTTATTAATTTTCTCAAATAAATAATTTATTAATTAAATCTATTTATTAAGACTTAATGGAAAATTCACCATAGACCTCCAAGATAAAATATGAAAACCCATCATAGAACAAATCATACAAAATAAATCTAAAAGGTTAAAAATCATGAAATATGTCATTCGACACATTCGGTGGGTATTCAACTTTGATACTTGTCCTAACTCACTAGGACAAATGGTTTTTAGGTTTGGGATTTGGACTTGAGAATTTATCTCCCTTCTCTTATCATTGAGATAGTATAATAGGGTACGCTCATCTTGGCAATTCAGGGAAGTCGATACCCGATACCTGCAACCTGTAGAAAAACCATGCATGTACATACAGTATATAATGCTAAGCTAAATAGACAATGGTAGGAAGTGGTGCATCGTGTAGATCTCGACTAAGCAGGTGATTACGACTCCCTTCCTTAACCACATCAGAGACGTCATACAATAAGAAAACATGCACACCATACACATTAAAGTATGGGGTAAGTAACCATAATAAAACACATGAGATAATAAACCATCTAACTAATCATCATTAATAACTGAAAATAATGTAATCATCATCATACATACATGAAATGTAAAGTCTAAATGATCTCATCATATATCAACTGAATCCATATCATAATATCTGATAGTGTCAAAACAACACCACTAAACCATCAACATAAAACTAGTCTACATAGTCTGATAACAATAAGTCTAGAAAGGATGTGAACGAGGGTAGGCACTACATCCACCCCCCCTTGGATTAGGCTTGCTCCTGGAAGCCTACAAACAAATAGGGATATAACTCCCTCAATCTAGCTGCATCCTCCCAAGTAGCTGAAGAATCATCAGTAGGGTCCCATTGGACCCTTACCTGCTCGATGGTTTGACCCCTAAGGGTCAACTCCCGCTACTCCAGAATACGAACCAGCTCCAAAGTCAACTGCCCATCCTCTACCTGCAATGCATTCCAATCAAGAACATGCACAATATCAGGAATATACTGCCTAAGCATTGAAACATGGAAAACATCATGAATGAGAGCTATACTGGGCAGTAGAGCAAGACGGTAAGAAACCAGGCCAATCCTCTCCAAAATCTCAAATGGTCCCACAAAGTGAGGTGCTAGCTTAGAACCCTTTCCGTACCGGATCAAACTCTTTCATGGTCACACTCTCAAGAAAACCTTATCACCCACAACAAACTACTTAACAATCCTATGAGCATCAGCATACTTCTTCTGCCGATCCTGTGTCGTAGTCAAATACTCACAGATACGCTCTACCTGTTGCTCCATATCACGAAGCACCTCAGGTCCCAATAGAATGCGATCCTCGAGGCTATCCCAACTCAATGGTGTATGACAAGGATGTCCATATAATGCTTGAAATGGTGCCATGCCAATAGAACTATGATACCCATTGTTATAAGCAAACTCCACTAGGTAGAGATAGTCCTCCCAATGTGTCTGCCTATCCATCACATACATCCGTAACATATCCTCCAAAACTTGGTTCACCCTCTCTGTCTGACCATCAGTCTCTGGATGATATGCCGAACTAAAGTTTAACTGTGCTCCAAGCTCATGCTGCAACGATGTCCAAAATGTAGATGTGAATACAGGATCCCTGTCAAAAATGATCCTTCTAGGAATACCATGTAATCTCACAATGTCACGCATGAAGACATTAGCTACAGAAGCTGTTGTGTAGGAAGACTTGATCGGTGAAAAATGTGCCACCTTAGTCAACCAATCAACAGTAACCATGATAGCATCGTGACATCGAACTGTCATAGGTAATCCTACAATGAAATCCATGGAGATGATATCCTATTTCCAAGAAGGAATGAGATTTGGCTGCAAAAGTCCAGTCGGGTCTGGTGTTCAGCCTTAACTCTCTGACACTCAAGACACCTAGCCACAAAATCAGCAATATCATGCTTCATCCCGGACCAAAAGAACAAACGTCTCAAATCAACATGCATCTTCTTGACACCTGGATGTGCTGAGTAAGGTGTACGATGGGCTTCTGCCAGAATCAAGGTGCAAAGCTCATCCAGTAATGGCACATAGATCCTCCCCAAATGTCTCAAAAGACCATCTAATTCTCGAACGTAACCTGCCAACTTACCTTCCAAGGGTCTCCCTGAATCTATCTCTCTGCACACTTCCTCATACCAGGAATTCGTAGGAAGTGCCTGAAGAATCTGACTCCTCAAATCCACACTAAGAGTCATCAATGTTACCACATATCTCCTGCGACTCAAAGCATCTGCCACCACATTCTCCTTACCCTGAATGTACTTAACCTTAAAATCATACTCGCATAAAAATTCCATCCATTGCCTCTAGCGAGCATTTAAATTAGGCTGAGTAAAAATGTACTGAAGACTATGATGATCACTATGTAGCTCAAATCTGTGCCCCAACAAGAAATGTCTCAACCTTGTCAAAGCATGAACTACTGCTGCTAACTCAAGATCATGTGTCGGGTAATTTAAATCATGATCCTTGAGCTTGCGTGATTCATACGCAATCACCCATCCATTCTACATCAACACTGCTCCAATTCCTTCAAGAGAAGCATCTACACACACCACGAAATCACCTCCTGGTTCAGGTATAGCTAAAATTGGTGCACTAGTCAAAAGCTCCTTGAGCCTCTGAAATTCTTCCTCACATTTCTCTGTCCACACAAACTTCTTACCTTTCCTCTGAAGATAAGTGATAAGATGTGCTATCCTAGAGAAGTTCTAGACAAATCTGTGATAATAACTAGCTAAATCCATGAAACTACGAATCTCTGACACATTAGTCAGGGTAGGCCAATCTATTATCGTCTGAATCTTTGTAGGATCCACTAAAATACCATCACCTAAGATAACATGCCCTAAATACCGAATCTCCATTTTGAAGAATTCACACTTAGCGGCATTGGCGTAAAGCTGATTGCCTCTCAAACACTACAATACCAACCGTAGGTGTTCCTCATGCTCCTTCTGAGTCTTAGAAAATATCAATATGTCATCAAGGAACACAAGTACAAACCTGTCAAGATATGATCAAAAAACACCATTCATCAAACTCATGAACATTGATGGAGCATTAGTCAACCCAAAAGGTACCACTGTGAACTCATAATGCCCATAGCGAGTTTGAAACGTAGTTTTGTGAATTTTTGCTTCCTTGATACAAAGTTGGTGGCATCCTGACTTAAGGTCAATCTTGGAGAATACTGTAGCTCCCTTGATCTGATCAAATAAGTCATCAGTCCTAGGCAAAGGATACCTGTTCTTAATAGTCACCTTGTTCAACTGTCTGTAGTCAATACAAAGGCACAAAGAACCATCTTTCTTCTTCACAAAGAGCACTGGAGCTCCCCATGGTGATACACTAGGTCAAATGCTCCCTTTGGCCAGAAGTTCCTCTAGCTGAAGACATAGCTCACCCAGTTCTTGAGTAGTCATATGATAAGGAGCTTTAGAGATAGGCTCCGCTCTAGGAATTAGATCAATGCTAAAATCAATGTCCCTCTTCGAAGGCATGCCTAGAATCTCACATGGAAAGACATCTACGTACTCCTGTAAAATTGGGTGATCTAAAGTGTTCTACACAGGATCTTCCTCATCAAGATCATTTACCATAACAACAAATATTTGACATCCCTTACGAAAACTTCGCTTCAATTGCATAGCAGAAATCATTGGCAGAGATATAGGCCTCGGTATCCCAACTATCTTCACATCATTCCCTTGTTCATCTTGGCACAAAATAATCTTCTTCCTACAATCTATACTAGCTCTATGAGATCCAAGCCAGTCCATGCCTAGAACCACATCATAGGAACCAAGGGGTATGACTCGAAGATCCACTATCGTATCAAAGATCCCTAAGCTAAGCACACACTTATGAACTATAGAATCCGTGGAGACCTTAATCCCTGAGGCTAGTTCCACTTGCCAACCATGATCTTGCTTCACTGCATCCAGCTCACTCTTAGAAACTATAGATGGTGAAATAAATGAATCTGTAGCTCCTGAATCAAACAATACTGAAAGAGATATACCTCGAATAGCACCTGTGGTCTCAACCACTATTCCCTGATGATCTACCTGACGTTGATCAGCTGCTGCAAAAACTTTATGAGCTCTCCCTACATCACCAACTGTGGGTTCTGAAGTTGTAGGCCTAGGTCCTGAAAACTGAGGTGCTCGCTGTAGACACTGAGCTGCATAATGTCCAATCTGACCACATGAAAAACATTCTGTATTCCTACCAGATCCTCTTCCCATAGGTGGTACATTAGATTGCTGGCGACTATTCTTGCTTACAAAAGTTTGGCTACTCTAAGCTGGCTGATTGGATTGACTCTATTTATTGCATTGAGCATTATGGTTGTTCTTAAAGTTAGAACCTTTGCCACCACCTTGAGCCTGAGAATTTGATCCCTTCTACTGCTGCATCTGCTGAGACTGCTGTTGATACTGTTTTCCCTTAGAAAAGAAAGGCTTCTTGTTACCACTTGAATTGAAGTTGCCTTTAGATCCTGATGTTGCTAGTGCTCCTACAAAACCACCTTGACCAAGGTTGACACTTTTCTCAACAAGGATTGCTTGATGTACCACATCCTTCAGAGTTTTTGGCTCAAATACCTTGACACCCCCAATTATACAGTTATTCAAACCCCTAATAAAGTGTTGTGTCAACTGAGCTAAATTTTCACTAAACCCTGAAAAAGGCATAAGCTCATAAAACTTATGCTCATACTCAGTCACTGACATAGTGTATTGCTTGAGATTATGAAACTCATCTGCCCTTTGTAGTTTCCATTCCTCTGGTAGGAATTGTTCACGAAAACTCTCTAAGAATAGTTCCCACTTGACACTGCTCATATCGATTCCCAACTTCTTCTCCTCAATCATCCACCAAGTGGCCCCAAAATTCTCTAAATTAGTGATCACAAATCTTCCCTTAACATTGCTTTCAAAATCTTGCATGGCAAAAATCCTGTCGAGGGAAATCAGCCACTGCTCAGCCACATAACCAGAACCTTGCCCATTGAAAGGCTTGACCTTGGATCTTGAAAGATCCTTCATCTAAGTAGACAGAATGGACCTTTGACGATCCTTCCGAGGACTTCTAGATCTGGGTCTATGCTCTTGTTCTGTCTGATGCACTTTAGGCTATTCTTGAACAGGAGGTAGACATTCTAAAATAGTCTGCATCATATGTCTCAAACCAACCTCTTCAGACTCAACTTGGTCCTCTCTACGGCTCTCTTCCTACTGCCTACTAGAGTGCTCTTCCCTGCTCTCCTCACGAGCCGATCCCTCATGGGTAGACTCACGGGCACTAACAGCTCTGCCATGACCACGACCTCTTCCTCGGCCTCTGCCATGGCCTCTAATATAAGACCTAGTCCTAGACACCATCTTACAATGTACTATTACAATCAAAAGACACATGTTTGCAATAGACTAAGTTCAATTCTATGTTTAGGTTTAAGTAAAATCTCCAATTTTGAAAACTAAGTGTTGAAGTATGAAAAATATTCAAGTAACAGTTCAGGTTCTATTTCAGTTCACCTAGTTTCAAGTTGAAGAGATACACTTAATAGTTCATAGTTCTAGTTGTTCCAAAATACCCAGAGCTCCCAATGTAGAAACTCGAGCTCTGATACCAAATGTAATGCCCCGCCAAGGGATCCAAAGAATTAACCTAGAATTTCACTAAATTTGGTAACATTTTAAAAAAAAAAACATGAAATTAAATACCACATATAACTTGTACATAATAACGGAAGCAATAGCAATGTCCATCTGAAAGTAAACATAACATGCATAACCGATTACATTCTTTAAAGATCCCTTAACGTTGAATTACATACATGAATCCATCTGATACAACATCCACATGAAATAATAATGATAAGTCCAATGTTTAAATATTACATTTCAAATGATCATTCGTCCTCTGTACATGTCACAGGGTATGACAAGCTCAAAGAATATACATATGTAGAATAAGGTACATCATCCTATTCTAATCCATGATACATCAAAGTAAAGATAATCACATGATACACATGATACATCATCATAGAAGACATATACATCCATCATAAAGATCAAACAAAATAAACTAAGTGCACGGTTCCTCCCAACCGTTAATAGCATTATTAGACCATCGTGGGCCTTAGCCATCCCTCTGTGCATAACATCCCAAATCACCGAAGAGATCATCGATAATAACATAGTAGGAATGTCACTCCTAACATATACAACATCATATGTAGAAAGTAATCTAACATGCAAATATAAGCATAAGATAACATCATCTAACATATGTTGATCATCAATGAAAAATGATACATATCGACCATCACGAAGGATGCATCAGCCATGATGCCTCAATGAATCTCAAATGATAAGAGTGGAAAATACACTACCACCTGACCACGTGGTACCTAAGTGGTCCACTCCCACCATGCTGAGGAGATAATCTCAAGTCCCAAACAAGCTATCCATAACACATAGCACAAATCTCTATAGTCCAGGAATCCTAAAAGTATACTAACTCAAAGGTTCCAATCACAAAACTGACATCTACTTCCCAAAGGCACACAATGACATGTAGGAACCTACTATGCAAGTGGGAAAGTGTCATCGCATTTATCTCATACAAGTTACCCTGGCAGTTAGCTAAACTCCACGGGTCCATACAGATCTCATGCGGCCACTAGTATCCTCTCATACTGACGAGGCATACTATGGAATGCAAGGTCGCAACCATGCGTTCTCACTACTCCCATACTAGCCTATACAAGAACTCAAGGCATGGGCGAGAACAAAACTCTTATCTTTTTAGGTTCATTCAGTTAGTATTTAGGTGTGAATGTTATCACTTATTAATCCAACTTACAATGAGTTACCCTGGCAGCCTCTTAGGGCCCCGGCCCCCATTGCAAGCCACTTCTCGTCACTACATGCAGATATCCTACCCTAATGCTCATGGAATCATAAATATCAAAATCACAAAAGATAATCCAAAATAAAATCTTCAAATATGTATAAAAGCATCAAATCTCCATGAGCAAGCATCCATAGAAAATCATGACCTACAACAGCTCTCTATTGGCAACTGAAGTATCACTGATAATCAAAAGTATCCAACGGTTCTCAATAACCAAAATATATCTCAATCATACTAATCGAAGACTCAAAAATGGTTGAGTCAAACATGTCAAAACATGACATCATCAAGAATAAATCCACATTATAGTTCCATCATGGCGACTAGAAAATAACCAAGGATAACTTATCGATGACCAAAAATAATGGTTAAGTCAAGTGTATCATACATAAGAATCTCAACTATAACAATCATTATTCACATCCAATACATAAAGTATTCCATCACATAACCATGATTGGGTTTATAAAGATTAAGATTAAAACATCATCATGTCATCACAATCACATAACCCCCAACCCTCTAGTAGACGTCCTAAATTGGTCAACACTAATCAACCCAAAACCCAAAACAATAGCATAAGAATACACAATGTAAACACATGTTTTGGTTTTGCTAAGTTTTCAAATTTGAATTTAAAAGTCTCAGTTTACGTTTCCAAGTTTAGAGAAAGAATTTGAAGGAACATTATGTACGTTTTTCCATATATTGTTTTTGGATGGATAAAAGTTTTCCTTTATAAAACCAATTTCCAATTACAATATTTTATTGAAATCGTTCCCCGCCAATCTTTTAATTAAATTTCATATACTTTATATAATTTAAAACTATTAATTAAATCTTAATAGTTAAATTATAAAATTATAAAATTATTCATCATTATAAAAGATGAATTCCTAAATTTTTTATCAAATAATTTTAAATCTTTTAATAACTTATTTACACATTACATATATACATATATATATTTATATTTAAATATATATATACATACATATATAATATATAAATATTTATTATTTCATAAAATCGAATTAACAATTTTGGTTTACACCATATATCATATGAAAATTAAATAACAATGCAAATCGATTTTCATAAACGTTTTATGCAACATAAACGTTTTTTAAAAAAAAACATATCATATAGCATAAAATGTGTTTTTAAAAACACATAACTCCATTTATATACTGCTACCATGGTTCGCAGAGCTTTGCGATCGCAGGCCTGCAGTAGCAGTGAGTACATAGTACCTACTGACATCGCAGTACCTGCGATGACAGGTACTCCACACCCAGCAGAGCGCATGGGGTACGGGTACTGTCCCTCCCACTACGCATAAACAATTATATTTTTTTTTTTCAATGCAATTTTTAATAACATTTTTTATAAAAAAGTTCTCATGCGATATTAATATGAATCTCTGCTGCGATTTGATATTTGATTCTTCAATTAAATATATATACATATGTATATATATGTATGTATATATGAATTTTGTATCACAGTAAATAAATAACACAATATATATAAACTCTAATTCTCATAATTTTTCTATAATCCTTTGATCTCAAATTTTATCCATTAAATCATCTAATGGTTTTGGCTACAAATTTAAACCCTAGCCCCGTGTTCATTCCAGATCTAAGCATATAGAATTCTCAAATAAAATTAGCTACCATATTGAGAATTGCATAACAAATTCCTCAGAAGACATATGGAAGAAATGAAGAAGACAGGGAATGCATGATGCGAAAATAGCATAAGTAAAATCACAAGAATCTACCCAGATTCTGATGCTAAATCTCTCTTCCTCAGAAAATTTGTAGAGCAAGCTCCTCCCTTCTTCAGAGTTCTCGAGTCCTCCAATGCTCCAATTGCACTCCAAAACGCTCCCTCCCTAAGCTTCTATGAATGCCTGAATATGAAGAGCTCTCAAGAAACCTTTGGAACGCTTCTTGAAACCACTGAAAGGTGTCACCAACTAAGCATGGGTCTTTTCCAATTCTTTTTGATGATTCATAGAGTTGTAGACACCTTGTGCTTAATTGATGCACTAACCCCCGTTTTGTTGACACATGTTAATTCCCATGCAAGCTTATAACTCCAATTTACTTTTAAATAATTTCTATTTAAATTTTATAACTTTCATTATAATTTTTATAACTTTTATTATTATTATTTTATTTATTACTTTATTATTATTTTATAATTATTATTAATTTTAATTTCTAGTTTTCTTTTATTTAATTCCTTTTCCCCAATAATTCACATTTAATTAATTACAATCAAAATATCAAAGATCACAATATTTTATTAATTTTCTCAAATAAATAATTTATTAATTAAATATATTTATTAAGACTTAATTAATGAAAAATTCACCATAGACCTCCAAGATAAAATATGAAAACCCATCATAGAACAAATCATACAAAATAAATCTAAAGGGTTAAAAATCATGAAATATTTCATTTGACACATTCGGTGGGTATTCAACTTTGATACTTGTCCTAACTCACTAGGACAAATGGTTTTTAGGTTTGGGATTTGGACTTGAGAATTTATCTCCCATCTCTTATAATTGAGATAGTATAATAGGGTACACTCATCCTGGCAATTCAGGGAAGTCTATACTCGGTACCTGCAACCTGCAGAAAAAACCATGTATGTACATACAATATATAATGCTAAGCTAAACAGACAATGGCAGGAAGTGGTGCATCGTGTAGATCCTGACTAAGTAGGTGACTACGACTCCCTTCCTTAACCACATCAAAGACGCCATACAATAAGAAAACATGCACAACATACACATGCAAGTATGGGGTAAGTAACCATAATAAAACACATTAGATAATAAACCATCTAACTAGTCATCATTAATAACTGAAAACAATGTAATGATCATCATACATACATTAAATGTAAAGTTTAAATGATTTCATTATATATCAACTGAATCCATATCATAATATCTGATAGTGTCAAAACAACACCACTAAACCATCAACATAAAACTAGTCTACATAGTCTGATAACAATAAGTCTAGAAAGGATGTGAACGAGGGTAGGCACTACATTAATGAAGGTATTATCACCATTTTAGATGCATTTCAAATATTTTTGCAAAACAAGGGTTTTCTCATTTAGAAGAGATATTATTAAGTTTGTTATAGATGATGATGAGAATCGTATCAAATTTTAATTGTACAAAGATGAGAGATGCATTACAATAGTAGGGAATGAAGATTCAAGTGGAAACATGTCACCTCCTAATCATATCCAAGATTTTATTCCTTTCCTATATCTTTTTATTTCTCATCCTTTGTAAGATAGGCAAGTTTTCACTATGAGACCATAGGTTCTAGTTTTGATATTTTTCACTACTATGATACCATTTTCATTAGCATTTTCTCTTGTCTGAACAATAGTAATTAAGCTAATATAGATATTTTTGATCTATTTAGTGGTTTCTAGAGTTATTTGCATGCATCTTGAATGTATAGTTTTAAATAAATGAAAATAAATAAGCAAGAATCTCCTTCATTTCATTTTGATTCTCGTCTCCTATCTCGGTAATCTACAATGTTGTGTGGTTTAGGTAAAAAGAACTTAGACCCATTTGAATCCCATTAAGGTTGTATGTCTGATATGTTTTTCTATTGGAATGAAGAGCCAAGTAAATGCTTAATGTTTTTCATAGGGTTGGTTATTTGAGAAGGATACTTCATGAGAATAAGGTCTTTATGAATATTGATGTCTGATTCACAAAGTGATAAGATAGATCTAATACCTTGATGTATAGAATATGTCACTGGTATTATAGATTTATGTGTGTGATTTGTGAAACTGTCCAATAGATAAGACATTGATTAGCTATAGGATCACCTTGTTCTTATTGTTGCATATTTGGGGATTTTCTAAAATCAATATTATAATCATCCATTCCCTTTCCATTTAAGAACTAAAAAGGATGCCCTCACTTAGCTTATCAATTTCCTAGGTCATATTATTAGCTATTTCATGTTTATGATCTTTGCATAAGTATAGAAGATATAAGGGTTCTAATCTACTTTATTTTAAATTTAGTTGTATGCCTTTTTGGAACACTAGTACCATATGAAAAATCTAATAGGTCCACCCACCTAGGTTTTTTAGAGCCTAAGTAGAAGAAGAGTCTAGCCTTATAGTTGGCCTAGTGTTTGAAAGGATAATGTAGATGGGAAGTAGCTACCCCTAGATGTATTTTGTTCTCAACAAGGTAATTTGAAACCATGATGTTTCAAAACACCAACATGCAGGATCTTGGTCAACCAAACTATGCCCTTAAGTGGCAATGAAAAATCAACATATCAAGCTTATGTCAAGTTGATGTGCAATTTTCAACTTGTTATGAACTTTCTATCAAAACATTGATACAAAAGAATCTTTAGGAAATTTAATTTGGTTTCTAAGCTACTAGGCGTTATCTAAAATTTTAAAAAAAATTGATTGGTATCCAAAGATACAATAGGCCTTATAAAGGAATTAATTTTTAGGTTTGGTATCAAGATGGATGGGAAAATAGTTGGAATAGATTCTGAAATGCTTTGAGGCATTTTAGAACTACATAATTTTTAGTTCACCACTTTTTGGCACACCATGATCCTGCACATACCCATAGACACTCTTCTTTTTGTTCCTATATTAATTGCATCCTTCCATGTTCAACTGATCATCTCTTCAAGCTTCATTGTTTCATGCCATCGGTATCTTTGATTTCAATTGTTTGTCTTTATGTGCGTCCTAATTTGATGTAAATTATAGTCTCCTCTACCTGGTTAGGTTATATTTCAGTGGAGGTTTTTTAGATCAACAGTTACTTTTGACAAAGCTTTGCATCTTCTACATGCTTTAGTGGTGTTCTTTATGTTCATCTTTTGTTCCTATCTTCTTGGACATTCCCTAGTTTGGAGGCTTCTTCAATCCTTCACTAGTTCTTTTAGAATTTTTTCCATCTCTTTTTGGAGTAGGGTTTTTCCAATGTATTTTTCTCTATTTCTCCTTTTTTTAGAGATTTGGTTGTGCTTGGGTACCTCATCAAGCCTTGTTGTCAAGACCCAAATTTAGTTTCAATAGTAGTTTCTAAGTTTTTATCAACTCCATAAGTTTATCTTGAGGGTGGTTTTTAGAGTAATAAAGTATTTTCTTATTAATTTAATCATATTACTTTAATTATTAAGCCACTTATTATCTCTAGTTTACTTAAACCAAACTTTGGGCATATAATAATTAATAATTTTATTGATTAGTATCATGCAACCTAGGTTAGTTACCTATTAGGGTTTTGATCTCCTTTTATAAGGATTGATCTCTTTGTATTTCATCAAATCACTTTTGATAATAGAAATTTCTCTTTTTGCTCATCAAGGATGTCTCATCTGTGGATATGGGAATTCTAGCCTCCATAGCTCTTGCTTTTCTCTTTCTGTGATGTGTTTGCATGCAGGTGACTCTTGGGAGATATAGGGTTGATCTTTTATCATCTTCAACATATTTAATATATATGGATAATTTATTTACAATTATACGATATGAATTCATGCATATTTTAAACATAAACTCTTATAACCAAATGAAACTTTAGAATATAAATTATTATTTTTTCAAAACTAAATTTGTACTATTATTGTATTTTTTTGTTATATGATTTTGTAGTATGTTCTTTTATGATATTTTAGAGGTTATGTAGTTGGCCAATTAGTATTGTACACTAGAGTATGTAGGATTCTATTTTCTATGTGATATGATATAACCATTTTTATGTCTCAATTACTCTATGTATGGTTTGGAGCATAAGTGTGGGTAATATTTCATGTTCCAATTATTATGTCTTTAAATCAAAATAGATGATGGTCATTATTTTGTTAAGTTTGATTTACCTGGTCACCTTATGTTATCATTTATATTGACCTATGTTATGGATGGCTGTGTTGTGTATTATGTTACTTTTTATATTTTGGAATGATTATATTTATGTGTCATGTACTATATGATAGAGATGAATGTTATTGATATTGGTTTATTATTTTTCCTGTGATGATCAAAATTTATACTTTTTTACTGTGATTATGAGATATCAATTATGGGATGGATAATTATATGATCTATGTTATGTTGAGATGGATAATAAATCCTTATGTGGATGTGATATTCTTTTCTATGCTCCATTTATTTACTTTGATAACTTTCATGATTATGGTTTAAGAGAAAGTTTATTAGGTATTATTCCTATTCTTTTGAATGGAGTATTAGGGTAGGTATCTAGGTATATAGGGGTATATAGGGGGAAGCAGCTTGCAATGGGGGTTGGGGCCCTAAATGGCTATCGAGATAACTCATTGTAAGTATCTTAATTGAGTGATAACACTACACATTAAATGGGGGGTTTTTTAATGAATTATAAAATATTAAGTGTTCCTCGTTCATGCCTTGAGCACTAGTGCAAGATAGGATGTGAGTGAGGGAAGATGCTTGATTGTGAGCTTGCATAGTTAGTTTCCTTGTAGGTGCAAAAGGATTACTAATGTTTTATAGAATCACTAGGGGGTTGGGGTCTAGAGAGAGTATCAGGGTAATCTTAGAGTTGACTCATATGATGACACTTCCCCATATGCATCTTAGGTTTCCCATTTATATTTATGTTTGTGTTTTTTGTTTTTTATTGTCTTTGGGATCATCTTTTTGTAGAGATATTTTAGGATCATTTCCTATAATTTGTGTTTTTTATTGTGTGATTTTATTATCCCCATGTGGATTTTACATTATCTTCCTTGCACAGTGGGAGTGGGAGCCTAATTTGGTGACCACGCAATCAATTGGTAATGACTTCTTACAATTTGGGTTACCCACATATTGACACCGATGTTGATTGTTCCTTGATGTAGTGCACTATCCTTATTCTTATCTTAGAGACTTATGTTCAGTTCATATATTATCTATGTACTCATGTATTCATGTTTCCATGTATAGATTGTATCTTGAGATCCTACATGATGGTGTATTCTATTATGATGTATTTGTATTTATTATTACATACTCTGCAACATGTGTAGTGGATGTTATTTGGATGCACTTTATCATATCATTTGCACTTATGTTTCTTCTTATGAGATTTTGTATCTGTTATTCATTTATGATTATGGACATTATACTTAAGATTAAAACTAATTAATAAAACTTTCTTAAATGTGACTCAATATGAAGGAACCCTTAAGGAATGGAAATTGTATTTGTAATTTTTTATGTGTATTGTATTTTTCTTCTCCATTTTTATCTTGATGTTGTATAAACTTTTTTATAAAAAAATACTCAACAAAATATTGTAACATAGCATGTTAATTTCTCTTGAGTTCTTGAACATGGTGTTACATATGGTATCAAAGCTTGAGTTTCTACATTGGAAACTTTGGACATATTGTGCATCATTATATAACAAGTAGTAAAAATTGCAACAAGATTCAACAACAAAAATTATAATTAAAAAATTTAGGCAACACAATTTGGACAACTAAAAATTGGTAAACAATAGAGCTTTTTAAAAATTTAACTTGCATTCGTAATACTTGGCTTTTAGGAGTCTTATTTTGGTGACTATATAATTTAGTTTGTTATCTTATAGTTTATTTGGAGTTCTTCTCGATTAAGTTAGAATGATAAACATTGTTGTTTATGAACTTGGTTATGTAACATTGATTTCTAGTTGATGTTTAGAACTTGTGCATATTGATTAGATCTTATTGTGTATTGCATACTATTTTTGTATGGATGTTGTGATAAAATATGAAAAGATGAAGTTAATTTTGAAATTATACGTTAATTCATAGTATTTTCATTTAAAATAGTTTCTAAGATATCCATATAACCATAAAACTTTTACGTGTGTGTA
This sequence comes from Cupressus sempervirens, assembly GCA_028749045.1. NCBI lineage: Eukaryota > Viridiplantae > Streptophyta > Pinopsida > Cupressales > Cupressaceae > Cupressus > Cupressus sempervirens. Next base: position 343,787,530 of record CM053788.1, on the reverse strand, counting down.
CGTGTGTGTGTGTGTGTGTGTGAGATTATGTGTTTGTTTTGATTTAGAGTTTATTGTGAAATTATAAGTATTTTTGTTTAAAGTACTTTCTAAGATATCCATATAACCTATATATATACATAGATATATATATATATGTATATATGTATATATGTATATATGTGTATATGTATATATGTGTATATGTATATATGTGTATATGTATATATGTGTATATGTATATGTATATATGTATATACATATATATATACATATATACATATATATATACATGTATATATACATATATACATATATACATACATACATATACATATATATATATACATATATGTATATATATATACATGTATATATATACATATATATATATACATATATATATATACACATTTATATATATATACACATGTATATATATACACATGTGTATATATATACACATGTGTGTATATATACACATGTATATATATACAC